>CM035849.1:52872284-53230693 GCA_020510985.1 Pholidichthys leucotaenia | reverse complement strand
GTCTGTTTCAAGCCCAGGTATCGAATTCACGGAAAATTTTTGAGACTGATTATTGATTAATTTATTGAGTGATCAAACGGGTATAAAGTGAAATTAAAGATCAAATTGCTTCTTAAAGATAGAAGCTGGTGCCCCTTACGAGTGTTATTAACTTTTCTGATGTATATGAAATGAGATTTGAGCTCAGATTCCAATACATCAATATAAATTAAATAATTCATACCTGATCATATTTATTATTTATTAATATCCATTTTTACGTTACATATATTGGTACCCCGCGTGAAGGCTTGGTTGAACTTGAAACGACTCAGAAGGAAATTAATACATAAGCTTGTGTGTGATTTTGGTCAATTTTAACTCACAAAGGTGGTTCATTGTCTGCAGCCAGTCTATTGTCTGTCTCTGTGTCACGAGGGGGAGGGGGTGAATTCGCCCCCCTGATTACTCCTGATAACTGCTGTGTGTCTGCTGACCAAGGTGGGGGTGAAGACCCCCACTGCACTCTAGTCAGTTTTTAGTTTTTTTTGTTGTTTAATGCATGCTTAAAAGTGATTACACGCTGAATAATTAAAATAGGCCTGGGAACAAAATAGCGAAGAAATCCTATTTGTTTTCCCCATTATTTCAACATCCCACAGGCGAAGCAAACCCTTAGGGATTTAATTGAATTAACCATTGTATAAACTTGTTGAATAAAGTTTAGGGAGACCAAAGTTTTCCCGCCTTTGGAAAGCAAGGCGTGGTTTTATGGACTGACGCTTGAACTGCATCCACGTGGCACGTGCACGCTCAATCGCGCGCGCGACCGTCAAGCTGTGCATGAAAAAACTGCGCATGAGTAGAGAGCCTTGACTCCTTGCGACGTCATTGGGTTTCCTCTTCTGGAAGTGCAGACGAAAACTGCCTCCATCTTGTGGTGAAACATAGGGACTACAATTTTTATTTAAACTTATAATCTTTAAAGACGATTTATAACCAAATTAAGTCTTCAAAGTAACTTCAAAGCAATTCATATTATTCAGAATAAACTAAATTTAACACTAATCCAAACTTTTATGCCAAGAATAAAAGGAAAAGGACCTGTTGGCTTCTGAAAGTTTTTTCTCAGTGGTGAAACCCCACTAACTGCATAGACACCTATAGCAGGAACATATATAAACACCTCTATTGTATTTAATCACTTATATAACCACATATTATAATCTTTTAAGCTAAAAGCAAACATATTTACACACTTTTAAGCAAAAAGTTACAAACTTTGAAGCTATATGTGTGCTTATTTTGCTGTTTTTAAATGTGATATGGTGTGATTCCCTTCTCACAGAAACCCAGTTTTAGCTTAAGGATTCTAATGCTGATGTTTACTCAAGAGTAACATTAAAGTAGGATTAGTCCTGTGCATTTTGACAAATTTACAGACTTATTGAATATTTATAATTTTTCCTCTTTCTCAAATTTAGGAAACCACATCAAGCAATTAACACTTAAGAGAAGCTCTAGGTGTTATTTAAACTCATTGTATCGTTTCTGATTCATGCTTTCTCTACAGGAAAAGAAAAACACTTAACCAACCAGCATAATTTTCAAATTTTTCCCAGGATTTAAATGAAAAGTCAAAAAGGTGCAAACATTGATTATTCTGTAAATAGAAAATTTATAGATCACAATCAAGAAAGATCACTATTGGCTTCAATCCTAAGAAATCCTTCGACACCAAATATTCAAATAATTCACTTGTTTCTAATTTGTAAATATTTTAAACATTTAATGCTTCAAAGGAAAATAGGCTTTAACAAATAAAACCAAAGGAAAGCCTTAACTTTAAAAGAAAGTGGAAACTTATCATCTTAAATCTTTAAAGCATTTAGCCTCTTTTGCTTTTGGATTTCTTTTGTAAATAAAATCCTCACCTTCAAAGTGACATTTTGCAAAATCCCAAAGCTAGTTATTGATGACAAATTCCAATACTAGACTTTGAAAATCGAAGGAAAGAAGTCAATCCACACAATTGAAATTTCAGTTTTGTTTTGCGAAACAAATTCAATCCAATTTCAATTCAACTGTATTTATCAACGTACGGTTTCAACGAACAAATTATTTAAAGCATCACTACATTTCTAAACAATTTCAAAATTCTATTTCCCATCCTGCAAGCCTACAAGTTGAAACAAATTCTAAAGGAACTTTCAACTATCACGGTTGTAAAATAAAACACTCAAGGTTAAACCTTGCTGAACAAATTTAAGAATAATCAACCAGTTGAATTTTTTTTTTTTTAGAAGCTAAATAACAACGGTCAAACATGACGAGTCATCAGACAACCGACCAATTTGCCAAACTGGATGACCTTCAAACAACATTGGAAGCATGGACTTCTAATTTAATTTCTAGCTTCACAACACGGGTCAAGGAAACACAGCCCGAAGAATTGGAGCAACTCACTGAAGAACTTTTGAATGAACACACTGAAAAACCACCAGAAGGCAAGGACCTCACCAGTGTGTTAGGTAAGTTTGCGCTAACATTAGTCGCAAGATTAAAAGTAGCCGAGAACGAGCTAGCAAATCAACAAACAACGATCCTATCTCTCCAAGAAGAGAACGAGACACTGAAAGAAAATTTGGAACAATCTCAAGAGGAGAATGACAAAACTCAAAACCAACTGGATGAAGCGTTACAAGATTTGAACCGTGCAGAGTCAGAAAAGGAACGGTTGATGCATAACAATGACGTGCTTCACCAAGACAACAATGAACTTGAAGATGCCCTTCAAGACACAAAGAAGGAACTCAGAAGAGTTGAAGGTCAACTTGAAAATGTGAAGAAGGATTACAAGGAATGTCAACTGCTCCTAAAAGAAAGACATGAACACTGGGACATCCACCGCGCTCCCTCGCCCGATTCCCGTTTCGAATACGGACGACCGCGTGGACAGCGTGCGTGTGCCCCTTCAGACCGCGACCTTGACAAGATCGCGCGAAATATCACCAAATTTGATCCAGGACCTACGGGTTCACCTGATGCCAAAGTCTATTTACAGGACATTGATTACTACCTGCGTAAGTATCCTGATGCTACAACAGACGATCGCATCTATCTGATTAAACTAACATCTAACAGGTCAGTATCAAAATTCATAGACAGACAGCCGACAAACATCAAAGCAGATTACATGCTGCTCCGCGAAGCCATCGAAAAGGAGTTCTCCGATGACTGCCTACAAGCAGGGCTAACCGCAGCCCTAGCCGTGAAGCAAGGACGCTCAGAGCCAACACAAGCCTACTACCAGAGACTCCTACTTGCATATTTTGGATCTCAGAATACACCAGGGATGGAAGAAGACCACAATTTCAAGACCCTCTTCATCCAAAACCTCCATCCCACTGTGAGTCATTACCTGGGAGTTACAGCTAACCCAAGGTCAAACTCAATAAGTCAGCTGAGAGAGTTTGCACACTATGCGTTCCAAAAACAGCAACAAAGTCGCAACAAGCACGCTGAGCCTGCCACAGTGCTAGCTATTAGCGATGCATCTAATACCTTGAAGTTGGAAGGAGCTCCTCGCTCTACTCCACCTCCTACACCGCGAGTACACCAACAGCCGAAGCATTTTCCCAAGCGACCTCAGCAAGGTCAAAACCAAACTAGGTCCTCTGGATACCACTTTGGACCAACTTTGCGAAAACCCGACTACCGTCGTAGACCATATCCGAGGGATAGGTCACGAGAACACGATACGGACTACCATGATGACAGATACCGATACGAAGACGCGCGTAACCGCGACAAATGGTCTCCATCCCATCACAGAAGCTCAGAAGCAGAGACCTATCACAAACCTTGGAAGGAAGAAGAAACTCCTACATTCAGTCGAGAAGCTATTGAAATTGTCCAACACCTCCTAGCAGAGATTCAAAGCAACAAAGAGAATAAAACTGCTAACATTCTAGCCATATCAGCTGTGCCAACTCAAAACAAGCGTTCCAAACGAAGGAAACGCAAGAAGAAAATCCCTCATGCAAATGAGGAAGGACTAAAGGACTCAACGCAGTCCAGTGCTGTTATGGCAGCCCAACCACAGGTCACAGACCACTCCTCTAATGACATTTCGCAACTCTGTGTCGAACCACCGGTTCCACAATTCCTATGCAATTTAAACGAGAGGGGGGTGGCACGGAAATTCTACCTCCCACTGACCCTTGAAGACATGGTGTGTCAGGACGCTGTTTTAGACACCGCTGCTGACATCACTCTCATGTCACACACCCTTTTTGACAAACTACGTGTAGCCGCGAACCGCGCTAACAAACATTTGAAACTGGAACCCTGTTCATTAGCTGTGCGACCATATGCGCTCACTAAAACAACCCTGTTGGGCGTATCGCTACTAAACATGTCCATTGGACCCATGACCTTGACACATCCGGTCTACGTGTCCAAACTTGACGCCATTCCATTACTTGTTGGCAAAGACCTACTGAACCGTTTTGAGCCACTGATTGATTTCAAGAACCTCAAACTATGGGCTCAAACGCAACACCCTCACCCATTTGACCCAACAAAGACCTACTGAACCGTTTTGAGCCACTGATTGATTTCAAGAACCTCAAACTATGGGCTCAAACGCAACACCCTCACCCATTTGACCCAACAAGAACAACTGAATCACAGTGCTTTGTTCTAAACACTTTGGACACCCCAAGTCTCACACAACTAGCACTGTTGGAACAACTGCAACCGAATGAAAGCGACCGCCAAGACCAAGGTGAGTACTGTCCACGAGAAGTCAAAAGTCACCTTCAAATACAAGGTCAAGCCAAACACTCAAATGATCTTAAAAACTCAATGGCCGAGCAGAAAACCCCAAACGGCCCTCTTAAAACCCTTGATACCCATGATTCAATGGTGGTGTCACATTTTGAAACCCTCCCACCCGCCCATGAGGCCTGCATGGTCACAAGAGCCGCACCAACCGGCTCTCTAGACCCTCTGAAATCTCAAGTTTTTGCAACAACGAACCCAACTTTTGCAAACGCAAGGCGCACAGTCACTCAACCGTGCAACCAAATGATCCATGAAACCGTCAAACACCGGTCAGTTAAAACGGTACATGCGCTACCCGCATCTAAACCCTATAACATACCAAAATTGAAACCACTTCATGCGACACAATCTTCTCTGCAGCTATGCAATGGCACTCCTGATAATGCTTCCGACGAACCATCATCGCCACCGCTCAGAGTTCCTCGAAACCAGAGGGGGGTGATGACTGCCAATGCCCATAACACTCCAGCTGCAGAGCACAAAAGCGTCAAAACGACATACAAAGCTCCCAAGGCTGTATGCCAAAACCATTCGGACCAATTCGCCAAACGACAGAAAGCGTATAACGATCAAAAACTCTTGCATGACAAACTGCGAAGGGGGGTCAAGATCTTCCACCCCACATTTGTACCACAGACACCTGAAATAAATTCACAGGAAAGGAAAATCACTCCTAAATTCCTACCCGAGTGGATGAATCCACACATTGTCAACAACAAACTTTGGCCACTCAAGAGCCAAATCCAGGACCCCATTTTCAAATGGGCTCACCAAAATCAGTGTAACCTTTACCAAAACCCCATGGGACTTGTCGGGTACAACACTGTCAAAGTAAGTCCATAAATAAGATTAAAATCAAACCTACATCTGAGAAATAACTGTAGCTAACTACTAGCCTCAGGTACACTCAGTCAAATTTCTCCAATCAGTTAACTGCATCAAAACTTCCAGAAAGGAAAGGGTATATTAAAACCAAATTAGCCCTTAAACTAATTTCAAAGACCTCTGTAAAATCTAATAAACTTCAATCAACTTACTATTACCAAATAGTATACACAAGACATTCAACACCATTAGCTTGAGCTAACAATCTTAAAACTCCCATCAAAGGTGAAAAACAAGCACAAGGTTTAGAGTTCAATCTCTTAAGCTCTATTCTGTAATTTCCCAGTTTTGGGATCAATAAAGTACATCCATCTAAAAGAAATCATTCCACCTCTAAGAGGAATTTTCATTTGCCAACCAGGTATCTAAAGAAAGATCAACAAGAAGATTAAGATCCAAAACCACTCACTTTTGTTTGCCAAGATGATGGCCCTCCTGTTTATCAGTTTAGCCATCTGCCTAGCAATCACACCCACTGTTACCCAGTCAGAATTGGGCCAAGCCAAAACAAAAGGTCAAAGATCCTCGGATGGATTCTTAATAACAGCCTCATCATTAGAGCCTCTAGTTAACCTTAGCATGCCCACTGTTAACTCGGTCAACACCGCTAAACCGAAACGCCAGGTTGTCAAACCACAAATGGTTACCAAAATCTTACAAGACACTGTGTTGGTTTTGAATGCTTGCTCCGAAGCTTCAATCAAACTCAACAAAGTCTTGAACTCTTTGCTCTTTGTGTTAAAGGTTGACTATACTCACACACAGCCAATGTCTGTTACCCTCAGAAGTAGCTAGAAACATTAGCTTTTCAGTTAACGCTTTAGCAATGAATATGCTTTCTCATCATATCCTTTTTGCAGTAAATCCAAATTTACTTCTCATTGCCATCCAAAGAATGATAACGACATGCTATGCCCACTCAGTTTTTCTGAACAAAAGCCTCAAACACCCTATGATTTGGACATCTATGGAACCATGGTTTAGTCTAACTAAACAAATTCAATTTGAACCTCCTTGAGTCACCTCAATATTGATTAGTCTGAATCTACCTCAAATATGAAAGAATTTTATTTTTGCTTTTGACTAAGATTTTTGGATACATGCATGTGTATATACAAATAATCCTTTATACTTTATTTAGATTTTATGCACATTTAAACTGTTTTTGAAATTTTTACTAGATATTTTTTTTCAGCAAACCCAAAACATTTATATCAAGTATGTCAAAACCCACATACTTCTAGTTCACTTTTTTTTTTTTTTTTTTTGTACCCAGAATTTTTAAGTCTTTACAGGCTTATACAGAACTTTAGTATA
Source organism: Pholidichthys leucotaenia (assembly GCA_020510985.1). Lineage (NCBI taxonomy): Eukaryota > Metazoa > Chordata > Actinopteri > Cichliformes > Pholidichthyidae > Pholidichthys > Pholidichthys leucotaenia. The sequence continues at coordinate 53,223,664 of CM035849.1, read as the reverse complement.
TCCTAGACAATTATGCAATGTTTATATTTGGTCACGCCAAAATTATTTTTTCGAAATTTCCAGAAGTTTTTCAGAAAACCAAATTTAAGGACCTACACTTTGGAATAGATACTGTTTACAAGCTTAAGACTTGCCGACATCAGAACTTTAGTTCAGCATTTGGATCAAGCCTCGCCAAATTGGGATTTGATGCCTAGGATTGCTATCAACGCTGAATCAACGTCACCATTGATACCAGAGGGGGGGCTGTAGCATCATCTCACTTTGGCTCAGCAACAATTATTTTTCTGCTTAAAGACATTTTTGTTTCATCCAGGAATAATGCAAAGAAATGGATTTTCTTCCCCCAGGCCACAGCTGAAATCCCCTTCTTTTGTTAAAACCAGCCTAAGGAATTTCCCCCAATGTCCAGCTTCACTTTTATTGCCCCCATAAAACCTACACAGATCCACGACTCAGTTAATTTCCTTAAACTGTGGACATGCTGGATTTAAACAACTTTAAAGTACATTATTACAAACTCAATTCTAAACCTTCATCCTTTTCAGAACTATGAAAATGCAGATGGACTCTGATGTGTTTGATGTGGAAAATCAATAATATGTGTGAAATGCATTAATCTGTGATTTTATATATATATGCATGTTGATGTTAAATGAATGTTTATTCCTGCATGTTGATTTAGAAGCACTGCTTATAAGATACACTAAGGTTAGTTTAGTTATACATAAGTTTGTAACAGTACATTCCAATGCATTTAAAACTGTGTATTCCTGTGGACTGATATCATGTGTCACCAGTCTTCATAGAACCCCAGCTTCTTCATCCTATTGGTCTCTCACAGACAAGGCCTGTTATTGGACTAAAGGTTCATCGAGCCCGCCCACGAAGGACGCTCATTGGCTGAGATTCCGGTCAGGCCGGAATCCCGTGAAACTCAACAGAGCTTATAAAAAGGAGAGAGACTCTTTTCCCAGCCTCTTTCTGCTCCGGATTCTCTTTTCGCCTGCTCCCTTCTTTCTGATCTCCTCCATTGTCTACACACAGCAAGGGAGAACAAAGGACCACATGGCGCTTTTCTGAACACAGCAGATAATTTGTTTATGTAACTTTGTATTTTCTTCTTCTCTTAAATGCCTAGGAATTCCTTTTTCTTTGAGCTCAATTCTTAATCGGAGTCAAACTCCAATTCTTAATTTATCACTTTTTGTTAAACTTTCTGTAAACCGCCGTTTGTTTAATTTTAAGGTAAACTTTAATCTTGACTTTATTTTTATAATATTTTTCTTGACCAAGCACCTCCCAAAACTATTTTTATCTAAAGTCCGAAAGTTTCTTTTCTAATTTGAAATCGGATTAGATATCTCTTAATTATTACCGAAGACCTCTTGAAGAAAGACGCAGCTCCCACATAACGTGCAGCTGTAGGATCAACACACAGCTGTCCCACATCACTCTGAAGAGACGTCGGCACCATCTGGCTAAGACCCGTTTCAACTGTGGGTCATGCAGCCCAGAATCCAGCCTCCTTCGACCGCTTGAATCTAAAGGTCGAGCTGTGAACTCTTGAAGTATCTGCTGGCAAATATTTCCCTCACATCCACAAAGTCTTGGGCTGAAAAAGGACGACAGAACTGCCATCACTGAGGATCACGTGAGCTGAAAAAACTTTAATTCATCTGCTGAATTAAACTTGAGGTTCGGTACTAATTTATATATCTAATCAGATGCAAATTAAGAAGCCCTTAACATAACTCTCCTTTTCATTAAAATTCTGTTTTTATTTTCTTAAGATTAATTTAGGACTTTTTCATAATTAGCAAACTTTCTCCATAAATTTGCGTTGTTTTTGATAATCTGTTAACTCAAACTGATAGAAATTCGTTTCTCAGTTTAACCCTGGTTCCGAAAATATTGACATTGTTAATCTATCATTTACAAGATTGATTTTATGATTAATGAAATTATTTCGATGTCTATTAATCATTTCGTTTAATAAATATTTAAAAATGAGAAGTTGTTGGGAATTTATTTCATTCTGAGTCTGTTTCAAGCCCAGGTATCGAATTCACGGAAAATTTTTGAGACTGATTATTGATTAATTTATTGAGTGATCAAACGGGTATAAAGTGAAATTAAAGATCAAATTGCTTCTTAAAGATAGAAGCTGGTGCCCCTTACGAGTGTTATTAACTTTTCTGATGTATATGAAATGAGATTTGAGCTCAGATTCCAATACATCAATATAAATTAAATAATTCATACCTGATCATATTTATTATTTATTAATATCCATTTTTACGTTACATCGGCTTGCAGGGTCTCTGCCTGGCACTCGTTCTCTCAGTGCCAATTGGTCTTGCCCCGACCTCTTCTAAATCCACTGCAGGTCTCGCCAATGTGGCCCTATGTCCACCGGCCAAGCGGCCACTTCAGCCAAGCTCCTGGAACACCTGGAACCATCCCCTCGGCATCGCTCGTCGATACAGGCACCCCCCAAAATAACCAGTCCAGCAAACAGTCACGACAGTTAAGAGAGTTGATTTGATGATAATGAGGCCACCAGACATACAGGGACGCCCCCTGGATGCTCAACAGCCCATGGGAGGGAATGCCTAGTGCCGCAATACTGCTGTCAGCACGAAGAGAAAGGCAAACATGAACTTACAGTGCTGGAGCGATCTGGGGAAGTTGGTGCAGTCCGGTGGATGAGAAGACTAGTCATGCAAAAAGTACTCCGTAGGGAATGACAGCTTGAATACACAGAGGTATGCGCTACTGTGTATTTAAGCGCAATGCTCCGGTGAGCTCTTCCTACTCTAACAGCACATAAGTAATAATCATACTAATGAGGGAAGAGACTGCCGATGTGGGAGAACGTGAGCTGGAACAAATTGGAAACATCAGAATCAGAATCAGAATCAGCTTTATTGGCCAAGTATGCACAACACATACAAGGAATTTGACTTTGGCTAAAACTTGCTCTCGTTGTTCAGGTGTAAGATTTAAATAAGATTTAAATAAGATTTCAATAACTCAGAGCATGTACAGTAAATTACAGTCTGCCGCGTTTCTATAAAAGGATGCAAATATATACAGGAATATGTGCAGTTATTTACTCAGACTATCCACACTTTGCAAAAATATATGTACAAATATACAGTCATACAGTATTTCAATGTGAACTCAGATTCAGTAATATAATGTGAATGGAGTAAAATGCAGTGTGAGTTATGTGCAATGTAAGAATGAATGAACTCATGCACTCGTGTGCATGAGTGAGTGTCTGAGCGTGTAAATGGGAGTGAGTGAGGGGTGTGTGTGTGTGTGTGTGTGTAAGTGTGTGAGAACCAATAATGAGGATCAGCTGGCGATACTGATAGGAGGAGGGGGCATGCCCAAGCTGTCAGGGAGCCAACGACCTACAGGGCTCCCTGAAGCGCCTGATTGAAAATGAAAAGTGAAACGGGCCAAACTAGTCATGGTGTCAGAAATGGGTTTGGACCACCAAACCCAGGTTCATGACAGTAACCCAGTTCAGCAGAGAACTCTCCGCGCTGTGTCGATCAGCATCGGCACCTCCACTCCATCCAACTCCACTGTGCAATACGTGCGCCCACTGGTGCTTGGGGACACAGTATGGATCACTGTTGGAGCGGGAGGGGTTGAACCCTTCTGTGGGCTCCCTTGCTTGACCAAATGGCACACCCTCGAGTAGTGATGTAAACGGCCACAACTGCCGCAGTGCTTCCCTCTTGCTGGACAATCTCTGCTTTTGTAGCGGTGCTTTGTGGACCCGCAGCCCATACATTTGGGCTTCCCCGGAGCCGACCTCAACATCACAGCGTTGGCACCTTCCGCGTTATCCTCAACGCTCCCATCGCTGTCCGGGTCCACTACTTGTGTAGCCATGGGGGATCCTAACTCTTATGGGGACAGACGCTCACTCAGGTCCCGAGTTAACTTATCTGCTGCCTCCAGCTGGAGCGCCAACTTGACAGCCCTGGATAGCGTCAATTCACCTGGAAATGTGAGCAGCTTCGACCAGACTGCAGCACAGTTGGTATGTTCTGCCAACTGGTCGAGGACCATTTCTTCCTCCAACGGTCCGAACCGACACTAGGTGGCCAGCTGCCTCAAGTCTGACACTAACCATTGGATGGACTTGCCCACCTGTTGGTGACGCTGTCGAAATTTAATCTTCCGGACGATGACGTTGTCCAGTGCACGAAAATGGCACGGCATCAGCTCAACCACTTCTTCATAATCGTCCACGTCACCGAGCGTGCCCAAAATCTGTTGTCCCTCCATTCCCAGGTTATGCACAAGCAACGCACATGCCCTTAATTTCTCCATCCATCCCAGGTCCAGCACCACCATATACATAAGAAAGGCATCGTATCACAGGAAGGAACAGGTGGCTCACCCGGGAGCTCCAAAAATGGCCGAATTGGGGCACCACATGCTTCCATACCTTCAATTTTAACCGCTTTCATCCTAGTTGCCAAATTTTTTGTTGGAGGTTGGAGCCCAAAGGATGAGACCAGGTGCTGAACTGAACACGTTTATTCAACAGGGCAATGCCACCTAACCACACCAAACCACTTATGCAGAGGAGACGGCCAAGAAGCTGTCCATCCTGCATGCAGCCCTTTTATATTCACGGGTGATGGCTTGACCGAAAGGCGGAGCCACCACCCCATGCCACACAAATAAGAACATAGAACATCAACCATATAAATGACTATAAACTATATAACAATAGTGTGTTTGCTTCCGGATATTGCTCCAAAACTCTACTGTAGCATCTGGTTCTGGAGGTGGTACATCATCTTTGGTCTTATCATTCAGAATCAGAATCAGAATCAGGTTTATTGCCATTGTTCATGTAGTACACAAACTAGGAATTTGTCTCGGTGCAATGCTGCAACATTAAACATGATAAGATAAAAGAAATAAACTATACATGCAATAAAGTGTAGAATAAGAGTAAGTGATACTGGTCAGCAGTTAAAATATATTAACCTAACCTAAGCAGGGCTGCTCGCAGAGATAGCAAAAAGACGTAACAAACTAATAGTTTTTTGAATGCAAAAGATGCAATAGACTTACACAATGGTCCCCTCCGGCATACAACTAGGAACATACCGGTCGCTATGGAGGGTGAGAATATGTATGGGCACATAATCATACCATGTAGGATAACTAAGTAGACGGTTATGCTGTTTCATTCCATCTAGCAACAATGCTCTGCACTGTGTGTGTTTATATATTTACATATTTATTCCATCTAGCTACAATGCTCAGCACTGGGTGTGTTTATATATTTATATATCTACATATTATTCCATCTAGCTACATTGCTCCGCACTGTGTGTGTTTATATACTTGCATATTTATTCCACCTAGCTGCAATGCTCCGTACTGTGGGTGTTTATATATTTACATATTTATTCCATCTAGCTACAATGCTCTGCACTGTGTGTTCATATATTCATATATTTATTCCATCCAGCTACAATGCTCTGCACTGTGTGTCTGTGTGTGTGTGTATATATATATATATTATAGTAATACGTACATATGTATATTAGCTGCTCTTGCTTGCTTGTTTTTTTTCTTGCCTTCTGATTGTTGCTCTGAGTGTTGCTATCCCTGTGCTGTTGCAATCCTGGAATTTCCCCGTTGTGGGACTAATAAAGGCTTATCTTATCTTATCTTATCTTATCTTATCTTATTAGCGAGCAGCAGATACTGTGGAGAACTATATAGTGCAGTCGGTAATGCAGGAAGAAAACAGTGATGATTGACATGAGTCTGGTTGAGCTGCTGTACATAGTGCACGAGAGTCAATAAGTCACTTAGTGTTCAGCAGTCTGATGGCAGAGGGGAAGAAGCTGTTCATGTGACGGGAGGTTTTAGTCTGGATGGACCGAAGTCTTCTACCAGAGGGGAGGGGGGCAAACAGTACGTGACCAGGGTGTGAGGGATCGGCTATGATCCGGCCAGCACGCCTCCGGGTCCTGGAGATGTACAGATCCTGGAGAGATGGGAGCTTGCAGCCGATCACCTTCTCAGCAGTGCGCACGACGCGCTGCAGCCTTAGTCTGTCCCTGGCAGTGGCTCCTGCGTACCACACGGTTATGGAGGTGGTGAGGATGGACTCGATGATGGCTGTGTAGAACTGCACTAACATCTTGGTGGGTAGCTTGAGCTTCCTCAGCTGCCGCAGGAAGAACATCCTCTGCTGGGCTTTTTTGATGAGTGAGCTGATGGTCGGCTCCCATTTGAGGTCCCTGGTGATGGTAGTGCCTAGGAAGCGGAAGGAATCAGCAGTGGTGATGGGAGAGCCTGAGAGGGTGAGGGGGGGCAGAGGGGTAGTGACTTTCCTGAAGTCTACAATCATCTCCACTGTCTTCAGTCACTCTATTCAGGTACTTGTAGAACCTTATCTGGTCTTTCTTGAACATTGTACTGTGCTACTCGGTCTCTGTACCTTTTCACCTTGGCCGAGATGCTAAGCACTTTCCGTTATTATTATTATTATTATTATTATTATTAATATTGTGTGAGCTCTTAAAATGTAAAAAAAGTGCTATCAGTGACCCCTTTAAACAGGAGGAAAGAGAGCTTCTTTAGTCCAAATAAATCTTTTCATTCAAAGCCAAATTATACCTTAATGGCATTAATAAAAAAATATAATGCTGCATAAACTATAGTATTCTAAATTCTTAGACTGGTTCCAAACCAATATGATATAAGCGGAGGTAACTAACTGACCATAGCGGGTTATTCAGGCCAGAATAAACCAGGATTATTGTTTAAATTAAAATATAAGAGAATTTCCAAACTACTGACTGCAATGTCCCATCAAAACTGATCATCCATCTTTGAGTGAACAGTGCACAACACCTACATTGCAGGGTCATGAAAATAATCAATAAACTTATTAAACTCCATCTATTGATATGTATTAATGGGCTGGAACATTGACTCAACAAACACACACGCACACTGCTCAAGGGACGATTCCCCTATATTCAATTCAATTCAATTCAACTTTATTTATATAGCGCCATTTCACAACAACAGTCATCTCATAGCACTATCAACTGTAGGGGGGAATCCCCACAGTTGCAGAAAGACCCCAGCAATCAGGCAATCCCCTGTGAGCAAGCACTTGGCGACGGTGGAGAGGAAAAACTCCCTTTTAACAGGAAGAAACCTCCAGCAGAACCAGGCTCAGGGAGGGGCAGTCATCTGCTGTGACTGGCTGGGGGGTGAGGGGATAGAGAAGATGAAAAGAACAGACATGTAGAGAGCAAACAGCACGATGGGGACTCAATCTATGGGAGAGAACAAACAAATGTTAATGACCAGCAAAAAAAAAATATTTCATAGAGAGTGAGAAAAGGAGTGAGGCCCAGTGCATTACTGGAGGTCCCCCGGCTGACTAAACCTATTAGCAGCATAACTAAGGGAGGGTTCAGAAACACATGATCCCTCCCTAATTGTAGGCTATATCAAAAAGGTAGGTTTTAGCCCTATTCTTAAAAACAGAGATCGAGTCTGACTCCCGAATCCAGATTGGCAGCTGATTCCACAGGACAGGAGCTTGATAACTGAAGGCTCTGCCTCCCATTGTACTTTTGGAGATTCTAGGTATTACAAGTAATCCTGCATTTTGGGAGCGTAGTGCTCTGTTAGGATAATACGGTAGTATCAGATCTTTTAAATAAAGAGGAGCCTGATTGTTTAGAGCTTTGTAAGTAAGAAGAAGGATTTTAAACTTAATTCTAAACTCTATGGGAAGCCAATGAAGGGAGGCCAGAACCGGAGAGATATGATCTCTCTTTCTAGTACCTGTTAAAACTCTTGCTGCAGCATTTTGGATCAGCTGAAGACTTTTTAAAGATGTTTTAGGACAGCCTGATAATAAAGAATTACAATAATCTAATCTCGAGCTAACAAAAGCGTGGATCAGCTTCTCAGCATCACTCTGAGACAAGATGCTCCTAATCTTGGCAATATTACGCAAATGATAGAAGGCAGTCTTAGAAACAAATTTAATATGTGAATTGAAGGACAAATCCTGATCAAAAATAACTCCAAGGTTCCTCACAGAGCTATTAAGAGAAAGAGTAACTGCATCCAAACTGAAAGTTTGATTTGGAAAGGAATTTCTAAGGTTTTTTGGACCAACAAGAATGACTTCAGTCTTATCTGAATTTAATAGCAGGAAATTACAAGTCATCCAAGCTTTGATTTCCTTAAGACAGGCTTCTAACTTGGCTAATTGATTACTATCATCTGGCTTCATTGACAGATATAATTGTGTGTCATCTGCATAACAATGAAAATGTATACAGTGCTTTCTAATAATGTTGCCTAACAGAAGCATATATAAACTAAAAAGAGTAGGGCCTAGCACAGATCCCTGTGGAACTCCATGACTAAGCTTTGAGTTGAAAGAAAACTCATTATTTACATGAACAAACTGGAACCTATCAGATAAATAAGATCTAAACCACTGCAACGAAGTTCCATTAAGTCCAACATAGTGTTCTAATCTATCAAGTAGAATATTATGATCGATAGTATCAAAAGCTGCACTAAGGTCTAAAAGGACAAGTACAGAAACTAGTCCATTATCAGATGCAATGAGGAGGTCGTTAGTGACCTTCACTAAGGCTGTTTCAGTACTATGATGGATTCTAAACCCGGATTGAAACTCTTCAAGTAAACCATTTCCCTGCAGGTGGTCAAATAATTGCATAGCAACAACTCTTTCTAAGATTTTTGAAATGAAAGGGAGATTAGAGATTGGTCTATAGTTAGCTAAAGCTCCTGGATCTAGCGTTGGCTTTTTGAGTAAGGGTTTAATTACAGCCGTTTTAAAAGCCTGCGGTACATGGCCTAAAGTTAATGAAGAATTGATTATATGAAGAATAAAGCTACCAATAAGTGGGAAGACTTCTTTAAATAACCTGGTAGGAATAGTGTCTAAAAGACAAGTTGAAGGTTTGGATGAGGAAACTATTTTGTCTAACTCACAAAGGTCGATTGGAGTAAACTCATCAAGACAGAGATCAATAGAAGGAGTTGTAGTAGTTACAGTATTTAAGTTAACTGTGGGAAGAATCTGATTGATTTTATCTCTGATGGATGAAATTTTATTATTGAAAAAGTTCATAAAGTCCTGACTAGTAAGCTCTAAGGGAATGCTAGGATTGACAGAGTCCTGACTCTTTGTCAACCTGGCTACAGTACTGAAAAGAAACCTGGGATTATTCTTGTTCTCTTCTATTAATGCAGAGTAATAACTTGTTCTAGCTTTCTAAGAGATTTTTTATAAATTAAAAGATGATTTCTCCAAGCTAAATAGATTTCATCTAAATTAGTAGAGCGCCATTTTCTTTCTAATTGACGAGTCTTCTGTTTTAAGCTACGAGTTTCTGTGTTGAACCAAGGAGTTAGAAATCTCTGATTAGACTTTTTCTTTTTTAAGGGGGCCACCAAGTCTAGAGCCTGATGCAGAGAAGCTGAAACACTATCCACCATGTTATCAATTACAGAAGGAGCAAGCTGTCTATAGCTTATTTCCGTTGTGTTGACACATGGCATAGAAGAAACAATCTGCATAAATTTGGAAACAGCATCATCTGAGAGGCATCTACTGTAATAATATTTTTCTTTAGGAGCCAAATAGTCAGAAATAGTAAAATCAAAGGTTAGCAGACAATGGTCTGACAGTACAGGGTTATGAGGAGACACTACAAGATTTTCTATTTCTATGCCATATGTCAGAACAAGGTCCAATGTATGGTGGAGATAATGAGTAGAATTTCCTACTTTCTGAGAAAACCCAATTGAGTCTAATATTGAATTAAAAGCCACATTAAGGCAGTCACTATCTACATCCACATGTATATTAAAGTCCCCTACTATAATTATTCTATCAGATTTCAGCACTAAATCAGCTAAGAAATCAGCAAATTCGGATAAAAATCCTGAGTAGGTTGATGGGGGACGATAAACTATGGCAAATAAAATTGGGTTTAACCTAAAATTGCTAAAGTGCCCAATACTGAGGACCAGGCCCTCAAAGGAATTATAACATGTTTTTTGCTTTACATTAACTAGTAATTTGGATGGTAAATTGTTGCTACTCCTCCTCCACGACCAGAACTTCTATAGAAATCAGTTTGAGGACAAAAGCACAAAACTCCCCGTCAGAACATCTATGTATTTTTTTTTTTGTTTTTTTTTTTTTGTTACTTATTTGTACCCGTAGGTAGACTTGGTTTGCAGTCTGGTGACAAGCCACCGGCTGCTGGTCGCTGCATGCGCGAGCGCCCTAAACCTACATGTTTTTGGTATGTGGGAGGAAACCGGAGAAATCCCGGAGTAAACCCGCGCAACACGGGGAGAACATGCAAACTCCACACAGCTCACTGTTGGTCGGGGGCTGGGATCGAACCCACGATCTCATGATCCCCGCGGTCCCCCGGCCGAGGGTAAAACTGTGCTGCCACAGTGCTAAACCACTGCGCCACCGTGCAGTTGTATGGGATGTTATGGATCAGCATGTACACAGTCGGGATCCTGCACCAACAAATCATGCTGAGCTTGATGTAGTGCTGCTTGCTGAATGAGACTGCCTTCCTCAGTGTCAAATTGACAACTTAGAGCTAGGGTTCTAGGCATATGACCCAAAAGCAGACACGGATGGAAACATTAACTGAGGTGAAACAATAATCTTTATTACAATAAATGTGCAAGGTAAATGTGCAATGGTGATTTCACAAAGATGTGACAACCCTGCGAGGACAGAGCAGAGGGACAGGTAGTGATGTTACGCTCAACACCGCCTACTCCGAGCAATTGAGGGAATGCGCATGACGTTGCATGACGTCACAATCCCGGAAGTTATTGTTTCTACTCAGCACTGAGCAGCAAAATGAATGTGTGCCACCGTTGGTTTGAATCATTTGAAAGCAGCAAAAAACACCTAAAATGAGGATGGGCTGGTTTAATCAACTTTTGAGGAGACATGTTTGAAATATTGTGTATGCTCTAATTTTTTAAAATTTTAGATATTGTTTTTAAATCATTTTTTACAGTGTAAGGTCACCCAGAAAGTCTATTTTTGTTAGTTAGTGGCTAACCGTGCGTTAGCCTAGCTTCGCCTAGCTTCTCGGCACAGTCGGTAGCACCTACCTGAGGAGAGGGCTCAACTGGAATCTTTTCTAGGTGCCTGTGATGTAACGAATACTGCAACTTTGTCTGAGGATTCCTTTGGTTTTCAAGACAATCCAGCTAACACTACTACTGGTATTTCTGCCACTTTCCTGCCTTTTAATGCCTTCAAAGCACATCAAGCACACATCCTCACCCCTGACATAACTGCAAACATCAGGGCAGCGGCATGTGAACAAGTCTCTCAAAGTGCTGCCATACATGTACAGTGAGCAATCAAAATTGTTCCCGATTTCTCTGCAGCTAACCAAGGTTTAAGAGGGGGTTCACCCATTCGATGGCTGTGTTTTACCTGCACAATTAATGAGTAACCGTTAGATACGGGGAAAAACATGTGAAATGATAGCTAGCTAATGCTTGGTTAGCTAACGGTAGCGACATTTTAAAAAGAACATAATAGTAATATATACACATACCTGTCCACAGACAACCAGAATGTCCATAGGTGTCTTCTTTACTTTAATTTCGCCTACAAATCCTGCCTTCAAGTATGACCAAGCATCCAGGCTTTTAAATGCTTTCAGGTTCTGCTTTGTATATTTTCCAGGTTTTGAAATTAAGTACATATAAATATCAGGAAACCCATTTTCTGGCCACATGTGGATATTAGCGGACCACTGATTCTTCTGAAAGCTATGAGGGTCATCTTGGCATCCTGTTTCCTCACATTTTATCAGATCTGATTCAGATTAATTTTGAACCCTTGCTTGAAAAATTTAAAATAGACATAGAAAGGTGGTCACCTCTTTTTTTGTCTCTCTGGGGCAAAGTCAATGTTATTAAGATGATTTGTGCACCCCGATTTAATTACCTTCTGCAATCTCTTCCTCTTAGGATCCCAGTTGGTTATTTTCGACAGTTTGATAGGTTGTGCAATAAGTTTTTATGGAATGGTAAGCGCCCTAGATTAAAGTTGAAAAGATTGCAGAAGTCTATAAATTCAGGAGGTTTGGGGGTCCCAAATTTGGTTTTATATCATTACGCTTTTAGTCTTAGACATTTGATTCATTGGGCTCTCCCCCCTGAGAGAGCTCCCCCTTGGTTTTATTTGGAGAATTATTTGAGCAGCCCTCTTCCCTTAGTACATCTAATCACAATTAAACTGTCTTCTGAATTTCAGTCGCATCCTATTATATCCTTTTTACAATACGTTTGGAAGAGAGTTGCTTCTATACTAGAGTTTAGCTCTCATCTTCATTCTATGGCTTCTATTTGGCTTAACCCAAGTCTCCATATTGGAAAATCCCCATTTATGTGGAAAATCTGGGTGAAAAAGGACATTTTGATGTTAAAAGATCTATATGAAGGGGGAGCTCTCAAATCATTTGATGTTCTACGGGCACAGTATGGACTACCACAGAATCAGTTTTGGAAATATTTACAACTTCGACATCTGCTGTGTCAAGTCTTTGGATCTACAACTACCCCTCCTCCTGATGTAGATTGGCTCATCCAGGCTTTGAGTTCCTGTGGCAAAAGATCTAAGGCCTCAAATTTCTATTTAATGCTCCTTAAGAGCTCAAATAAAGATTCTACATTCCTTAAACACGTATGGGAAAAAGATCTGAATTCACAATTTACTGATGTTGAATGGGCAAATATTTTAAAGAATGGGAAGAAAGTGTCTAGGGAATTGAAAACCAGACTTCTTCAATTTAAAATTTTGAATCGATTTTACTGGACACCTCGTAAAATGTTGAGAGTGAATCTCATTCACTCTTCAAGCTGCTGGAGATGTCTACAGGGGGAGGGGACATTAATCCATATGATCTGGAGTTGTCCGGTAATACAGGACTTTTGGTTGCAGATCCATAGACATATTATGACAATTGTTAAGCAAGAAGTGCCATTTACTCAGAGACTTTTTGTCCTTGGGGATCCATCAATGATTCAAGACCCAATCTCTGATGCCGAGTGGATTCAGACTGCTTTGATGCTGGGCCGAAAGTTGATCACTTTTTACTGGAAATCTTCCTCTGCCCCACCCGTAGCTCAATGGCTCAGGGAGTTGGGCAAGCTTGCTGCACTAGAACGCCTTTCATATAAGCTTCTGGACAGGATGGATAGCTTCTATAATAAGTGGGGATCCTATCTTACCATTATAGGTGTAGTAGATTAAGCTAATCTATGAAATGGAAATGGAATGTTTTATCCTCTCACTGGGTATACTTGGTTTTTTTTTTTTGGTTTTTTTTTTGTTTGTTTGTTTCTGTTTTATTTTCTAAATTGAAAACCCAATAAAATTCAAATTACAAGAAAGCTATGAGGGTCGCTGTCGAGTCCAACTGCCTTCAGTTTGAGCATATAAACATTTGCATTCCTCTCCGTATCTGCGTTTTAACTGCTACACATAGCCATCTTTGATTTGTTTTTCCACTCAATCTGGAAGGAGGGGGGCATGGCTGTAAGCAAAGTGACGTCATTGCATGCCCTCAATATGAAATGGAAGTGTCACACCCACAGTCACGTGACCGTAGCAAGGGAGGCCTCATTATGTCAGTCACATCACGTGACTCAAGGGCTCCTGGGAAGTTTGAGAGGGTTGGGCATTTCAATGGTACGTCAAGGATTTAAAAGGGGTCTGATTCACCGCTCAGACTGTGGGTTTTTTGAGAGGAGCAGATTTGTTGTCATTATTACATTCGCTATTTGATGTCACGGTGGCCCTCGCGAGGCACCATAAGACGCCAGCAGTCACCGGTGAGTTGCAGTGATGTTTTATTGGGGAGTGAAGGAACAGAGGAAAATACACACGACAATGAGGGTAGGACAATCACAGGATAACTTACAGGGCAGAAGACGAATGAACAGCGTCTGAGCCGGGAAACGCCCGATGCATCAGATGATGTGACGTTCTGTCGGGAAGTATAACAGACGGTAGTATAACAGAGACTGCTGCATCGGGGTGCATTCTGCGTCCGCTTTTAACACCGGTCACTAATGACCCCGAATGCAGCACAGCTGTTGACTTTGACAGCAGGAGGCTCCACCGGGCGCTGTCACAATAAGAGCCTGGGGAGCTAGAAGGGACCCGCTGCTGCCAAAACCTGGAAAAGATAATGTATGACCCGAGCGCGGACGAAACCGGCACTCGGGTGGTGACAGTACCTCCCCCTCGAGGCCGAGCTCCCCTAGGGTGGGCGGATGGGGCGCCGGCAGGAGGGAGAGAGTCAAAAAGAGGAGAAGCAAAACCCAAAATGATGACAGGGGACCAACAAAGCAATTACAGAGTACCGTGGGGAGAGAGAAAAAAAACAAAACAACACACAATACTCCATAACGTGTGGGTAACACAAGGGCAGAACCCAACAGGCAATACATATATCAGTTTCAAACAGTACATGGACATTAGACAGAGGGGAGGAAAAAAAACCACAAATCATCGGCTAAGGGAAAAAAGTGAGATACAAAATTACAGATACCAGACCCTCCCCCCCCCCCCCCCGCGCACATCCCAAAGGCTTACAGACATGATAATGATAGAAAAAACCTGGGATGACGGCAGTCCTGGCTCTGAGGTATGGAGGTAGAAAGTTTGGGCAACCTACCCCAGTCCCATGCCCGGAAACAATAAATATCAGGCGGCCGGACCAGGTCGCCAAACAGGTAGTCCAGTGGGTCAGGTTGCCGGCCCAGAGAGCCAAATGGGCGCGGCAGTCCTTCGGGCGGCCAACCTGCATCGCTTGACCACCAGGACCGTAGGGGGGAAGTGGAAGGCGGCCTCCCTGGAGAAGGGGAAGACGAGGGAGAACCGGGCGGAGCATTCGGAACCCCAACGGCCCCAGGTGGAAATGGGTTGCGCTCCTCTGGAGGACGAGGAGGGTGACAGTGATGGTGAGGATGAAGAAGGAGACGAGCCCGTCTAGTATCCGATTGGGTCTCGGTTGCACCCGCGTCGGACCCCAACTGGGTCGGCGCCGCACCAGAACCGACCTCCAACCCCGAACCTGGAACCTTTGGCACAGCGGGCGAAAGCAGCTCCTCGCCGGCGACCCTGGGAGAAAGCTCGGGAAGAGAGAAGAACCGGGATCAGGATCACCGGCAGCGCCAGAACCCGGCGAGATAAGCTTGGACGCAGCGGGTGGCTGCACCCGGCTCATCTCCCCAAGAGACAGGCTAAAATGCTCTAAGACGGAAAGGAGAAAGACAATACAGAGCGCTTGCCTGATCTCGGGTTCTGATGCCGTCCAGGACTGCGAAGATCCGGGCTCAGACGGCAGGAGGTCATCATCAGGCTCCCACTCAGCTATGTTGGGCTCCGCAGCTGGCATGATGGTGTCTGCAGCCTCTGGATCCTCCGGCACCAAAGCCCACGCCGATGGCCCGCACGGCGTGGTGACAGGGGACCCTTGACCCGCTGGATCGGACCGCTCGTCCGTGGAGACCCGGGGACGCTTCCTCGTCGGCGCAGGTTCCACACTGCAGTCCGCCCTCCTCCTCCGCCCACAACGTGGCTGCGGGACCGGAACCAGGCTCTCCAGAACTGCAGGCCCCCTCCTCATCCAGCGACGTTGGCCTGGCGTCGAGGACCGCTCAGCGGAGGGAGACACAGAGGATGCAGGATTAATAATTAAAGCCACAGCAGGTGGTGGGAGCTCGGGGGGCTGCAAACCCCGAGCTCCACCCCCAGGAGTCTGACAAGGCAAATCACAATCATGAGAATAAGGATAAACTTGGACTTGCCTGTCTCCTGGAGGCTGGATGGTGCCTGCTGCGGTGGACGTTGCTCCTCCCTTTTCCCGCTGGACAGTGACAGAGGGCCCCCTGGGAGGACGACGGGGAGCCGCTCGAGAAGGTTCCGGGACGGGACTCGCCGGAGCGGGACTCCCGAGACACACAGCAGCCGGGTTAGGCGATGAGGAGGAGGGGGCGACAGCCGAGATGAGCCTGGCACGGGGCGCTGGCGGGACAGCAGGAGAAGATGGCCCAGGAGATGAGGCTGCAGAGATTCCCCTCTGACGAGGCGCAGGAGTGGCAGCTGTGTGGGGGGTTGAGCCCTTGCGGTGACCCGGAACTGGATCCGGACGGGATTCAAGCCGAGGTTGACAGCCGGTGTGATGATGGTTTCTTGCAGGGGGCGAGGCGAAGGTGAGATCCAGGAATCGCCGTTCCTGTGCAGAAACAGAGGCAAGCAGGTCGGCAAACTCAGGGAACTCACGCAACTCTGGATTCCTCTCCACCAGTCTAACTGCCGCTGCCACATGCTTCATGATTGCCGATGGATGCACAGCGGAGCGAGCAGCAGCCACTCGGTCCCAGACCTTGATTGCTGTCAGCTGCAGCTCCTCTGGGGGAATCCCGAGTGACGACATGCTTGATGGGGAAAGACCTCCGGATGATGCGAACTCCCTGGCCGGAACGGAGGCAGGAGCAGGATCCCGAAGCAAGGGGCAACATCTCCTCCTCTTCGGCTTCCTGCTGGGATTTCCCTCCAGCCCACAGAGTATCTCGCGCTGTGCAGCAATGTCATCTTTCCTCACGCTTACCTCCGGGTGATCGGCGAAGCGGGGAAGATGATTGAGGATGTCCTCGGCTTGGTCCAGGTACCGGGGCACGTCGCTGTTGAAGTCAAGAGGGAGGCGGTGATAAGAATTTCATCCACGCACTCGAGGGCGTCTGTGAGAATATCGCCCTGACTCTGAGTGCGGGACCTCCGCAAAGGCATGCTTCCAGCACGGTACCCAGACAGGTAGGAACAACAGTCCAATACTGCAAAAACTCACGGTGAATGGCGTCTCGGTGTGACACCTCTCTCTAGATGTTCTGGCAGCAGTCTACTGTCACGGTGGCCCTCGTGAGCCACCATAAGACGCCAGCAGTCACCGGTGAGTTGCAGTGATGTTTTATTGGGGAGTGAAGGAACAGAGGAAAATACACACAACAATGAGGGTAGGACAATCACAGTGTTAACCTTTCCTGCTTTGGTCTCCTAACCGTGGTTGGGGGACACAGGGGAGATCTGTCTTCTCCAGGGCCGGAGGCAGCTTTTCCTCCGGGGTCAACTCCCGAGTAAACCTCGCGGTTGTTAACAGCAGTATGGTGGTACCCAGAAGAACAGGCTGTTTTGCTGAAGAGTTGGGGCTTTATTAACAGACCGCACTGTTATTAGCAGCAATCCTAGCTCGCTACCTGCTCCGGTCGCCTCTCTCTCTACGCTCTCCTGCACACTTCACACACACCATCCGCTCCGTGGGGCCATTCACACAGGGGCGGGGGCGCGCCTCGGCTGCGCGCACACACTCACTCACTCACGTTCACGCACTGAGCTGCCCTATCTAAACACATGAGTTAGACACGTCTTACAACACTACCCCCACCATGGACTGGCAATTAACATTAATTCCATTCCATCTAAATAATACAAAACTGGTACACACTCTCTACATTCGTAGGCCTAGCAGTAGCAGTAGCAGTGTCCAATACATAACATAAATTCAAATAGGTAGATAGGTTATACTATAATAACAAGTGTCTATGCAGTGATAAAATTAGCTCATTTAGCAGTGAAAACATGAGGGACAAATAAATTGAAATACAATTGTTTCTAATTAAGTAAGGAGTACATTACACTTTTAAAACCTATTCCTTGGCGGCCGGGAGTAATACTGACCAACTAATCAGAATACAATACATTTAAATGAAATAAAGTGCATGTAGGTATATGAAAGCATTGTCTCTTCAGCTTTTTTTTTTTTTAAAACAACCGTATAGAACACTATAACTAGACTAGAGTCCAAAAAAATGTAAACTGGAGAGTCTCTAATGCAAATATGAACTGCTACAGTTGGCTCACTCAGTAACCCAGTCCCCGTAACGGTCCGGTCCTCTGCGCCGACGTTTGGGCCGTAACACGTGCTGAGCCTGATGGCGTGGTTCTCCCACCGCACCCCCACCATGGTCAAATGTCACATGGGAAGGAGTGGAGGGAAGAGACCCGATCACATTGGGAACATTAGCAGGTGGAGTAGATGGCCGGGAATTGCTGGGGCCATCACTGGAGGCAGTAGCGAACAAGTTGTACAGGCTGAGGTCCTGGTCTACTGGGTCCCCGTCCACAGCCGGTGGCAAGATCTCAGAAGGTGTCCAGTTCTGGGCTTGGTCCAGGACCCAAGTGTTGTCCAGCTGCTCACGGCTGCGGTAGTGTTTCAGTTGGTCATGGTGGACGACTTTGACTTTGGCTCTGAGGCTCTTTTGGATCCAGTAGACTAGATCATCCAGCTGTCCCATAACAAAGAAGCGTCCTTCGTAGGAGGGGAGGAACTTTTTGACTCTGTTTTTGACATGCCGTGTTCCTTTGATGAGGTACCACACTGCGTCTCCGACTTTGTACTGTGTGTGGCAAGCGTTTTTGTCATATTGTCTTTTTGCACATGTGACTGACTCACCCAGGGCTTCTCAAGTAATGTTGTGAGCCAGCTCCAGCCACTCGCGTATTTGTTGTACGTACTCTGGGGCTGAAGGTGCATGGTCAGAGTCCGGGGGCAGACCGGCTACAAGGTCCACTGGCTCATTTATTTCACGTCCGAACATCATATAGTTGGGGGTGAAACCAGTAGCACTGTGCTTGGTCGCTCTGTAGGCCATAACTGCATATGGGGTCATCAGGTCCCAATCCCAGTGACAGCGTTCTGCAGTAGAGGCCAGGATCTTTTGAAGTGTGGCATTGAAACGCTCAACCTGGCCATCTGACTGTGGTCTGAATGGCGTAGTGTGGGTTTTCTCAATGCCAAATAGACGGCACATTTCTTGAAACACCTCTGATTCAAAATTGCGCCCTTGGTCGCTGTGCAAAGAGTGAGGCATTCCGAAGCGGCACACCCATTCTGTTGCAACAACGTGTGCCACGGTGACAGCCTTTTCGTCTGGGATAGGAAATGCTTCAGCCCATTTTGTGAAATACTCCTGTATTACAAGCACATAGCTGTTTTTGTGTTCTGTCTCATTGAGTGGGCCCATAATGTCCAGTGCAATGCGCTCCATGGGGGCTCCGACCCTGACAGTTCCCATGGGCGCTTGTGGCGTTTTGTGGGGTCTAGCTCTGCATGCACAGTTGGTACAAGTCCGGCACCAGAGGGCCACGTCTTCTCTCATGTGGTACCAGTAGTATCTGGTTTGAAGTCTGGCCACAGTCCGTTCAATACCAAAATGTCCACCTATTGGCCCTCATGCATCTGGCGCATGACATCAGGTTGCATTTTGCGTGGCAGGACAATTTGGGGGTAGTACTGTGTGTCGTCCAAACAGTAAAAACGGCAGACCAGAACTCCATCTTGGAAATATAGTCTTTTCCACTGACTCCAGTATGTTTTGGTGGCTGGACTGCAAGGGGCGACTGTGGTCCAGGGAGGGCGCTCACTGCTGGCCTCTAACCAAGCTTTTATTGGTGCAATGTCTGTATCAGCGGCTTGGGCCTGGCACAACTCCTCCATAGTCCAGCCAGGAAACAGTGTGGTCTCATTTCTATTAGTCACATAAATTGTCTCTTTTAGTTTTAAAGTGTCTGTATTGGTAAAGCTGTCTGCATTTACCCCCACCGGACTCACAGCTATAGTTGTAGGGCATGTCTCTACCCCCACTGGACTCAGCGACAGGGGGCTGGTGTCGGAGTCCAATTCACACTGGATGGCTTGGTGACTTGTGGTTCTCGGCTGTGAGGAGGGGTCCTGCAGTTTATAAGGACAGGACTGGCGGCAAGGCCTGCGGGAGAAACTGTCAGCGTTAGTGTGTAAGCGACCTGGGCAATGAATGATCTCAAACTCGTACTCTGCTAGCTTCTCAAGCCACCGGGCTAACTGACCTTCTGGCTCTTTCATTCGGGTTAACCAACGCAGGCTGCTGTGGTCGGTACATACTTTGAAAGGCCGCCCAAGTAGATACTGCCGAAAATGTGACGTGAACTCGACAATGGCTAGCAGCTCTCGTCTTGTAGTGCAATAGTTCTGTTCAGCTTTGGCTAGTTTGCGGCTGCCGTATGCCAACACACGTTCCGTGCCATCCTGCATCTGCGAGAGGACGGCGCCAATGCCTGTGTCGCTAGCATCGGTGTCCAAGATCATTTGATCTCAAACTCGTACTCTGCTAGCTTCTCAAGCCACCGGGCTAACTGACCTTCTGGCTCTTTCATTCGGGTTAACCAACGCAGGCTGCTGTGGTCGGTACATACTTTGAAAGGCCGCCCAAGTAGATACTGCCGAAAATGTGACGTGAACTCGACAATGGCTAGCAGCTCTCGTCTTGTAGTGCAATAGTTCTGTTCAGCTTTGGCTAGTTTGCGGCTGCCGTATGCCAACACACGTTCCGTGCCATCCTGCATCTGCGAGAGGACGGCGCCAATGCCTGTGTCGCTAGCATCGGTGTCCAAGATCATTTCACCCATGGTCCAGTGGGTAGCCTAAGACAGGGGCTGTGGTGAGGCGGTGCTTGAGCGTGTTGAAAGCAGCTTGGTGTTCAGCATGCCACTGGAAATGTGCGTTTTTCCTTGTCAGGTTGTGTAACGGTTCGGCGATGGAGGCAAAGTCTTTCACAAACCTGTGATAGTAGGAGGCGAGGCCAATGAAACGTCTGACCTCTTGGACCGATGTCAGAGTGGGCCAAGCTTGGACTTTGTGGACTTTATTGGGGTCAGTGGCTACACCGTGCTCGGACACAATGTGACCTAGATAGGCAACTTGGCGGTGGAAGAGGCAGCATTTGGCTGGTTTTAGTTTGAGGTTTGCGTGTTTAAGTCTCTGGAACACCTGACTCAGCCGCTGCAGCATCCCGGACACATCCTTGGCCAGCACGATGATGTCATCCAAGTAGATGAGGCAGGTCTCCCATTGCATGCCGGCAAGGACGCGGTCCATAAGGCGTTGGAACGTCGCTGGCGCATTGCATAACCCAAATGGCATAATGTTCCATTCAAATAGTCCATTTCGGGTGCAAAAGGCGGCTGCGTGGCGGGCTCTTGGAGTCAGCTCAACTTGCCAATAACCTGAAGCAAGGTCCAAGGTGCTGAACCATTTGGCGGTGGCAAGAGTGTCTAATGTGTCTTGGATGCGGGCTAGTAGGTACGTGTCAGTGATGGTGCGGTCGTTGAGTGTTCTATAGTCTATACAAAGGCGGTAAGTCCCATCCTTTTTACGTACCATAACAATCGATGAGGCCCAACTGCTGTAGCTGCGGGTGGCGAGGCCGTTCTGGAGGCTCTCACAGATCTGCTGGTCTGCGTGTTGCTGCTTTTCCCCAGCCATGCAACGAGGGGGCTGCTTCACGGGAGCTCCAGGCTGGGTTATGATGTCGTGCTGCACAAGACTGGTCCTTCCCAGGTCACCAGGCTCTCTGGAAAACACATTTTCATAGGCACACAACAAGTTAGACAGTTCAAGTTTTTCATTGTCATTAAGCTCAGTGGAACTCTGGGCATAGAGCTCCTCGAGGTGCTCTAGGACTGCAGGGGAGCTAGCTGGGAAGTCTGCCGCTGTGGAGGCACTGGGCGGGGGAAGAGCTTCAGCTGGCTGGAGGAGGCCTGCAATGGCACCTTCTTTAATAGTGGCGGCCTTGTTGCCAGGGTTAAAGAGGCGTAGTGGAACAACATTACTGGGCTGAGCGTTGACTAGGACCCTGGCAATGAGTATTTTGTGCTTCTCAACAAAGCCTTTTGTGGGGCTGTGCATCATGTCTCCCTCAGCTGCTTCGCCACAAGGCACAGTGCCCTTGACTAGGTACTCTTGTCCAGGTTCAACCACGACAGTTCTGGCTACTCTCACAGCATGCAACTTTGGGACAGTCTCTGGGTGAAAGTATGGCACTTCTTCTCCAAACAGAACTACGCGGCGCATACCAAAATCAAGGCGGGCCTTGGCTTGGGTGAGGAATGGGTGGCCTAACATTACTTCATTGCCTGTTATGTCCGCCATGAGGAAGTCCACTTCAACTTGCCAGTTGTTAATACTGACAGGTATTTTGGCCTCACCACACACAAGTGTGACAGAGATCATCCTGCGCAGTTCGCCCCACACGGGACACGAACCCGCGACCTCTCAGTCAACTACACACAGTTCGAGCATGGGAGACACAGCACGATCGCGCTGAGCTAAAGGTCCGACCGATAGCTCAGCGCTACCGATACTGTATGAGGCTTTTCGGGAGGGAGGTTTTACTAACGTTCTACGCCGAACAGTGCTAGTTGGCATCCGTTACACTCTCCCCCTTAAACCTCACTCCCATCCAGGTCACGGCACCATTGTGACAGAGATCATCCTGCGCAGTTCGCCCCACACGGGACACGAACCCGCGACCTCTCAGTCAACTACACACAGTTCGAGCATGGGAGACACAGCACGATCGCGCTGAGCTAAAGGTCCGACCGATAGCTCAGCGCTACCGATACTGTATGAGGCTTTTCGGGAGGGAGGTTTTACTAACGTTCTACGCCGAACAGTGCTAGTTGGCATCCGTTACACAAGCACGTCTCCTGGTCCCACCCTGAGCAGAATCTCTACGATGGATGACCGTAGTGGGGGTCTCATGTCTTGGTGAATGGCATTGTAATGGTGAAGGGGCAGCACGTTCCTCCGCGCTCCACTGTCCAAGACTGCGCACACCTCCAGTTCATATATGCGCATGTGGATGTTCATTTCACGACTCTGGCCTTTAAAGTGGAGCACAGTGGCCTGTGGGCTTCCTTGGGGAGTGCTCGGAATGAAAGTCTTTGCATTTCTTTGAGGGGATGAACACTGGCTCTG
Organism: Pholidichthys leucotaenia; assembly: GCA_020510985.1. NCBI lineage: Eukaryota > Metazoa > Chordata > Actinopteri > Cichliformes > Pholidichthyidae > Pholidichthys > Pholidichthys leucotaenia. Next base: position 53,200,679 of record CM035849.1, on the reverse strand, counting down.
TTTGTGACCCCAGCCCTTACAGTTATGGCAGCGAATGCCACCCTTTTTAAAGTTCTTGTGTTGCCCTGATGTTTTTGCAGACGTGTGTGGGGCAAAGCGATTGGGTGAGGAGCTAGCTGCAGGTGTAGTGGCAGTTACAGTCTCACTCTTGTCTCTTTCTCTGACAACAGCAGCCCGGGGCCTGCGTTCAGTGAGGTTACGGGCCCCTGGCTGCATGACACTGGTGATATAGGACGCAGCTCTCTTTGTGGTTTCATGGCGATGGGCTATCTCGTAAGCTCTGGCTAGTGTGGCTGGACATTCTTCTAACAGTTTTTGGATTAGCTCTGCATCGCCCAGGCCATTTATGAAAACTTCAGCAGCTATAGCATCTTGCTCGGCCTCTGGCCAATTTCAATTCAATTCAATTCAATTCAATTCAACTTTATTTATATAGCGCCATTTCACAACAACAGTCATCTCATAGCACTATTAACTGTAGGGGGGAACCCCCACAGTTGCAGAAAGACCCCAGCAATCAGGCAATCCCCTGTGAGCAAGCACTTGGCGACGGTGGAGAGGAAAAACTCCCTTTTAACAGGAAGAAACCTCCAGCAGAACCAGGCTCAGGGAGGGGCAGTCATCTGCTGCAACTGGCTGGGGGGTGAGGGGATAGAGAAGAAGAAAAGAACAGACATGTAGAGAGCAAACAGCACGATGGGGACTCAATCTATGGGAGAGAACAAACAGATGTTAATGACCAGCAAAAAAAAATATTTCATAGAGAGTGAGGAAAGGAGTGAGGCCCAGTGCATTACTGGAGGTCCCCCGGCTGACTAAACCTATTAGCAGCATAACTAAGGGAGGGTTCAGAAACACATGATCCATGATCCCTCCCTAATTGTAGGCTATATCAAAAAGGTAGGTTTTAGCCCTATTCTTAAAAACAGAGATCGAGTCTGACTCCCGAATCCAGATTGGCAGCTGATTCCACAGGAGAGGAGCTTGATAACTGAAGGCTCTGCCTCCCATTGTACTTTTGGAGATTCTAGGTATTACAAGTAATCCTGCATTTTGGGAGCGTAGTGCTCTGTTAGGATAATACGGTAGTATCATATCTTTTAAATAAAAAGGAGCCTGATTGTTTAGAGCTTTGTATGTAAGAAGAAGGATTTTAAACTTAATTCTAAACTCTATGGGAAGCCAATGAAGGGAGGCCAGAACCGGAGAGATATGATCTCTCTTTCTAGTACCTGTTAAAACTCTTGCTGCAGCATTTTGGATCAGCTGAAGACTTTTTAAAGATGTTTTAGGACAGCCTGATAATAAAGAATTACAATAATCTAATCTCGAGCTAACAAAAGCGTGGATCAGTTTCTCAGCATCACTCTGAGACAAGATGCTCTTAATCTTGGCAATATTACGCAAATGATAGAAGGCAGTCTTAGAAACAAATTTAATATGTGAATTGAAGGACAAATCCTGATCAAAAATAACTCCAAGGTTCCTCACAGAGCTATTAAGAGAAAGAGTAACCGCATCCAAACTGAAAGTTTGATTTGGAAAGGAATTTCTAAGGTTTTTTGGACCAACAAGAATGACTTCAGTCTTATCTGAATTTAATAGCAGGAAATTACAAGTCATCCAAGCTTTGATTTCCTTAAGACAGGCTTCTAACTTGGCTAATTGATTACTATCATCTGGCTTCATTGACAGGTATAATTGTGTGTCATCTGCATAACAATGAAAATGTATACAGTGCTTTCTAATAATGTTGCCTAACGGAAGCATATATAAACTAAAAAGAGTAGGGCCTAGCACAGATCCCTGTGGAACTCCATGACTAAGCTTTGAATTGAAAGAAAACTCATTATTTACATGAACAAACTGGAACCTATCAGATAAATAAGATCTAAACCATTGCAACGAAGTTCCATTAAGTCCAACATAGTGTTCTAATCTATCAAGTAGAATATTATGATCGATAGTATCAAAAGCTGCACTAAGGTCTAAAAGGACAAGTACAGAAACTAGTCCATTATCAGATGCAATGAGGAGGTCGTTAGTGACGTTCGCTAAGGCTGTTTCAGTACTATGATGGATTCTAAACCCAGATTGAAACTCTTCAAGTAAACCATTTCCCTGCAGGTGGTCAAATAATTGCGTAGCAACAACTCTTTCTAAGATTTTTGAAATGAAAGGGAGATTAGAGATTGGTCTATAGTTAGCTAAAGCTCCTGGATCTAACGTTGGCTTTTTGAGTAAGGGTTTAATTACAGCCGTTTTAAAAGCCTGCGGTACATGGCCTAAAGTTAATGAAGAATTGATTATATGAAGAATAAAGCTACCAATAAGTGGGAAGACTTCTTTAAATAACCTGGTAGGAATAGGGTCTAAAAGACAAGTTGAAGGTTTGGATGAGGAAACTATTTTGTCTAACTCACAAAGGTCGATTGGAGTAAACTCATCAAGACAGAGATCAATAGAAGGAGTTGTAGCAGTTACAGTATTTAAGTTAACTGTGGGAAGAATCTGATTGATTTTATCTCTGATGGATGAAATTTTATTATTGAAAAAGTTCATAAAGTCCTGACTAGTAAGCTCTAAGGGAATGCTAGGATTGACAGAGTCCTGACTCTTTGGCACCCTGGCTACAGTACTGAAAAGAAACCTGGGATTATTCTTGTTCTCTTCTATTAATGCAGAGTAATAACTTGTTCTAGCTTTTCTAAGAGATTTTTTAGAAATTAAAAGATGATTTCTCCAAGCTAAATAGATTTCATCTAAATTAGTAGAGCGCCATTTTCTTTCTAATTGACGAGTCTTCTGTTTTAAGGTACGAGTTTCTGTGTTGAACCAAGGAGTTAGAAATCTCTGATTAGACTTTTTCTTTTTTAAGGGGGCCACCAAATCTAGAGTCTGATGCAGAGAAGCTGAAACACTATCCACCATGTTATCAATTACAGAAGGAGCAAGCTGTCTATAGCTTATTTCTGTTGTGTTGACACATGGCATAGAGGAAACAATCTGCATAAATTTGGTAACAGCATCATCTGAGAGGCATCTACTGTAATAATATTTTTCTTTAGGAGCCAAATAGTCAGAAATAGTAAAATCAAAGGTTAACAGACAATGGTCTGACAGTACAGGGTTATGAGGAGACACTACAAGATTTTCTATTTCTATGCCATATGTCAAAACAAGGTCCAATGTATGGTGGAGGTAATGAGTAGAATTTCCTACTTTCTGAGAAAACCCAATCGAGTCTAATATTGATTTGAATGCCACATTAAGGCAGTCACTATCTACATCCACATGTATATTAAAGTCCCCTACTATAATTATTCTATCAGATTTCAGCACTAAATCAGCTAAGAAATCAGCAAATTCGGATAAAAATTCTGAGTAGGTTGATGGGGGACGATAAACTATGGCAAATAAAATTGGGTTTAACCTAAAATTGCTAAAGTGCCCAATACTGAGGACCAGGCCCTCAAAGGAATTATAACATGTTTTTTGCTTTACATTAACTAGTAATTTGGAATGGTAAATTGTTGCTATTCCTCCTCCACGACCAGAACTTCTGGGATTTTGACAGTTTAAATAACCAGAGGGAGTTGATTCATTTAAACCAACATAATCCTCTTGTCCTAATCAAGTCTCTGTAAGGGAAATTAAATCAATCTGATGATCAATTAATAAATCATGGACTAACAGAGACTTGGGAGTTAGAGACCTAATATTTAATAAACCACATTTAATTTTTAAATTATGAGGAGGAACAGAGGCCAAATCATTCAGTTTAGAGGCTTTATGTTTAATTTGAGTTTTACCAATATTTTGCTTTATCACTTTGGGATGCTTATACATTATATTTTTATTCACTTTGGAGGGAGCAGACAACGATTCTCTGATGGGGAAGTCAGGGGCTAAGCTGAGGGGTGGCGGATGAAGAGGAGCTGCAGAGAGGCGTGTAAGACTGCGACTCTGCTTCCTGGTCCCAACTCTGAGTAGTCAGGGTTTTGGAAATTTGGATAAAAAAGATGCCAGATTGTTAGATAAATGAGAAGCACCATCCAAAGTGGGATGGACGTTGTCTCGTCTCATAAGACCAGGTTTTCCCAGAAAAGAGCTCCAATTGTCAATGTAGCCCACGTCATTTGCAGGACACCACACAGACAGCCAGCGGTTCAAGGATGACGAGCGGCTAAACATGTCATCACTGGTCAGGTTGGGGAGGGGCCCAGAGAATACTACAGTGGCAGACATCGTTTTTGCAAAGTCACACACCGATTCTATATTAAGTTTCGTGACTTCCGACTGCCGGAGACGGATGTCATTAATGCCGGCGTGAATAACAATTGTGGAATATTTACAGTTACTTTTAGCCAGCATTTTCAAATTTGACTCGATGTCGCCTGCTCTGGCCCCAGGAATGCATTGGACTATGGCCGCTGGAGTCTCTAGGTTCACGTTTCTGACTACAGAGTCGCCATTGATCAGAGTTTTTTCCTCAGCGGGTGTGTCGCTGAGTGGGGAAAAACGATTAGAAACGTGAACAGGTTGGTGGTGTACCGGGGCTTTGCGACTAGGCTTCCTTCTCACCGTCACCCACCCAGTCTCCTCGCTGCTGTGGAGAGCCGAGGGACCGCTGACAGGGGGGCCTAAGCTAGCTAGCTCCGCTGCAGCTAATGGGCGTCCGTCAAGATTAACTGGTGCAGACGGTGTTTCAATGCAGCGGAGCCGGGATTCCAAATCAGACAACCTCGCCTCGAGCGCCTCAAAAAGACAACATTTATTACATTTACCGTTATCGCTAAAAGAGGCAGAGGTGTAGCTAAACATCTGACAGAGAGAGCACACCAGAGGAGGAGAGGAAAGAGAGCTAGTAGCCATAGCTAGTGGCTAGAGAGCAAACCACAAAGCAAACCACACAGGCAGACAGCAAAACAGGAAGTGACAATACGTTACCACAAGGAAGTGACGAAATGAGCTACCATAAGCTTTCCATAAGCTACAGCTACTTTCCCATAATTGTCATCTCTGAACACATGAAGGGCCTCACCAAATTTGCGTATTCTTTGCCTCAGCTCCACTGCCACAGCTGCTGAGTGATATGAGGAAGGGCCGTATGCAGTTTCGAGTTCCTCCAGCAGGTGGCGGTAGTCCCATTTGGATGAACGAGGGTTTCTGTGGATGATGGCGCCTGCAGCTCCAACAAGGCAGAATTTCAGCTGGATGGCCATTGTCTTTTCTGACCAGGGATTTGCCTCTGCGCAGCTCTCAGATCTGTGCAGGAACTCTCTCCATGGTGTGCTGCCGTCGTACTGGCCTGGACGTAGAGTGGGGACTCACTCTTTGGGATCATAGTCCTCATCACTGTCCGATGTAAGAGGCTGACGGGGCGCAGAGCGGCTCTTATGTGTATGTGAGTGACAGGAATGGCTCAATGGTGAATGTCCCTGTTTATAAGTCTCCTCTGAATTAATGCAAGGAGTAGACATGGGGAGCATACCTGCTTTTGGCTTGGAAGTAGCTGGTGTGCTGTGTACAAAACTTCTCATGTGAGCAGTGGTAAAGGGGTTTGTATCTGCATAATACAACTTTAACGATGCGTGTGGAGCAGGATTCGGGGGCATGTAAATGTCTAGGCCTCCCACAGGAGCGTGGCTTTGATTGCCGGCTCTGAAAAAGGGATGTGTGGGGGCAAACTGAGCAGGGCTGCCGAATGGCGCGAACAAATCTTCTCCATCAACAAGTGTGTTTGCGCAGCTTTCATCACACAGAAATGGGTTATAATGTCCACGCTTTGTCTCAGCCTGACGTTCATAAGCTTCCACAGTACCTTGTCTGTATTCCTGATTATTAGTTAGCGACATGAATGGGTTAGAGTAGTTAGTTTCTTGTTTGTAAATATTGGCGGGATAGCGAGCGGCCGCCATGTCGCATTAGCTTAGCTGCTATCACAGTCACCTGGCCTAGTTGTTGTTGTCCTTTGCTTTTAATACTCACCACCGTCTTAACAACGTGAGAGTCCCTTCGTGGTCGCCAGTGTTAATCTTTCCTGCTTTGGTCTCCTAACCGTGGTTGGGGGACATAGGGGAGATCTGTCTTCTCCAGGGCCGGAGGCAGCTTTTCCTCCGGGGTCAACTCCCGAATAAACCTCACGTTTGTTAACAGCACTATGGTGGTACCCAGAAGAACAGGCCGTTTTGCTGAAGAGTTGGGGCTTTATTAACAGACTGCACTGTTATTAGCAGCAATCCTAGCTCGCTACCTGCTCCGGTCGCCTCTCTCTCTACTCTCTCCCGCACACTTCACACACACCGTCCGCTCCGCGGGGCCATTTACGCAGGGGCAGGGGCGCGCCTTGGCTGCGCGCATGCACTCACTCACTCACTCACTCACTCACGTTCACACACTGAGCTGCCTTATCTAAACACATGAGTTAGACATATCTTACAACAACAGGATAACTTACAGGGCAGAAGACGAATGAACAGCGTCTGAGCCGGGAAACACCCGATGCATCAGACGATGTGACGTTCTGTCGGGAAGTATAACAGACGGTAGTATAACAGAGACTGCTGCATCGGGGTGCATTCGGCGTCCGCTTTTAACACGGGTCACTAATGACCCCGAATGCAGCACAGCTGTTGACTTTGGCAGCAGGAGGCTCCACCGGGCACTGCCACAATAAGAGCCTGGGGAGCTAGAAGGGACCCACTGCTGCCAAAACCTGGAAAAGATAATGTATGACCCGAGCGCGGACGAGACCGGCACTCGGGTGGTGACATTTGAATATAAGTCAGAGAGAGTATTACACAAGTTACAATTAGGTTCAGTAGCATTAAACTAAAACACATTACATTTACTAAATATTACACAGATTCACACAAATACACTAGATAGATAGATAGATAGATAGATAGATAGATAGATAGATAGATAGATAGATAGATAGAAGAGTTGTTTGTGTGGTTGAGAGAGTCATTTTTTTGAGAGTGTGAGGTGTGTTTTTGTGAGTGAGTGAGTGAGTGCATGTGTGTAAGTGCAGTAAGGGAGGCGCATGGAGGACAGCCTCATTTTTGGACCCACGATTTAAACCATTAGGTTTTGGCAGTGAAACACGTGCACAAGAGGCCCTGTCAAAACTGAAATCTTCTAAGTGGAAAAATAAAAAACTTACAATAACCTGGATGCATAAATATGCACGCCCTTAAACTAATACACTGTTGCAACACCCTTGGCTTTTATTACAGTACTCAGTCTTTTGGGGTAGGAGTCTATCAGTGTGGCACAACTTGATGTGGCAATATTAGCCCACTCTTCTTTGCAAAAATGCTCCAAATCTGTCAGATTGTGAGGGCATCTCCTGTGCACAGCCCTCTTCAGATCACCCCACAGATGTTTGATTGGATTCAAGTCTTGACTCTGGGCCATTCCAAAACCTTAATCTTCTTCTGGTGAAGCCATTTTTTGTCGATTTGGATGTGTGCTTTGGGTCATTGTCGTGATGAAAGATGAAGTTCCTCTTCATTTTCAGCTTTCTAGCAGAAGCCTGAAGGTTTTGTGTCAACACTGACTGGTATTTGGAACTGTTCATAATTCCCTCCACCTTGACTAAGGCCCCAGTTCCAGCGGAAGAAAAGCAGCCCCAAAGCATGATGCTGCCACTACCATGCTTCACTGTATGTATGGTGTTCTTTCGGTGAATATTTATGAATATGTCTGTTTGACTGTATTTAGGTGTTTTATTTTTCTAGTCATCTTAACTGACTAGTCTTTTTTGTCAGCAAACTCTTATTATTTATCAGCAGTGTTGTGAAAGTTACTAAAAAATAACTCAGTTACTTACCAGTTACTGCATGATTAAAGTAACTAGTTACTTGGAAAAGTAACTTTCACGTTACTTTTAAATGTGTACCCTGTAGAGGATAGTTAAGGGAGCTGAGAGGGTAATTGGAGTCTCCCCCCCCTCTGTCCAAGAACTTTTTCTGAACCGTTGTAGGAGCAGGGCACTGAACATTGTCAAGGACCGTTCTCACCCTCTGCATAAACACTTTGAACTTCTGCCATCTGGCAAACGATTCCGGAGCATCAGAGGCAGAACCACCAGACTGATTAACAGCTTCCTTCCACGAGCTGTTAGGATGCTGAACAGTTGATCCGGAATCTCTCATACATACTACTGCACCTACGGACATTATGTATATTATTTGTATATTACAGTCCTGGCTAGTTTTCAAGTATGTCTAAGGGAAGTGTGAATGACTGTGGTGGGGTGGGGGGTGAGGGTATGTGCGAGTGTGCCTTAAATCATGTTCTTTTACTTATATGGATGCCGAGAGAAACACAATTTCATCTTGCCTGCACTACAGTTGTATGTACAGCAATATGACAATAAAGGTTGATTTGATTTGATTTGAAAAAAATTGATGAAAAGAAGAAAACTGGTCAGGGAGGCTGCCAAGAGGCCGACAGCAACATTGAAGGAGCTGCAGAATTTTTGGCAAGCACTGGCTGTTTAGTACATGTGACAGCAATCTCCCATCTTCTTCCTATGCCTGGGCTATGGGGTAGGGTGGCAAGACGGAAGCCTTATCTTAAGAAAAACATCCAAGCCCAGCTACATTTTGCAAAAACACATTTGAAGTCTCCCAAACGCATGTGGGAAAATGTGTTATGGTCTGATGAAACCAAGTTTGAACTTTTTAGCCATAATTCCAGAAGGTATATTTGGCGCAAACACAACACTGCTCATCAATCAGTCAAAGTTTTATTTTTATAGCACTTTTCATAGAAAAGATGCAATGCAAAGTGCTTCACATATTGAAATAAAACACAATTCTCCCCCACACACACACACATGCATATACACAAACACACAAACAAACTTTCATCAGTGTAAAACTTATGGCTTAAGACTTATGGTGGGCACCGAGGATCCAAGTGCGGAGGTGCCATCACTGGGAAGCCATCACCAGCAGGGAAAGTGTTAAGTCCAAGGCTATAGGAACACCACCTCTGACACCGCCCAAGTCCAACCCAAGGGGTCGACACCGCAGTGGACAACCCCCCTCAGCCGGGCAGACCGGGACAATCACAGGCCAGTGCCCCACAGCCAGAAAACAGGCACAACCCCCACGGGAGGGCCCCTGATGAGGAAACGCCGAAGCTTGGACAGGGTGATAAAAACTCACTTATTAACAGTGTTGGGAGTAACGCGTTACTGTAACACCACTACTTTTGCAGTAACGTGCTGTGTAATGAAATTACTGTTTAAAAATTCAGTAATGTGTTAGTTACTAAAATTTGATCAGACGCATTACTCGCTTTACTCGTTTTATTAATGTGGATAGATATTTTTAGTGCAAATAAATATAAACCGATCCTGCGTAGCTGAGCTGACGCAGCCGTCAGTCTCCTCCGCGGGTTGGTTTCCTGTCCAGCTCACACCGCAGCCCGGTTGGAAGAAATGCCGTGGCGGTGCGACTTCTCATATCGAGCCCTTATCACCTGTTGTCTGAGCGGTGAGTATCTCCAACATGAGCTCCTACCTCTGTGGTTAAACATGAGTAGTTTTAGAGCAAGAAGCTGCATTTAATGTCCACAGTTGTGTAAATGTTTTCTTACCGCACAGAGAAAAAGTGACTGTGATTTGTTGCAGTAGAGAACAGCTTAAGGTGAACTTCCATTTATCTGTGCTTTATGTTTTATTTAATCTTATTCATTTACATGCTGTGTCATGTCCTGGCGAGCGCTCGCCCCCTCCTTCCAGTTTCACTCTGCTCTCCTAATCAGCTCATCTGACGCACCTGCTGTTCCTGCTGAGCCAGCATTTATAAGGAAGTGCTCTTCAGTGATTCAACGCTGGCCAGAATAGTCTGAATAAGAAAGATGCTGGTGTTGTCGATTTCCATATCTGACACGTTTTCTCCTCCTCCTTCTCTTACAGGTTGCTGCCGACGAAGTGGTGCATCTTCAATTCAGTTCAATTCAGCTTTGTTTATATAGCGCCATATCACAACAGAAGTCATCTTCAGGGGTTTGGGTGTGCTTGCCAGCCTGTTGCTCCCTCCGTCACAGGTCATCATCTACACCCGGTCAGACTCCGCTCCTCATTTTCCTGCCAGCAGTCCCGACCTGCTGGTCCATCTCCTTCGCTGGGTTCTGAGCCGGTCTCTCTTCTCCTCCCATGTGAGTGGTATTATTTGGATCTCCACACACCCCTCCATTCCTCTGTTAATCAGCCTCCTCTCTCCCTCTGCAGGTTTGCTGATCCTCTGGCGAGTGATTGGTTTTCTCCAAGTTTGCATTTTTGAAAACAATAAAGGGTCAAACGTTCCTTGTGTGTGATTCTGTTGGTGATACACCTTGCACTTAGGCTGATTGTCCAGTCAATATGACATGCTGTTGTGATATGCAACTATTTCACGGAAGTAAATCCTCTAAATATGCATTTTTAATGGGCTGGTTCAGGGGTGTCAAACATATGGCTCATGGGCCATAAACGGCCCACCAGTGAGTCCAACATTTTCTCTGTGAATTTACAGCTTTATTGCTCTTAAATTTCTGACTTTCTACTGATTACAATAGTTTGTGTAAGTCTGAGACATTTTTTCTCTGTAAGCTGAGACTTTTTTCTCATCAGTTTTCTTTTTCTTCTTTTTTCTGATTAGAACAAGAGGCCCTTGATCTTGCTATGTGTGCAAGATGATTTAAGTGCTTTTTTGTCTGACATACTGCAGCTGGAGTACCATGTAGCAATGCAGTACGTCAGAACACTCTCCACCACACCTCCGTAGAAGGTCCTGAGGATGCAGACTGGGAGAGAGGCCTGTTTGAGTTTCCTCAAGAAGTGCAGTCTCTGCTGGGCCCGCTTCCTGATCCCCAAGGAATTCTTGCTCCAGGTCAGGTCCTGCGAGATCTGCACTCCGAGGAACTTGATGTTCTCCACTCTCTCCACTGCACGGCCGCCGATGCAGAGAGGGATGTGTTCAGGCTGTGACCGCCGGAAGTCAATAATCATCTCCTTCGTTTTGTCCACGTTGAGCACCAGCTCTCCAGGTCTCTCACTTCTTCCCTGTACATTTATTCCTCATCCCTCTGAATAAGTCCCACCACCGTGGTGTCATCTGCAAACTTAATAATGTGGTTCCCCTCGTGTCTAGATACACAGTCATGTGTTAGAAGTGTAAACAACAGTGGACTGAGTACGCAGCCTTGAGGGGACCCAGTGCTCAGCGTGATAGAGTTGGAGATGTTATTTCCAACCCGGACAGACTGAGGTCTCTCAGTCAGGAAATCCAGGATCCAAAAACACGTGACGGTGTTCAGACCAAGAAGGAGTAGTTTCTCCATCAGTCTCTGGGGAACAATGGTGTTGAATGCTGAACTGAAATCAATGTACAGGAGTCTGGCGTAGGTGTCTTTCTGATCCAGGTGGGTGATGACCAAGTGCAGGGTGGTGACTATAGCATCCTCCGTGGAGCGGTTTGAACGATATGCAAACTGGAGCAGGTCATGTGATGCAGGGAGGCAGGCTATGATGTGTGGTTTGACAAGCCGTTCAAAACACTCCATCACAATTGGTGTCAGTGCAACAGGACGATAGTCATTCAGACAGGACGCAACTGGTTTCTTTGCCACCGGTACTATGGTAGAGGTCCTAAAGCATCTGGGCACGATGGCCTGACTCAGGGAGATGTTATAAATGTCAGTCAGGACACCCGCCAACTCGCTCGCGCAGTCTTGGAGCACACATCCCAGTATATTGTCTGGACCTGCAGCTTTACGTGGGTTGACCCTGGTTAGGGTCCTCCGTGTGTCCGCTGTGTTGATGGTGATAGCTGGCCCAACCGATGGTGGGGATGGGCCAGCCCTCCCTCTGATTGTCGGGTTTGATGCTTCAAAACGTGCAAAGAAGTCGTTGAGCCTATCTGGAAGCGAAGCGTCGTCATCATCGACCCCCTGCCTAGACTTATAGCCCTTCAGTGTCCGAACTCCCTGCCACATCTGCTTGGTGTTCCTAGTGTCACAGAGGTGTCCCTGGATTTTCTCTGCATAGGCGCACTTCACCATCTTAATACCCTTAGAGAGCGCAGACCTGGCTGAGCAGAGGGCGATCCTGTCCTTCACTCTGAAGGCTGCATCTCTGGCTGTGAGCAGCGAGCGCACCTCTCCAGTCATCCAGGGCTTATGGTTTCCCCGTACAGTGATGGTCTTCACTATAGTGACATCCTCTGTGCACTTCGCGATGTAGCTGGTGACCGTTTCAGCATACTCCTCCACATCTGTCTTGTCTTCCTGGGAGGCTGCTATTTTGAAGACCTCCCAGTCTGTGTGCAGAAAACAGTCTTTCAGTGCAGAGGTTGCACTCTCTGGCCAAATCCTGATTTGTTTCACTACTGGCCTGCTGCGCTTCAGTAAAGGTTTGTAGGCAGGCACCAGTATCACGGATATGTGGTCAGAAAGGCCGAGGTGGGGGCGAGGTGTTGCCTTATATGCATCTGTGTTTGTGTACACCAAGTCCAACATATTCTTTCCTCTGGCCTTAAAGTCTACACATTGTTTAAACTTGGGGAGCACAGTCTTTAAACTGGTGTGGTTAAAATTCCCCGCAACCACCACAAAACTGTCCGGGTGTGAAGTTTGGATTTCACTAATAGCATTGTGCAGCTCTCCGAGTGCCACTTTATTTTGGAGGGACGTCCAGTTCTTGGTAATGTCACTGTTGTGCCATATTTTCTCCACTTGATGATGACTGTCTTCACTGTGTTCCATGGTTTATTTAATGCCTTGAAAATTCTTCTGTACCCTTCTCCTGACTGATACCTTTGAACAATGAGATCCCTCTGATGCTTTGGAAGCTCTCTGCGGACCATGGCTCGTGCTGTAAGATGTAACTACAAAAATGTCAGGAAAGCCCACTAGAACAGCTGAACTTTATTTGGGGTTAATCAGAGGCACTTTAAATGGCAGGTGTGTGCTGATTTCCATTTAACATGAGTTTGAATGTGTTTGGTTAATTCTGAACACAGCCACATCCCCAGTTATAAGAAGGTGTGCATATTTATGCAACCAGGTTATTCTTTATTTTTTATCTTTCCCCTTGAAAGATTTTGTTTTGTTTTTCAATTGGGTTGTACACGTTATAGATCACATTAATGGTGGAAAAAGTTTTGAAATGATTTATCTTGGTCTCATTTTATTACATCACAAAAACCTGGCATTTTAACAGGGGTGTGTAGACTTTTCTATATCCACTCTGTGTGTGTGCGTGCAAACATATTTCTGATGGAATCATTGACCTGAGATTTTCACCAAATATCAGTAGCAACCCAAGTAATCCATACATACAATGAAATCAAGGCAACTGTGATCACAAAACAAGTTCTATTTAATAAAGTGGGATGACACGGGCAATAAGTATTGGATACATGAAGAAAAAGAGGTGCAAAAAGGCATAGAAAGCTAAGAAACCAGCTGAAATCCATCAGAATTTTGGAAGCCATCCCATCCCCCATCAGTGCAAATTCATTTCAGCTGTCCTAACTGGCTCAGTCTTTAAAAAGGTCTCTGAATATCAGATTGTCACACCACAAAGAACTCATGGTGGGTAGAATCAAAGAGCTCGCTTTAGCCCTCCGCAACCTTATTGTTGCAAAACACAATGATGGTATAGGTTTCATGTGCATTTCTAAACTGCTGAATATTCCAGTGAGCACTGTTGGAGCCATCATTTGGAAGGGAAAGAACATCATTTTACCATAAACTGGCCATGACCAGGAGCTTCTCGCAGGATTTCTGACAGAGGAGTCAAAAAATTATCAGAAGAGTTATCCAAGAGCCAAAGACCACTTGTGGAGAGCTCCAAAAAGACCTGGTGTTAACAGTACTGCTGTTTCAAAGAAAACAACAAGTAATGCAACAAGTAATTGACATGTGCTCTATATCCGCTCACCTCGCAAGACTCCACTGCTGAAGAAAAAGCATGTTGAAACTTGTTTAAAGTTTGCTGCACAACATTTGGGCAAGCCAGTAAAATACTGGGAGAATATAGTTTGATAAGATGAGACCAAAATTAAACTTTTTTGGATGCCACAACACACAGCATGTTTGGAGGAGAAATGGCACTGCACATCCCATCATTGTGGGGGGTGTTTTTCAGCACATGGTCCAGGCAGACTTCATATACTGTATGTAAATACATACATACAGAGTCATGTGAAAAAATGTGGGCACCCTTTTAAATATTGTTCTTTATTAAGAAATGTTCACATATCTATGTCTAACCTTGTTTTTGTGTTTATTTGCATTTTTTTAAATTTATTTTAGCTATTGTAAGTGGGAATGAATGTGGGGGGTGTCCTAATTTATCCATCACTATTTGTTTAGAATTACATTTTATAGAAAATTTGAAAAAAGTCTTTAATTCATTTCTAATTGTTTAGTTGTATTATGTGAATCTCCCAGTTTTTTTTAACACTGATATTAAATATCCATATGTCCAAATATGTAAAAAAAACAAAAACAAAACACATACAGACCAATACAGGGTGTTTTAATTTTTTCACATGACTCTGTGCGTGTGTGTGTGTGTGTGTGTGTGTGTGTGTGTGTGTGTGTGTGTGTGTGTGTGTGTGAGTGAGAGAGAGAGAGAGAGAGAGAGAGAGAGAGAGAGAGAGAGAGAGGTTTTGTTCACTGAAAATTGTCCTTCGACAATTTTTTCAGCAATGACTAAAAATTCTGAAAGCTGTTTATCATTTGACAGATTACACGGATGGTGATCTCATTAAAGTGAATCAAAATGATAGATAACAGATTATGACAGAATTTTTACGAGCCTGTCTAAGAAAATGACCAAAAAAGTGTCGTGCAGCCTCTGATATAGAGTATTGAGGCTTTTTCAGGTCTTCCACTCAGATGCAGTTCTGACACTCAGTCAGCAGATGGCACTCTTTATTAAATGCTTCATAACACTGTCATTCATAAAGCAATTGTCTCAAAGTTGTTCATTGCTTTATGAGGCTTCAGTTGCACCATCACTAGGGACAGGTAAGTATAGATGCCAAACAGTATGACAAAGGTGCTGAGATGCTCCAGGGGAGCTTCCAGGGGTTTGATTGAAACAGGCTGACCAGGCCTGAGTGCTGGGGAGTGAGAATGAAGGCAAGTGAAGACAAATGGTGGTAAGTCGACTTACTAGGGGAGGTGATGATGTGCACAGTGCGAGAATATTCAAATCCAATCCGTTAGGCAATTTCCAGAATCCAGATGCAGGCAAGGGTCAAAGCACGGCAGGCTAGATCAGGGCAGGCAGACAAATCCAATACAGAAGGCAGTCAGGGTCTAGGATAGTGATGGGACTTCTGGCACCAGAGCTTCGGAGTGTGCACTGAATAATGCAGGAAATATTTGGCGAAACGTGCTCCGAGGCGTGTATTGCTAATGTATGTGATGTCGGAAGCCTCGCCGGCTGGTTGTGCCACATAACTTGGTCAGAGAGCAGTTAATGACTTTGCACGCATCATGAAATAACATGAGCAGCTATACACATTGGAAATCCCTGTCCCTCACGTTTTGTGTTGTCAGATCTTTGAGTATGGGATTTGTCACAGCCGATCTTCATTTTCAGATGGGGCCAGGCAGCACTAAAAAGATGGACTTCTCCCGTTTGGGAATATTTTGATCTCATTTCTCCCAATAAGGTATTTGCCGTTATTAAGTTGGTGCATTTTTCACAAATAGTGGATATTTCTTATAACTAGAGTAGTGGCCTAGAGGTAGAGCATCAGCCACACAACTGGGAGGCCAGGGTTCAAGTCCCAGCTGGGCCATGCCATTGTTATAATTTATTTTTGTTTGCAAGGTGAAGTGTCTGTTGTGTTTCAAAGAGCTTGGATAATCAGAATCAGAATGAGATTTATTGCCATTGTTCATGTAGTACACAAACTAGGAATTTGTCTCGGTGCAATGCTGCAACATTAAACATGGAGTAGCACTAAAGATAAAAATAAAAAACTATGCATGCAATAAAAGCTAGAATATGAATAAGTAATACTAATCTATGCAATTTTTAAATATATTAACAAGCAGCAGATATTGTGGAGTTCCATATAGTGCAGTCGGTAGTGCAAAAAGAAAACAGTGATAATTGTCATGAGTCCGGTTGAGCTGCTGTACGTAGTGCACGAGAGTCTAATAAGTCACTTAGTGTTCAGCAGTCTGATGGCAGATGGGAAGAAGCTGTTCATGTAGCGGGAGGTTTTAGTCTGAATGGACCGAAGTCTTCTGCCTGAGGGGAGGGGTGGCAAACAGTGCGTATCCAGGGTGTGAAGGGTCGGCTATGATCCAACCTGCACGCCTCCGGGTCCTGGAGATGTACAGGTCCTGGAGGGATGGGAGCTTGAAGCCGATCACCTTCTCAGCAGTGCGCACAACGCGCTGCAGTCTTAGTCTGTCCCTGGCGGTGGCTCCTGCGTACCATACGGTGATGGAGGTGGTGAGGATGGACTCGATGATGGCCGTGTAGAACTGCACCAACATCTTGGTGGGTAGCTTGAGCTTCCTCAGCTGTCGCAGGAAGAACATCCTCTGCTGGTCCTTTTTGATGAGGGAGCTGATGGTCGGCTCCCACTTGAGGTCCCGGGTGATGGTGGTGCCCAGGAAGCGGAAGGAATCTGCAGTGGTGATGGGAGAGTCTGTGAGGGTAAGGGGGGGGCAGAGGGGCTGTGACTTTTCTGAAGTCCACGATCATCTCCACTGTCTTCAGAGCGTTCAGCTGCAGGTTGTTGTGGCTGCACCAGGACGCCAGCTGGGCCACCTCTCTCCTGTAGACGGACTCGTCGCCGTTGGAGATGAGCCCGATGAGGGTGGTGTCATCCGCAAACTTGATCAGCTTGACAGACTGGTGGCTGGAGGTGCAGGAGTTGGTGTACAGGGAGAAGAGCAGGGGGGAAAGTACACAGCCCTGGGGTGATCCGGTGCTGATGCTAACAGAGTCTGAGACAGTCTTTCCCAGCCTTACATGCTGCCTCTGGTCCATCAGGAAGTCGGTGATCCACCTGCAGAGGGAGTCAGGCACGTTGAGCAGGGACAGCTTGTCCTGGAGCAGAGTGGGGCGGATGGTATTGAATGCAGAGCTGAAGTCCACAAAGAGGATCCTGACATAGGTTCCCGGGGAGTCCAGGTGCTGCAGGATGGAGTGGAGGGCCAGGTTGACTGCGTCGTCCACAGACCTGTTGGCTCTGTAGACAAACTGCAGCGGGTCCAGGAGGGGAGTGGTGATGGTCTTGAGGTGGGGCAGGACCAGGCGCTCAAAGGACTTCATGACTACAGAGGTGAGCGCTACAGGTCTGTAGTTGTTAAGTCCAGTGATCCGTGGCTTCTTGGGGACAGGGACGATGGTAGAGGTTTTGAGGCAGGCCGGCACGTGGCATGACTTCAGGGAGGTGTTAAAAATGTCTGTGAAGACAGGAGTCAGCTCCTCCGCACAGTGTCTCAGGGTGGAGGGAGACACACGCCGTCCGGACCGGGGGCCTTGCACGGGTTCAGTCTGGAGAACTGTCTGTGCACGTCCTGCTCACTGATGGCAAGGGCAGGGGGGGAGGAGGGGGGGCGCCTTTGATGAAGTGGGGACCATGGAGGCAGTGGAGCTGGGGGGAGGGGGGAGTTGGACACAGCTGACGAGGTGTCAAAACGGGCATAGTGTTGGGACAGTCTTTGACAAAGGGCTTTGTCATCCTGTCCCTTAGAAGCCTGAGGCCGATAGTTGGTGATTTGCCTCAGTCCTCTCCACACAGAAGCAGAGTCGTTAGCAGTGAACTGTTGCTGGAGTCTCTCAGAATACACAGATTTAGCTCTCCTCAGCTCTCTGCTAAACCGGTATTTGACCTCCCTGTAGCAGTCCCTGTCTCCACTTTTCAACGCTGCTTCCTTCTCCTTCCTGATCTGTCTAAGCTTAGCTGTGAACCAGGGCTTGTTGGAGTAACTCACCCTGGTGCGCGATGGAAGAATGCTCTCCTCACAAAAGTGGATATATGAAGTCACATTGTCCGTGTACTCATCCAGATCATGCGTGGCTCCTTTAAACATGTCCCAGTCAGTTATTTCCAAGCACGTGCGCAGCTCCTCCACAGCTTCACTGGTCCATTTCCTCGTAGTGCTCACAACAGGTTTTGTGAGCTTCAGTCTCTGTCTGTATGTGGGAATCAGGTGGACCATCACGTGATCAGATAGTCCGAGCGCAGCGTGGGGAACATTGTGATACGCGTCCTTAACTGTAGTGTAACAGTGATCCAGCGTGTTCTCTCCTCTGGTGGGGCATTTAATAAACTGTTTGTACTGGGGGACTTCGTGGCTCAGGTTGCTCTGGTTAAAGTCGCCAACCACAATAACCAGAGAGTCCGGGAAAGTCCGCTCCACTTGCTGAATGTGATCCGCGAGCGCGCGCTGAGCCTCGCGCACGTCTGTGTCAGGCGGGACGTAAACAGCGGCCAGGATGAATGAAGCAATACAACAATACAACAATAACATATCATTATGCTGAAGCACTATCGTACCCTGCATGAGAATAAGGACAACAGAGGTGAATGTACTTGGAAAGACAGAAATGTGTCTATCCTACACTGTACAAACTTGCAGTAGCCTTCCTATACACACACCTGCATTCTCTGTGCCCTTTGAGAGAGTATTCTCCAAAGCTGCTGAAATAATCTAAAAAAAAAAATAAAAATAAATCACCTTAGCCCAAAGACTATTGAAAAGTTATTATTTCTTAATAAAAATGGATAAGTAGCACAAGCACATCAAGTAACACAAGCATATTCACTGTAGTCACCCCAGTTTTATTATTTCTTTTTTCCCCTTATGATCACTGATATTTCTTAAAAGACAGCACATTTATTGAAAAGGAAAAATATACACATTAAACCAATAATGCCCTTGTAACAATCTGCATGTTGTATACTTTTTGTCCAGTGGATGGCCTAGTAGACCAAATGAAGTTTCACATGAGGCTTTGTCCATATGAACCAATTTGATAAAAAGCTTCAAGCCTTCAAGAAAGCCTCATCTGGCCATCACTAGTCTAGGGCAAGAAAAAGATCAGAAGCATGGCAAGACAGGGTAAATCAACAATACCGAGCGCAGACAGGATACAGGCTGTGTACAGGTTAAGGCGACCAGACAGAGTGACGGGAGGACGTCCCATTTAAAGAGCCTCACTTATTGGCAACAGGTGGAGTCCCAGGCTGCAGGGAGAGTGCATAATCAGAGGGAGAGAGGGAAGCATGGAATACAGAGCAACCAGGAACCATTACAGTGGCATCGATTCAAGAATGTGCACAGACATTGTAAGGGGCTATGGCTCTAATCTGAAATAAGGGCAAAATTACTGAAAAAAAAAAAGAATTTATAAGACTAAAGTCAGAAATTCATGAGAAAAATTGCAATTTTTGAGAAATACAGTCACATATGGACAATTACAATCTCAGAAAGGTTAAAAGATAAAAAATGTATTTTTAATCCACTAAACTGATAAGAAAAACATAATAATTCAGAGGTGAATTGTTATCTGCAGATCTTGCTACCACAGCAGGAGGGAGGAACCCTCTAAAGATTCTGCTACCTTGTAAATTTATAAGGAAAAAAATAGCAAATCTACCAGGAAAAAAAGTTGCAAATTTACAAGAAAAAGTCACAAATTTATTAGAAAAACATGTTACAAGGTTGCAAGGAAAAGGTTGCGCATTTAGAAGGAAAAAGTTACAAATTTGTTGGGAGAAAAGTGCAAATTTACCACAAAAAAGTAGCAAATTTACCTTAAATATATTTGAACATTTACAAGAAAAAGACTCCAAATTTACCTGAAAAATCTGCTAATTAAAAAATGCAAATTTACAAGAAAAGTTGCAAACTTATCAGAAAAAAGTTCCAAATTTGTAAAGAAATGGTACAAATTCACAAGAAAAAAGTTGCAAATTTACTAGAAAAATTTACAAAAAAAAGACTGAAAATTTACCAGAAAAAAGTTGCAAATTTGTCAGCAAAAAGTGCAAATTTACACAAAAGTTGCAAATTTTCAAGAGTAAAGTTGAAAAATTTCAAGACAGTCTCAAATAGGAAAAAAAAATGTGGCAATTTGCAGATTTTCTATAATATAGTGCAAAGATACATGAACAGAAACCTATGACAGAAGCAAGAAAAAAATGCAAATTTACTACTATAAAGTGACACCTTTATGAGAAAGTCACAAGTTGTTTTTTTTTTAATTTGATTTTTTTTTCCCTCTGGAGGGGCAGCTCAGTCAAAGATAGCAAATGGACTGTTGCTCTGCCAACAATAGCCTGTGCCTGTACACGCCCTTGCATCCATGCCATGCAGACTTGAGTCTTTGCTGGCAGCAAGTGGAGGCCACACAAGATATTAATGAACAATAAAATCAAGAGAAATGATTAAAGATGAAGTTATTATGTATGTCCAGATGATCTGAATCTGTACACTAATAACCATTAGCTGACAAACAGTATGAAGTGTATCTTCATTTGTGTTTTATTCATTGACAACTTATACCACTTTTTCAAATTAATACAATGCATAAGTACAAAAAACTGTAGTACAAAAAGGATAAAATCTTCCAAATGAACCTGTTGGGACATCAACATTTTTTAAAATCATTGCATATTCTGACTTCATGAGTTCATCTGTCTGTGCCTTCTGTTCTAAACTCTCCTCGCCTCGAGGCCTTCTGGCACACAAACTCCCACACTGTGGCTGAGGTACCTTCTCCATCTTTCATATCTTTTCTTAGTGAATATTTCATGCTTCGCTCGGCACTAAACTGACCGTCCCAGAGCACCATCTTCTCCTTTGTGGAAAGCAACCGGTTGCTCTTCAGTAGCACTTAGTCAATCTCTGCCTTCGACTGAGCGTTGCCCCGTCCGTGACCGAGTCATGAGCCCCATACCGTTAAAAGACAGAGTGAGGATATACAGTCAGTGTTCAGAAGAGCCTCACTAAATGCAGACTCACAGTATTCATATTTGTCTTTCAGGGGCAGAGAGGAATAAACTAGAAACTGGGCAGCTGCCGTGGATAAAGTGCCGGCCAATGACATTGTTCTCCTCTGTTGCTTTGGCACGCTTATCTCAAGAGATATTTAATGGAAGGAAAATTTATATCGCCAGTTGCCATGGGGGCACTCTGTTTTACAAGTTGTCTTGTCTAACCATGAAGCGTTTTATGTCCTTATGCAAGGAGTTGGGTTTATTTATTTCCTGACTCTGAGCCGCTTCAGTCTGACCAAACGACTCTCCACTTTATAAAGATTAAACAACCACGGGGTGGTTCATGTTTATACACCAATGGGCTTCATCATCTAGGGAATAGATGGGCACCCCAGTGTTTTTACTGACTAGGTTTGGCCAAGTAAAAGGATTGTCTATAAGAGATGCATATAAGAGGATTATGTGAAAATGCCCTGTGAGGATTATATGATAGACACTGGATTGTGTAGCAGGGACACATCAGAATGATTATGTGACAAAGAACTGGAAGGACTAACTGATAGACATATTGAGAGAATTATGTGACAAAATCACTGGAAGGATTGTGTGTGTGTGTGGGGGTGGGTGGGGTGGTAATACCATGATTGAAACATTGCAGACTATGTTGGGAGGAATATATGACTGGGGGAATTGTGACAGTGATGTGACTGAGACACATCATTAAGATTAGGTGACAATGACATCAGGAGGATTATGTGACAAAAATTGCAAAGATTATGTAATTCAGACACGTTGGGAGGTTTATTTGACAAAGACATAGGGAAGATTAAGTGAATAAAATACTGAAGAGATTATGTGATTGAGACACACTGGGAGGATTATTTGATGAACACATCTGGAGAATTACAAGAGTGAGACATTGCAAAGACTGATTGAGACATGATGGGAGGATTATGTGACAAAGACACTGGGATTATTATGTGACTGAGAGACAGTGGGAGAATTATGTGACAAACATATTACATTGATTATGTGACTGAGAAACATGAGGAGGATTAGGTGACAAAGACACTGGAAGGATTGTGTGACGAAGATGTTGCAGAGATTATGTGACTGATACATTGTGAAGGCTTTTTGATAAACACATCTAGGGGATTATAAAACTGAGGCATTGCAAAGAGTACGTGACTGAGACATGTTGGGAGGATCATGTGACAGACATTGGGAGAATTATGTGACTGCAATATTGTGACAATTATGCAATTGAGACATTAGGAGAATGATGTTAAAATTGTGTTTTGTGATGATTATGTGATTAAGACACAGCGGGATTAGGTTTCAAAGACATCAGGAGAATTATGTGACAAATATTGCAAAGATTATGTGATTTGGGCACATTGAGAGAATTATATGACTGAGATATTGAAGAGATTATGTGGTTGAGACACATTGAGAGGATTATTTGATGAACACATCTGATTATAAGAGTGAGATGTGATTGAGACATGTTGTGAGGATTATGTGACAAAGACATTGAAAGAATTATGTGATATTGCAATGATTATGTGATTGAGACACATCAACAGGATTAGATGACAAAGACATCAGGAGAATTATATGACAGATGTTGCAAAGATTATGTGATTAAGACACATTGAGGGATTATGTAATGGAGACACATTGGGATAATTAAGTGACAAAGCTATTGTAAAGATTATGTGATTGAGACATATGAGGAGAATTATATGACAGATATTGCAATGATTATGTGATTGAGACACATCAGCAGGATTAGATGATAAAGACATCAGGAGAATTATATGACAGATGTTGCAAAGATTATGTGATTAAGACACATTGGGGGATTATGTAATGGAGACACATTGGGATAATTAAGTGGCAAAGCTGTTGTAAAGATTATGTGATAGAGACATATGAGGAGGATTATATGACAGATATCGCAAAGATTATGTGATTGAGAGACATCGGGAGGAGTATGTGACAATGACAGTGGGAGGATTTTTAGGATTTCTAAAAGTTCCAAACACAATTTTGTGGAGGTGAGAATCATTGAACCTCCATTGTTTTACTTTAAGAAAGATGTTAACATTTTCCTTCAACAGTTACAGGGGTGTGAAACATGCAACTGGAAAAGTGTCCAGTCATGGTTTTGGAAAGTGTGATTCTATAGGAGGAACATACGTATACTGTTTTTGAATTTTTCTGTTTTCCCTGTTATTGGAGTGGTGGCCAAGTTGATAGAGCATCCGCCCCACAACCAGGAGGTTGGGGATTCAAGTCCTAGCTGGATCATACCAAAGACCATATTGTGGTGACCCACCACACTCTGCAAGGACATTCCTCACACTCAGCAGGTCTGGAGGAAGCAGAGGACAATTTGCATACAGAGGACAATTCACATACAGAGAGCCCCTGGGGGCAATCAGAACAATGGACTGTTGTGTATACATCCCCAGGATGAGAAAGAGGACATCCCTGCACCAGTTGGTCACGCTAATTATGTGTATTGACTGATATGCTAATGTGCCATGCATTCTCTCTTCCTGTATCACTGTATAAAAGAGCTTGTGTGACATGTCTCAACAGCACAGTAGAGCACAGAGCTACAAA
Organism: Pholidichthys leucotaenia; assembly: GCA_020510985.1. NCBI lineage: Eukaryota > Metazoa > Chordata > Actinopteri > Cichliformes > Pholidichthyidae > Pholidichthys > Pholidichthys leucotaenia. The sequence goes on along the minus strand of CM035849.1, from coordinate 53,177,058 downwards.
GTGCATCTCATTATGTTGGAGGAAAATAAAACTCTGCAACCTTCCAGCTCGTCGCATCTCGCCTGATCTTATTCCTCCACAATATAAAAATGGTACTTCCTGCTTTCTAGCTTGGTGCTCAGCATAATAGAATGGGGGAAGGTGAAGTTGTCTGTGGCAGCGACCCCTCTGATTCTACATGTGATTAACATTGTAGAAAGGAGAAATGTAATTTTGTTCTGCTGTACATGATTGGCTGTGTGGACTGAATGACAACAGAGATGGCTTCTTCTTATACTGCTCTGCAGTAAGCCGGGTTAAGCCAAACACTCGTGCCAATGCATTTCCTTGATTTACAGCAGCAGTATTTCACTGTAATGAAAGCAGGGTGACACAATTTGGAAACGAGATTTTCCTAAAACATCTTAGACTCCACAAGTTAGTTTTGTAAATGGATAGCGATTAAAATAAAGGGACACATTTAAAGCAGTTTTTAAATAGGCTGTTGGGGAATGGATTTATTGGTCTGCAGCCACTTGTGATCAAATTGGTCTGGATGACGACCATGAGGTAAAATGACTTTGGTGTTCCCGCTAGAGAACTTTCTGTCCAACAAATTATTATGGATGTGATCATTCTGCTGTGAAAAAAAGTGAGACTATTAAGTTGGCAACAGCTTCAGGAAGGAAGTGGAGTTGAATGACCCTTTCTTGGGGACAATGTCACGCTGCAGCCCACAGTATTTCTCAGAGTGTGACACAATAATGACTTGTTCTTGCCGTTGAATGCTATGTCTCTGTTTGGATTTATGCCATAACGACGCTGTCAGAATTCTGCTTCCCCTCGCCAGCTCTCCAAACAAACTCCAACTATAGTCCGCTGCATAATGGCTCCTTCTTCTCACACAATGTGGCGGTTGAAGAATGTGGAGCGACAGTACTGATGTAACGCCACGGTCACCACTGCTGTCACTTGCTCAGAGGCACACTGGCAGAGTCTTGAGCCGAGTTGTTAACTTCTTCTTCGCCATTTGTAGCTAGCTTACCATAGGCATAAATCAAGGGAGGGGGGCATGCCCCCGCCAAACCTGGAGAAAAAAGACAATTGTTTCTCCCCCCAATTCATCATAAACCTTTTTTTTATATTGTGACGTAGCAGGGTTCACACAAAGAAAGAGGAGCAAGATGGTTGTGATGAACAGGCTTTATTTACACACCACCAACCCCCCAACCTCCACTTAGTACGCAGAGCAGTGGAGGTCATTCCCACAGACCTCTGTTTACATTACGGTTACACACACATGATACACATCTTGCCCTAATCCTGCTAAACACTGCTGGGTCATTATAATGCAGTTATAATGACACAGCAGTATAACCCAGAAATAACACATTTAACACACACAGTAACGTTTCAAACTGGCAAAGCATGCTGGGAAATCCCTGGCCCCCTTAAAATGGCCCCGACGTTACACTGCCCCCCCCCCTGGACTGGTTTCTGTCCCCAGAAAAATTAAAGTCCATTTTAAAAGTCCAATACAAACTCATCCAGGTGTCGGGGCGGTCTTCGGCGCCGGTGGCCAACACGTACAGGCCCCCTAGTGTCCATCCGGGTCTCGGTCGGGGTATCGGGCCGGGATGGAAGCTCCGGTCCGTCCACCAGCGGTGCAGATGGCCGATACGGGGCGAGACGGTCACGATGAAGGACCACAACCCGGTCCCTTTTTCTAAGCCTCACCCTGTACACCACATCTGACAGTCTCTCCAGGACCACGCATGGCCCCGACCACTGGCTCGCCAGCTTCGGTGATCGTCCTCTCTTCCTCTCAGGGCAGAAAACCCAGACTCGATCCCCCGGTGCAAAGTCCCTCCCCTGGCAGCGGGAGTCGTATGCCCGCTTCTGCCGACCCCCTGCCGCTGCCAGGGCCTCTCGAGCCAGCTCGTGCACCGTGTGGAGACGTTCTTTCAAACAAAAAAAATAATCCAATCCGGGTTTTCCTTCCACCTCCGGCTCGGGGGGGCAACCGAATACCAAATCCACCGGTGTGCGCAGCTCGCGTCCAAACATGAGCGCCGCAGGGGTGCACCGGGTAGATTCCTGAGCTGCCGTCCGGTACGCCCACAAAACAAAAGGCAGGTGCAGGTCCCAGTCTCGCTGTCGCTGGTCCACTAGGATAGCGAGCTGGGTGGTGAGGGTCCGGTTGAATCGTTCGACCAGGCCGTCGCTCTGTGGATGCAGTGGGGTGGTCCGGGTCTTCCGGATGCCCAGCCGTTTGCAGACCTCTCCGAAGACCTCCGCCTCGAAGTTCCGACCCTGATCGCTGTGCAGCTCCTCCGGTGCACCAAAACGACAGAACATTTCATCCACCAGCTTTGATGCCGTCGTAGCGGCGCTCTGATCCGGGACCGCGTACGCCTCTGGCCACTTAGTGAAATAATCCATCGCGACCAGCACGTAGCGGTTCCCCCGGTCCGTGGTCGGGAAAGGGCCCAGGATGTCCACTCCCACTCGCTCCATCGGTGCTCCCACCCGGTACTGCTGCAGGGGAGCATGGGATCGCTGAGTTGGTCCCTTCTGAGCTGTGCATGTGTCGCAGCGATGAACGTGGAGCTCCACGTCCTGATGACAGCCAGGCCAGTAGAACCGGGCCCGAAGGCGCTGCAGCGTCTTTGTCACCCCGAAGTGGCCCGCTCCTACCGCCCCATGAACCAGCTGGAGTACTTTGGGCCGGAGTCGACGAGGAACCAGCAGCTGCCAAATGTGCCGCTGCCCAGCTGGAGTCTGCCACTGTCTATACACCACGCCCTCGTGACAGCGGAGGTTGGCCCACTGGGAGTGCAGGGCCTTAGTCTCTGGGTCCAGCGGTGACACAACCTCCCAGGCGGGCCGCTGTCCTGCGTCCAGCCACTGCCGAACCCGCGAAATGACCGGGTCTCTGTCCTGCTCGCTCTGCAGCTGCTGCGTGCCAAGAACCTCTGTGACGTCATCGCTGGGGAGAACTGCCTGATCATCTGAGGAGGGGCTGTGCGTCGCTGCGTGATTCCTGCTCGCAGCGGCTTGGAGAGCGGCAGCCCGTGGGGCGATTTGGTCCCGATCTTCAGCCCGTTGACAGTGACGACACTCCTCTGTCGCGCAGGGGCGCCGAGACAGCGCGTCAGCGTTGGCATGGAGGCGGCCTGCCCGATGCACAATCTGGAAATTATAATCCTGCAGTGCCTCCAGCCACCTCGCCAACTGTCCATCCGGTTCTTTGAAATTTAACAACCAGGTCAGGGAAGCGTGGTCCGTCCTGAGCTGGAACCTCCCCCCGTACACATCAGAATCAGAATCAGAATCAGAATCAGAATCAGGTTTATTGCCATTGTTCATGTAGTACACAAACTAGGAATTTGTCTCGGTACAATGCTGCAACATTAAACATGATAAGATAAGAGAAATAAACTATACATGTAATAAAGTGTAGGATAAGATTAAGTGATACTGGTCAACAGTTAAAATATATATTAGCCAGCAGCAGATACTGTGGAGAACTATATAGTGCAGTCGGTAATGCAGGAAGAAAACAGTGATGATTGACATGAGTCTGGTTGAGCTGCTGTACATGGTGCACGAGAGTCACTTAGTGTTCAGCAGTCTAATGGCAGAGGGGAAGAAGCTGTTCATGTGACGGGAGGTTTTAGTCTGGATGGACCGAAGTCTTCTACCAGAGGGGAGGGGGGCAAACAGTACATGACCAGGGTGTGAGGGATCGGCTATGATCCGGCCAGCACACCTCCGGGTCCTGGAGATGTACAGATCCTGGAGAGATGGGAGCTTGCAGCCGATCACCTTCTCAGCAGTGCGCACGACGCGCTGCAGCCTTAGTCTGTCCCTGGCAGTGGCTCCTGTGTACCACACGGTTATGGAGGTGGTGAGGATGGACTCGATGATGGCTGTGTAGAACTGCACTAACATCTTGGTGGGTAGCTTGAGCTTCCTCAGCTGCCGCAGGAAGAACATCCTCTGCTGGGCTTTTTTGATGAGTGAGCTGATGGTCAGCTCCCATTTGAGGTCCCTGGTGATGGTAGTGCCTAGGAAGCGGAAGGAATCAGCAGTGGTGATGGGAGAGCCTGAGAGGGTGAGGGGGGGCAGAGGAGTAGTGACTTTCCTGAAGTCTACAATCATCTCCACTGTCTTCAGAGCGTTCAGCTGCAGGTTGTTATTGCTGCACCAGGACGCCAGCTGGGCCACCTCTCTCCTGTAGGCGGACTCGTCGCCGTTGGAGATGAGCCCGATGAGGGTGGTGTCGTCCGCAAACTTGATCAACTTGACAGACTGGTGGCTGGAGGTGCAGGAGTTGGTGTAAAGGGAGAAGAGTAGGGGGGAAAGTACACAGCCCTGGGGTGATCCGCACCGGACATACGGGCGGAAGTGACGCAGTCCTTGAATGACAGCCAGCAGCTCTCTGCGGGTCACACAGTAATTTCTCTCGGCTCTGCTGAGAGTGCGGCTGAAGAAAGCGACTGCCTGCTCTCCGTGTTCTCCCTCCTGGGATAGCACCGCCCCGATGCCCTGGTTGCTGGCGTCCGTGTCCACAATGAAAGGGCGGCTCGGGTCAGGATACCGCAGGACGGGGGCTCTGATGAGCGCTGCGCGAAGCTGGCAGAAAGCAGCAGCGCAGCTGTCACTCCACTGGAACAGGCGTCCCTTCTGCGTCAGCTGATGCAGCGGGCTGGCAATGGTGGCGAAGTCTTTCACAAACTTCCTATAATAGGAGGCCAATCCAAGAAAACTCCTCAGTTCTCCAACGTTCCGCGGCACCGGCCAGTCTCTCACTGTTGCCACTTTTTCCGGGTCAGTGGCGACCCCCGCTGCGCTGACGACGTGGCCCAAAAAGGTGGTCTCTCGCCGGAACAGGTGGCATTTCCTAGGGTGTAACCGTAGCCCCGCCTGCTGGATGGCTCCCAGCACCTCTCGGAGATTTGACAGGGCGCTGTCAAAATCAGCTGCATGCACCAGCAGGTCATCCAGGTAAACAACGCAGCGACTCCGCGGCACGTGAGCCAGCACTCGCTCCATCAAGCGTTCAAAGGTGGCCGGAGCGTTGCAGAGTCCAAACGGCATCACTTTAAACTGGTACAGTCCCTGCCCGATGGAGAAGGCTGTTTTTTGGCGGGCCTCGGGTGACAGCTCTACCTGCCAATAGCCGCTGCGTAGATCCAGCGAGCTGAACCAGCTGGAGCCGGCGATGTGGTCCAGTGCGTCATCGATGCGGGGCAGGGGGTAGGAATCTTTCCTGGTGGCATCGTTCAGGCGTCGGTAATCCACACAGAACCGCCACGACCCGTCCTTCTTCTTGACCAGCACCACAGGCGCTGCCCAGGGGCTGTTAGAGGGCTCAATAACATCTGCCTCCAGCATTTCTCGCACTTTTTGTTCCGCCGCTGCCCGCCTTGAAAAGGGCAGCCGGCGTGGGTGGAGTCAAATCGGCCTGGCCTCACCGGTGTCGATCTCGTGCTGCACCAACCCGGTCCGGCCGCATTCCTCATCCTTCGCAGCAAAAACACCCACGTAATAGTCCAATAGCTCCCGCAGCTGGCGTCTCTGTTCCGGGTCCAGCCCGCTGCAGCTCCGCTGAAATAATTCCTCCACTGCCTGCTGCGTCTCCGCTGACACGTTGACCCCTCCCCTTGCTGTCCCTGTGTGTGCTCGTGCTCCCTCTGTCCGCGCTGGTGACGTCATCGTGTCCAGTCCTCGCGGTGACCTGCCTGGTCCGGTCTGTCTTGGCGATCCCTCGATCGTGCGTGCCCCCGTGTCCCTTCTCTGGGTTCTGCTGTGGAGCGTGATGGTCCGGTTTCCCAGCTGGAGGGAAGGTCCGGTGGTGTCGATCTTGGCACGCCAGGCTGTGAGCAGGTCTAGTCCAATAATACAGGGGTCTTGGATGTCAGCCAGCCAGAACGGGTGTCTTATGTTCTGACCGGCCACCCCCACCACCAGCACTCTCCGCCCCTTCAGTCGGGCGCGCTCACCGGTAGCTGTGGTGACGCAGCGCTCGGTGGGTTCCCACCCCCGCGGAGCCGTCTTGCTCGTGCCCGGCAGTACGCCCGGTCGAACCAAGGAGATTGTAGAGCCGGTGTCAATCAGGGCCCGGATCGACGTCTTCCCCAAGCTGCACTGTAGATAGATCCCTGGAGAGTGTCCAACTCGGCCCACGCGCGGTGCCGGCTCCTCGGGGGAAACATCTGCTGGAGGTGGCCTGTCCCCGTTCACGCCACCTCGCTCTAGTTTAACGCCGGCGAGGGGCCGGTTTGTCGTGGGGTGGGTGCGGGGCAGTATCGCGCGATGTGTCCCATCTCTCCGCAGTGGAAGCACCCTTCCTCGCGCCGCCAAGGCCATCTTCTCCGTGGACGCGCCGCTGTGGTCTGCCGTAATTCCTCCTCCTCCCCCTCGCTCTCCATCGTAGCCTGGTAGGTTCTCCGGCTGTGCGTTGCTGCTTCAGCGGTGCGACTTATTAGCGGCTCTGCCCGCTCTGCTTCTGCCACTGCAGTCTTCCAGTCGCTCGCGGCGTGGAGCCGTACGTGGCTCTGGAGCTGGGCCGGGCGGAGACCTTGGATGAAGCTCCGGAGGGCGAGCTTCTCTACTGCCTCCGGCGCGAACTCTGGGTAGCTGCGCCGGGTTAACAGCCATATATCTGCAGCATAGGCTCCTAATTTTTCCTGGTGGTTCCGGCGGCGGCGGGTCAGCTGTTCTTGGGCGTGCTCAGCGTCCGCTATTCTCCCAAATCGTCTCTGGAGCGCCCCTTGTAGTGCTGGCCAGCTGTGGTGCTCCCCGGGCCGGAGATCAGAGAGCGTGCAGAGGGCTTTCCCTTCCAAGGCCAGCGCGACCTGTACGGCGGTTTCCTCTGGTGACCAGCCGTTCAGCGCCGCAGTCAGCTCGACCTGTGTCAGGTAGTCATCTAATGTGGCTTCGCCGTTGAAACGGGGAATCTTGGCCCGCTGCCGAACAGGTGGGGTGGTCGTTTCCTGATCGATCGCCACCCTTGATCGCCGTGGGGTCGCCAGCCCGTGCTATCCTAAGAAGGGTGGAACGTTTGCTCTGTTCTGCCCGCTCTGTCTTGAAAAAGACAGGAGGCGGGGTGCGCTGGCCCCGTCAGGTCCGCCGCTCCGTTCGTCCCGGCTCCGGGCTCCCGGTGGTGATGCCTCGGTCTCATCATCCATCATCAGCTGAGCAATGGCCTGCTCCAGCTGCTGGATCTCCATTCTGATCGCTTCCATTTGCTCCATCCCACTTCTGACACCAGTGTGACGTAGCAGGGTTCACACAAAGAAAGAGGAGCAAGATGGTTGTGATGAACAGGCTTTATTTACACACCACCAACCCCCCAACCTCCACTTAGTACGCAGAGCAGTGGAGGTCATTCCCACAGACCTCTGTTTACATTACGGTTACACACACATGATACACATCTTGCCCTAATCCTGCTAAACACTGCTGGGTCATTATAATGCAGTTATAATGACACAGCAGTATAACCCAGAAATAACACATTTAACACACACAGTAACGTTTCAAACTGGCAAAGCATGCTGGGAAATCCCTGGCCCCCTTAAAATGGCCCCGACGTTACAATATCATGCTACATAACAGAATAAATCTGCAATTTTCTTGTAAATTTGTAACTTTTAAAAATTTTAAATCTACACCGCGACCTGAAAAGGATTAAGCGGAAGAAGATGAATGAATGAATGAACTATTTTCTTGAGATTTGTTTCTTTTTCTTGAAAATCTACATTTTTTCACATAAATTTGCAACTTTTCCCCTTTAATTCTGCACTTTTTTCTTGGAGATTTGCAACTTTTTTCCCATACATTTAAAAGGTTTTTCTCATAAATCTGTAGCATTTTTACTCTAAATTTGCAACTTTTTCTCACAAATTTGCATTTTTTTACTTGTAAATTTGCAGATTTTTTATTGGAAATTGGCAGCTTTTGTCTCATAAATTTGCAGCTTTTTACTTGTACATCTGCTGATTTTTTTTCTTTTAAATCTGCATTTTTTTTTCTTGTCAGTTTGCAACTTTTTTCTTTGAAATTTGCAATTTTTTCTTGTAGACTTAAAACTTTTCATAAATTTGCAGCTTTTTTCTTTTAAATATAATAATATAATAACTTTTTCTTGTAAATTTGCAACTTTTTTCATACATTTAAAATTTTTTCTCATGAATTTGCAGTGTTTTTACTGTACATTTGCAACTTTTTTCCCAGAAATGTAAAACTTTTTTCATAAATTTGGAACTTTTTTTTCTTTTCAATTTTCAACTTTTTCTCATAAATTTGCTAATTTTTTCATACATTTAAAATTTTTCATTAAATTTGAAACATTTTTCCTAATGAATTTACTATTTTTCTTCATAAATTCACTACTTTTTGTCATAAATCTGCAACTTTTTTCTTGTAAATTTGTGACTTTTTTCTTTCTAAATTTGTGACATTCAAATGGATGCTGGCTTAATTTTTGTTCTGTGTAATTGATTAAATATTCTTTTCTCTAGATAATGGCTCAAGTTTTTATTGTGTTTTTGTTTAAAAGGGGTTGAACATCTGTTACAGATATACGGGCCCCTAAACACAATCTTGCATAGGGCCCTGACTACAACAACACCTATAGTGTCCTCCCCAGTCTTTGCTCTGGAGAAAATGTTCTGTTTATTGTAACAGTGACATGAAATATTCATGCCCATGTTGTCGGGGTGTTAAGAGGAACATTGCACGCTGTGGCTCTAATAGCAGAGGAATGACAACCATTCTCAATCAAAGCAGACCAAGTGTGAGCTCTGTGTTATGAAGAGGGATAACCCTGGTTTCCTTTGACTTGATTAGAGTTGCCGGCAAGCCAATAAACTCGAGGACAGATATTAATGTAATTGCTGAAGCAGCTGGTTCCTGTCTGAGTTATGATCCATTGTTTGAGGGGGAAAACCAGCGAGGAGAGAATCAGAGAGGGAGAGGAAGCATTATGGTACAATAACAGTTTGTTAAGAGAGAAAAAGAGGAAGTTCACAATATTGTGTTTGCACAACAGACGTAAGCAGTGCGTCTGAGCATGAAGGCCCATTAGGTTTTATCTCAAATGCTAACAGCCTGTTTTATTAACAGTCACACCTGAAAGATTAAAGAGGTCCCATTTCCAGCTCCACACCATTTAGGGATACACCAGTACACTGTTGTTACACCACGTTCCAAATTATTATGCATTAGGATTTTAGTGTCATAAACATTCAAATTTTTTTCAGTTAAACTCATGGATGGTATTGTGTCTCAGGGCTTTTGGGATCATTGATATCAATCTCAGACACCTGCCATAATTAGTCTGACAGGTGAGCCAAATTAAAGGAAAACTACTTAAGAAGGATGTTCCACATTATTAAGTATGTCACAGGTTTCAAGCAATAAGGGAAAGAAAAAAGGATCTCTCTGCTGCCAAAAAATGTCAGATAGTGCAATGCCTTGGACAAGGTATGAAAACATTAGATATTTCATGAAAATTAAGCATGATCATTATACTGTGAATAAATTTGTAGCTGATTCAGAGCACAGACAGGTTTGTGCAGATAAAGGTATAATGAGGAAGGTTTCTGCTAGACAAATTCATCAGATTAAGAGAGCCACTTGATTTTTCTTGGTCAACAAACCGGGCTAGGGTAACCTGTTTGTTTTGGTTAGCCACCCCTGGCCTGGAAAGCCATGGCTCCCTCTCCGACCTGTGACAGCTGTGTTTCCCTCTCTAAGAAGGTTTCTGAGTTGGAACTGAGACTCTCTAACCTCTATAAGATTCGAGAGACTGAAAATCATCTGAACATGATCATTTTTGGTTGGACGTCGGCACCAGCCACGGATTTGCAGCTAGCAGAGATGGCTACGTACCTGGGTGAAATTAGCATATCGCCATCCCCCTCCACCCCTACTCTGGTCACCTCAGCTGCCTAGGACTGTAGCACTAAACACTGGCTTCAGCTCGGAGCTAAACCTAAAGCCCCGGGTGGTTCTTCTCAGCCCTGGACCATGGTTGAGTCAAACAGCAAACGTCGGGGATCGACCAGGCACGGCAGTGCCTCCTCCCTTCCCCTCTCATTGGAAAACAGATTCGACATCTCTTCACTGGAAGATTCCCCTCACCAGGACGCTGATCTTTTCCCCATGGCTGCCCCTTCTCCTTCAGCAGAGGCCCAAACCTGCAAGCCCCTGATTAAAACTACCCTAGGTGTGCCAAACTTTACTCCAGCTCGAAAAAGAAGAGAGCGCAATCCCCCGCGTCACCCCCGCACCTGCATCCCACCGCCTCAACAGCATCAACAACAGCAAAACTATTTACCACTACAGAAGCCACCGACAAAGTCCCTCCAGACGACACTGGTAATTGGTGATTCCATTATGAGAAACGTCAGAAGCAGGTACTGTGTTACAAAATTTTTTCCTGGGGCTAAAGTGTCAGACATTGAGGCTCTTACCCCTGACCTATTAAATTAATACCCCCACACTAAAACTGTTATTGTGCATGTTGGATACAACAACATCCCAGATGAAGTGTCTGAGATCTTAAAGAGAGACTTCAGGAGCCTTCTGTCCACTCTTAAGAACTGTGGCAGATGTGTGTTTATCTCTGGACCACTTGCTCCTTTTAGAAGAGGTTGCAATTATTTCAGCAGAACTCGTTCCCTTAATTCCTAGTTGTGTTCAACATGTCCTACTTTTAACATTGGTTTTATAGACAATTTCAACCTGTTTTGGAACTGCCCATTATTTATGAGGCTAGATGGCATCCATCCAAATAGACTCGGTGCACGTGTTTTAAAGGACAATCTGTTTTATTTGATTCAGCATTTTTTAGTACAGTGACTGAAAGTTGGTGTGTCACCTCACTCCAAAGTGCCTGGGTCTGCCAACCAGCTTTCTTTTTCTTCCACTTCTCATATTACTGCTATTAATCCAAATAATTCTCTTTGTTTAGATCAGTCTTCAACTCACAACCCTTTACAGATTGTGTCTGTGCCCCAATATCCAAAACATTATAAACCAAGACAAATAGAACATAACTTGATAAAGATTAAAACCATTAATCTACCACAGAAAAATAAAATAATTAAAAGCGGACTGCTGAATATAACATCTCTGTCCGATAAAGCGACCTTAATTAATGATATGATCATGGATTACAATATAAATATACTCTGTCTTACAGAAACATGGCTACACCCCAATGACTTTGTTAGTATCAATGAGGCCACCCGTCCCAGCTATGGTAATATTCATATTCCTAGAAACACTGGCCGAGGTGCTGGTGTTGGGGTAATATATGAATCCACATTACCAGTGTACCCACAGCCTAAGCTAAACTCAAATTATAACTCTTGAATACTTAATTTTTAGCTTAGCACACCTATCCTGGAGGACAGAACAGCCTATTTTATTTACCACAGTATATCGCCCTCCCAGTGCTTCTTTTGCTGAATTTATGTCTGAATTCTCTGAGTTCTTAACAACCTTAGTTCTTAGTTCAAACAAGATTATCATAGCTAGTGATTTTAATATTCATATATGTAGATGTTGATAATTATAGTCATAGTGTAGCATTTCTCTCCCTCTTAAATTCAACAGTTTTTTTCTCAGTGTATTAGTAAACCAACTCATCATCATAATCACACCCTTGACCTGGTCTTGGCCTATGGTGTAGAAATTGATGAGCTGCTTGTCATCCCTCAAAATCCTATACTGACTGACCATTACTTGATAACTTTCAAATTTGTGCTTTCTGATTTTACCGCATCAAGCAGAAATATAGTTACCAGATACTTAAGATAAGATAAGATGAGCCTTTATTAGTCCCACAACGGGGAAATTCCAGGATTGCAACAGCACAGGGATAGCAACACTCAGAGCAACAATCAGAAGGCAAGAAAAAACAAGAACAGCTAGTATACATATGTACACATAAATATATAAATATATATACACAGTGCGGAGCATTGTAGCTAGATGGAATAAACAGCATGACAGTCTATTTAGTTACCCCACATAGTATGAATATGTACCCATACATATTGTCACCCTCTGTAGCGATTTATATTGTCCTAGTTGTATACTGGAGGGGACCATTTTGTGTAAGTCTGTTGCGTCTTTTGCATTCAATACTATTAGGTCATCACGTTTTTTTGCTATCTCTGCGAGCAGCCCTGTTTAGGTTATAAAGTCTGACAGCCATAGGTAGGAAGGACCTGCCAATCCTCTCAATCGCACACCTAGGATGATGTAGCCTACTGCTAAATGAGCTCCTCAGTGCATTCAGTATGTCCTGCATAGGGTGGGACTCGGACTCCAGCAGAGATGACAGTTTAGCCACCATCCTTCTCTCACCTATCTCCTCCACTGGGTCAAGGTGCTGCCCCAGGACAGATCTAGCTTTCTTGATCAGTTTGTTCAGTCTCTTCCTATCGGCTGCTGTGACTCCACTGCCCCAGCAGACCACTCCAAAAGTGATGGCTGATGCCACCACCAAGTCGTAGAAGGTCTTCAGCAGCACCCCTTGTACACCGAAAGACCTGAGCCTCCTCAGTAGGAACAGCCTGCACTGTCCCTTCTTGTAGAGTGCGTTGGTATTGTGTGACCAGTCTAGTTTATTGTTCAGATGAACACCCAGGTACTTGTAGGATGTCACCATCTCAATGTCTGTTCCCTGGACGTTTACTGGTGCTGTGAGGGGTTGTCCTTGCCTGTGGCAGTCCACCACCAGCTCCTTAGTTTTTCTCGCGTTGATCTGGAGGCAGTTCCGATGGCACCAGTCCACAAAGTCCTGGATAAGTCCTCTGTACTCAGCTTCATCGCCGTTGGAGATGAGGCCGACGATCGCAGAGTCGTCAGAGATACCTGATAGTGCTGTGGCTCGCTTGAAAGAATTAATCCTTTCAGCACTTACTCTATTACCATGTCTCAGTATAGCAGAGGACAGCACTGATTGCTTGAATTCATTAGAATTAGACCTCTTAGTCAATAGTACTGCAGCCTCACTGCAGACAACACTTGACTCCATAGCCCCTCTTAAATATATATATATATATATATATATATATATATATATATATACAGCTGTAATTAAACCCTTACTCAAAAAGCCAACGCTAGATCCAGGAGCTTTAGCTAACTATAGACCAATCTCTAATCTCCCTTTCATTTCAAAAATCTTACAAAGAGTTGTTGCTACGCAATTATTCGACCACCTGCAGGGAAATGGTTTACTTGAAGAGTTTCAATCTGGGTTTAGAATCCATCATAGTACTGAAACAGCCTTAGCGAAGGTCACTAACGACCTCCTCATTGCATCTGATAATGGACTAGTTTCTGTACTTGTCCTTTTAGACCTTAGTGCAGCTTTTGATACTATCGATCATAATATTCTACTTGATAGATTAGAACACTATGTTGGACTTAATGGAACTTCGTTGCAGTGGTTTAGATCTTATTTATCTGATAGGTTCCAGTTTGTTCATGTAAATAATGAGTTTTCTTTCAACTCAAAGCTTAGTCATGGAGTTCCACAGGGATCTGTGCTAGGCCCTACTCTTTTTAGTTTACAGTATATATGCTTCCGTTAGGCAACATTATTAGAAAGCACTGTATACATTTTCATTGTTATGCAGATGACACACAATTATACCTGTCAATGAAGCCAGATGATAGTAATCAATTAGCCAAGTTAGAAGCCTGTCTTAAGGAAATCAAAGCTTGGATGACTTGTAATTTCCTGCTATTAAATTCAGATAAGACTGAAGTCATTCTTGTTGGTCCAAAAAACCTTAGAAATTCCTTTCCAAATCAAACTTTCAGTTTGGATGCAGTTACTCTTTCTCTTAATAGCTCTGTGAGGAACCTTGGAGTTATTTTTGATCAGGACTTGTCCTTCAATTCACATATTAAATTTGTTTCTAAGACTGCCTTTTATCATTTGCGTAATATTGCCAAGATTAGGAGCATCTTGTCTCAGAGTGATGCTGAGAAACTGATCCACGCTTTTGTTAGCTCGAGATTAGATTATTGTAATTCTTTATTATCAGGTTGTCCTAAAACATCTTTAAAAAGTCTTCAGCTGATCCAAAATGCTGCAGCATGAGTTTTAACAGGTACTAGAAAGAGAGATCATATCTCTCCGGTTCTGGCCTCCCTTCATTGGCTTCCCATAGAGTTTAGAATTAAGTTTAAAATTCTTCTTCTTACTTACAAAGCTCTAAACAATCAGGCTCCTTTTTATTTAAAAGATCTGATACTACCGTATTATCCTAACAGAGCACTACGCTCCCAAAATGCAGGACTACTTGTAATACCTAGAATCTCCAAAAGTACAATGGGAGGCAGAGCCTTCAGTTATCAAGCTCCTCTCCTGTGGAATCAGCTGCCAATCTGGATTCGGGAGTCAGACTCGATCTCTGTTTTTAAGATTAGGGTTAAAACCTACCTTTTTGATATAGCCTACAATTAGGGAGGGATCATGTGTTTCTGAACCCTCCCTTAGTTATGCTGCTAATAGGTTTAGTCAGCCAGGGGACCTCCAGTAATGCACTGGGCCTCACTCCTTTCTTCACTCTCTATGAAATATTTTTTTTTTTGCTGGTCATTAACATTTGTTTGTTCTCTCCCATAGATTGAGTCCCCATCGTGCTGTTTGCTCTCTACATGTCTGTTCTTTTCATCTTCTCTGTCCCCTCACCCCCCAGCCAGTTGCAGCAGATGACTGCCCCTCCCTGAGCCTGGTTCTGCTGGAGGTTTCTTCCTGTTAAAAGGGAGTTTTTCCTCTCCACCGTCGCCAAGTGCTTGCTCACAGGGGATCACCTGATTGCTGGGGTCTTTCTGCAACTGTGGGGGTTCCCCCCTACAGTTGATAGTGCTATGAGATGACTGTTGTTGTGAAATGGCGCTATATAAATAAAGTTGAATTGAATTGAATTGAATATATATATATATATTAAAAATAGGAGATAAGCTCCATGGTACAACTCCCACACGCGTGAGTTAAAACAGAAAGTTAGATTCTCTGAAAGGCTTTAGCATGCAGCAAATAAGACAGAAGAATCATGTTCAGCCTGGAATGCCAGCCTTATCGCCTATAAGAAATCTCTCCATAGTGCTAGGTGACAGTACTATTCATCCTTGATAGAAGAAAATAAAAACAACCACAGATTTCTCTTTAACACTGTGGCTCAGCTAACCAAGAGCCAAAATGCCATAGATCCCTACATTCCTCCAGCTCTTAGTGCTGATGACTCCTTGAATTTTTTTTAATGATAAAATTGCCAGTATTAGGAATGTTATTCCAAAAAATAGCCCCCTTAAAAATACCAAGCCTCTGCCCAACACTGCTGTGTCCACAGGCTCAGAACTCCACTTTTCTAAATTTTCTTGTATTAGTCATTCTGATCTAGCCCCAATAGTGTCAGCTTCTAAACCAACTACCTGTCTCTTAGACCCAATTACCACTAGACTCCTGAAGGAATCACTATCTCTGATTAGTCCACCGCTTTTGAACATAATAAACATGTCTCTATTCAATTCAATTCAACTTTATTTATATAGCGCCATTTCACAACAACAGTCATCTCATAGCACTTTCAACTGTAGGGGGAACCCCCACAGTTGCAGAAAGACCCCAGCAATCAGGCGATCCCCTGTGAGCAAGCACTTGGCGACGGTGGAGAGGAAAAAACTCCCTTTTAACAGGAAGAAACCTCCAGCAGAACCAGGCTCAGGGTGGGGCAGTCATCTGCTGCGACTGGCTGGGGGGTGAGGGGACAGAAAAGATGAAAAGAACAGACATGTAGAGAGCAAACAGCACAATGGGGACTCAATCTATGGGAGAGAACAAACAGATGTTAATGACCAGCAAAAAAAAAAAAAAAAAAAAAAAAAAATTCATTGAGAGTGAAGAAAGGAGTGAGGGCCAGTGCATTATTGGAGGTCCCCCCCCCCCCCCCGGCTGACTAAACCTATTAGCAGCATAACTAAGGGAGGGTTCAGAAACACATGATCCCTCCCTAATTATAGGCTATATCAAAAAGGAAGGTTTTAACCCTATTCTTAAAAACAGAGATCGAGTCTGACTCCCGAATCCAGATTGGCAGCTGGTTCCACAGGAGAGGAGCTTGATATCTGAAGGCTCTGCCTCCCATTGTACTTTTAGAGATTCTAGGTATTACAAGTAATCCTGCATTTTGGGAGCATAGTGCTCTGTTAGGATAATACGGTAGGATCAGATCTTTTAAATAAAAAGGGGCCTGATTGTTTAGAGCTTTGTAAGTAAGAAGAAGGATTTTAAACTTAATTCTAAACTCTATGGGAAGCCAATGAAGGGAGGCTAGAACCGGAGAGATATGCTCTCTCTTTCTAGTACCTGTTAAAACTCTTGCTGCAGCATTTTGGAAAAGCTGAAGACTTTTTAAAGATGTTTTAGGACAACCTGATAATAAAGAATTACAATAATCTAATCTCGAGCTAACAAAAGCGTGGCTCAGTTTCTCAGCATCACTCTGAGACAAGATGCTCCTAATCTTGGCAATATTGCGCAAATGATAGAAGGCAGTCTTAGAAACAAATTTAATATGTGAATTGAAGGACAAGTCCTGATCAAAAATAACTCCAAGGTTCCTCACAGAGCTATTAAGAGAAAGAGTAACCGCATCCAAACTGAAAGTTTGATTTGGAAAGGAATTTCTAAGGTTTTTTGGACCAACAAGAATGACTTCAGTCTTATCTGAATTTAATAGCAGGAAATTACAAGTCATCCAAGCTTTGATTTCCTTAAGACAGGCTTCCAACTTGGCTAATTGATTACTATCATCTGGCTTCATTGACAGGTATAATTGTGTGTCATCTGCATAACAATGAAAATGTATAAAGTGCTTTCTAATAATGTTGCCTAACGGAAGCATATATAAACTAAAAAGAATAGGGCCTAGCACAGATCCCTGTGGAACTCCATGACTAAGCTTTGAGTTGAAAAAAAACTCATTATTGACATGAACAAACCTATCAGATAAATAAGATCTAAACCACTGCAACGAAGTTCCATTAAGTTCAACATAGTGTTCTAATCTATCAAGTAGAATATTATTATAATAATATTCTAATAATATAATAATATTATGATCGATACTATCAAAAGCTGCACTAAGGTCTAAAAGGACAAGTACAGAAACAAGTCCATTATCAGATGTGATGAGGAGGTCGTTAGTGACCTTCGCTAAGGCTGTTTCAGTACTATGAGGGATTCTAAACCCAGACTGAAACTCTTCAAGTAAACCGTTTCCTTGCAGGTGGTCAAATACAGTAATTGTTTGCTCTCTACATGTCTGTTCTTTTCATCGTCTCTGTCCCCTCACCCCCCAGCCAGTCAGAGCAGATGACTGCCCCTCCCTGAGCCTGGTTCTGCTGGAGGTTTCTTCCTGTTAAAAGGGAGTTTTTCCTCTCTACCATCGCCAAGTGCTTGCTCACAGGGGATCGCCTGATTGCTGGGGTCTTTCTGCAACTGTGGGGGTTCCCCCTTCAGTTGAAAGTGCTATGAGATGACTGTTGTTGTGAAATGGCGCTATATAAATAAAGTTGAATTGAATTGAATTGCGTAGCAACAACTCTAAGATTTTTTTAAATGAAAGGGAGATTAGAGATTGGTCGATAGTTAGCTAAAGCTCCTGGATCTTGCTTTGGCTTTTTGAGTAAGGGTTTAATTACAGCCATTTTAAAAGCCTGTGGTACATAGCCTAAAGTTAATGAAGAATTGATTATATGAAGAATAAAGCTACCAATAAGTGGGAAGACTTCTTTAAATAACCTGGTAGGAATAGGGTCTAAAAGACAAGTTGAAGGCTTGGATGAGGAAATTATTTTGTCTAACTCAAAAGGTCAATTGGAGTAAACTCATCAAGACAGATATCAGTTGAAGGAGTTGTAGTAGTTACTGTATTTAAGTTAACGGTGGGAAGAATCTGATTGATTTTATCTCTGATGGATGAAATTTTATTATTGAAAAAGTTCATAAAGTCCTGACTAGTAAGCTCTAAGGGAATGCTAGGATTGACAGAGTCCTGACTCTTTGTCAGCCTGGCTATAGTACTGAAAAGAAACCTAGGATTATTGTTGTTCTCTTCTATTAATGCAGAATAATAACTCGTTCTAGCTTTTTGAAGAGATTTTTTTATAAATTAAAAGTTGATTTCTCCAAGCTAAATAGATTTCATCTGAATTAGTAGAGCGCCATTTTCTTTCTAATTGATGAGTCTTCTGTTTTAAGCTACGAGTATCTGTGTTGAACCAAGGAGTTAGAAATCTCTGATTAGACTTTTTCTTTTTTAAGGGGGCCACCAAGTCTAGAGTCTGATGCAGAGAAGCTGTAACACTATCTACCATGCTATCAATTACAGAAGGAGCAAGCTGTCTATAGCTTATTTCTGTTGTGTTGACACATGGCATAGAGGAAACAATCTGCATAAATTTGGTAACAGCATCATCTGAGAGGCATCTACTGTAGTAATATTTTTCTATAGGAGCCAAATGGTCAGAAATAGTAAAATCAAAGGTTAACAGACAATGGTCTGACAGTGCAGGGTTATGAGGAGACACTACCAGATTTTCTGTTTCTATGCCATATGTCAGAACAAGGTCCAACGTATGGTGGAGATAATGAGTAGAATTTCCTACTTTCTGAGAAAACCCAATCGAGTCTAATATTGAATTAAATGCCACATTAAGGCAATCACTATCTACATCTACATGTATATTAAAAGTCCCCTACTATAATTATTATCTGATTTCAGCACTAAATCAGCTAAGAATTCAGCAAATTCGGATAAAAATTCTGAGTAGGTTGATGGAGGATGATAAACTATGGCAAATAAAATTGGGTTTAGCCTAAAATTGCTAAAGTGCCCAATACTGAGGACCAGGCCCTCAAAGGAATTATAACATGTTCTTTGCTTTACATTGACTAGTAATTTGGAATGGTTTATTATTGCTACTCCTCCTCCATGACCAGAACTTCTGAGATTTTGACAGTTTAAATAACCAGAGGGAGTTGATTCATTTAAACCAATGTAGTCCTCTTGTCCTAACCAAGTCTCTGTAAGGGATATTAAATCAATCTGATGATCAATTAACAGATCATGGACTAGCAGAGACTTGGGAGTTAGAGACCTAATATTTAACAAACTGCATTTAATTTTTAAATTATGAGGAGGAACAGAGGCCAAATCATTCAATTTAGATGCTTCATGTTTAATTTGAGTTTTACCAACTTTTTGTTTAATCACTTTGGGATTCTTATACATTATATTTTTATTTGCTTTGGAGGGAGCAGACAATGAATCTCTGATGGGGAAGACAGGGGCTAAGTTGAGGGGTGGCGGATGAAGAGGAGCTGCAGAGAGGCGTGTAAGACTGCGACCCTGCTTCCTGGTCCCAACTCTGAGTTGTCAAGATTTTGGAAATTTGGATAAAAAAGATGCCAGATTGTTAGATAAATGAGACGTACCATCCAAAGTGGGATGGACGTTGTCTCGTCTCATAAGACCAGGTTTTCCCCAAAATGAGCTCCAATTGTCAATGTAGCCCACATTGTTTGCAGGACACCCCACAGACAGCCAGCGGTTGAAGGATGGCGAGTGGCTAAACATGTCATCGCTGGTCAGATTGGGGAGGGGCCCAGAGAATACTACAGAGGCAGACATTGTTTTGGCAAAGTCACACACCGATTCTACATTGTTTCGTGACTTCCGACTGCTGGAGACGGATGTCATTAATGCCAGCATGAATAACAATTGTGGAGTATTTACAGTTACTTTTAGCCAGCATTTTCAAATTTGACTCGATGTCACCTGCTCTGGCCCCAGGAATGCATTTGACTATGGCCACTGGAGTCTCTAGGTTCACATTTCTGACTACAGAGTCGCCAATGATCAGAGTTTTTTCCTCAGCGGGTGTGTTGCTGAGCGGGGAAAAATGATTAGAAACGTGAACAGGTTGGTGGTGAACCGGGGCTTTGCGGCTAGGCTTCCTTTTCACTGACACCCACCTAGTCTCCTCGCTGCTGAGGAGGACCGGAGGACCGCTAATGGGGCCTATGCTAGTGAGCTCCGCTGCAGCTAGGGGACATCCGTCAAGAGTAACTGGCGCAGACGGTGTTTCAATGCAGCGGAGCCGGGATTCCAAATCAGACAACCTCGCCTCGAGCGCCTCAAAAAGACAACATTTATTACATTTACCGTTATCATTAAAAGAGGCAGAGGTGTAGCTAAACATCTGACGGAGAGAGCACACCAGAGAAGGAGAGGAAGGAGAGCTAGTAGCCATAGCTAGTGGCTAAACCGAAGCTAACAAAAACAGTGAAAGGTGAACAGAAGGCTAAAGAGGGTGATTAGGTGACACTGAGTGAGCACACAGGTGCAAGAGGCTTGATAAACAGAAATGAGAACTAATGGTAGATGGAAAAAAGTGGTTAAAATACAATTAAAAGCAAAATCCTCAGGAGAGTGAGGAGAGCTAACCACACGGACAGACAGCAATACAGGAAGTGACGATACGTTACCACAAGTGACGTTCACCAATCATTGACAGGACATGTACTGCAGTCTTTTAAAGTGGCAGTAATTAAACCTCTACTTAAAAAACCTTCACTTGATTCTGGGATTTTGGCCAATTATAGACCAATATCTAACCTTCCCTACCTTTCTAAGATCCTCGAAAAGTAGTTGCCAACCAACTGTGCACTTTTTTTAGAAAATAATTCTATATTTGAGAAATTTCAGTCAGGTTTTAGGAAACACCACAACACAGAGACAGCCTTAATGAAAGTTACTGATGACCTCCTTATGGTCAAAGACAAAGGACTTGTCTCCGTCCTTGTCTTATTGGACCTTAGTGCTGCCTTTGACACCACTGACCACCATATTCTGCTAGAGAGACTTGAACAGGGAATTGGTTTGAAAGGAATAACGCTAAGATGGTTCCAGTCTTATCTATAAGACCGTTCCCAATTTGTTCATGTCCATAACAAGTCCTCTACCCAGACCATGGTTAGCTATGGAGTTCCGCAGTGATCGGTACTTGGACCAGTACTGTTTACATTATACATGCTGCCTTTGGGAAGCATGATGAGGAAGCTGGGATGAGGAAGCATTCTGTTCATTTTCATTGTTACGCTGACAACACTCAATTATATTTATCCATCAATCCAGATGATCCCAGCCATTTGGGTTCACACCAGGAGTGTCTTAAGGATATTAAAACCTGGATGAACAACAACTTTCTATTGCTGAAAAACTGAAAGTCATTGTTCTTGGCCCCAAACATGCTAGAAGTATTCTTTCTAGTAAGATAACAACACTAGATGGCATTGTACTGGCTTCTGTGTTTTCTGTTAGGAATCTTGGAGTTGTCTTTGACCAAGATATCTCTTTCAACTCTCATACACAGCAAACCATTAAGACTGCCTTCTTCCATCTGCATAATATTTCTAAAATTAGGTCCATCCTGTCTCATAAAGATGCAGAGAAACTTCTACACACCTTTATCACCTCTAGGTTAGACTATTGTAATTCACTTTCGTCAGGTTGCCCTAATAAATCCATAAAGTTTCTCCAACTCATTCAGAATGCAGCTGCATGTATCCTGATAAGAACAGGGAGAAGAGATCACATTGCCCCAGTTTTAGCTTCTTTACATTGGCTCCCAATAAAATATAGAATTGAATTCAAGATATTGCTCCTAACTTTAAAAGCCCCTAATGGTATGGCTCCTTCTTGTCTGCAAGAACTCATAGTTCCCTATCATCCAACCAGAGCTCTGCGCTCCCAAAAATCCAAACTACTGCTGGTCCCCAAGGTCTCTAGAAGTAGATTGGGAGGTAGAGCTTTCAGTTATCAAGCTCCCCTCCTGTGGAACCATCTTTCCAGTTCAGTTCGGGGGGCAGACACTCTGTCTTTATTCAAGAGTAAGTTGAAATCTTTTCTCTTTGATAAGGCCTATAGTTAAAAATGTTGCCGCTGCCAGGCCTTCACTCGCATGTGCAGCTCAACCAGGCTTCATACTGGAATGTCTGGCTTTGAATATTGTATTTGTTACGTTTGTTTTGAATGCAGCTACTGCCAGGCCTCCTACTTTTTATCTCTTTTTTCAACCCAGCCGGTCAAGGAGGATGGCCGTCCTCTATGAGCTATGGTTCCGCTCAAGGTTTCTGCCCGTTAAAGGGAAGATTTTCCTCACCTGTGTCGCCGCAGTGCTTGCTCTTAGGGGTCTCTGCTGGGTTCTATAAATCTGAGAGTGTGGCCTTAACCCACTCTTTTCTGTAAAGTGCCTTGAGATGACCTGTGTTGTGATTTGCCGCTATATAAATAAAATTGAATTGAATTAAATTGAATTGAACTGAATTGAATTGAATTAGAAGCTGGTCACCATGTCCCTACAAGGCTGTGACATCAGCAATTAGGTGGCGGAGTCATGTTTTGGGTTGCAATCATGGGGAGAGAGCTGGTAGCCCCCTTTAGGGTCCCTGAAGGTGTGAAAATGGCTTTGCCAAAGTATATAGAGTTTCTGAAGGACCACTTTCTTCCATGGTACAAAAAGAAGAACCGTGCCTTCCGTAGAAAAATTATCTCCATGCATGACAATGCACCATCTCATGCTGCAAAGAATACCTCTGTGTCATTGGCTGCTATGGGCATAAAAGGAGATAAACTCATAGTATGGCCCCCATCCTCCCTGACCTCAACCCTAGCGAGAACCTTTGGAACATCCTCAAGCAAAAGATCTATGAGGGCGGGAGGCGGTTCACATCAAAACAGCAGCTGTGGGAGCCTATTCTGACATCTTGCAAAGAAATTCAAGCAGAAACTCCCCCAAACCTCACAAGTTCAATGGATGCAAGAATTGTGTATGTTATATCAAAGAAGGGGTCCTATGTTAACATGTAACTTGGCCTGTTAAGATGTTTTTGATTGAAATAGCTTTTGATTTCAGTAAATATGACCTCCTAATGCTGCAAATTCAACAAATGACCATTTTCAGTTCTTTACAACCAATAAAATGTTTTGAAACTCTGTTGCACATAATAATTTGGAACAGTGCATTTTGAGTTTTTATTTTTGCAAAAAAAATAGTTATCATTGGAAGGTTTGTTCAATAAAATATGAATTATGCTCAACAGTTGATGACTTGAAAATTAAACTGACTGTCATTTTCATCGACTATTTAGGAAAATCAGAGACAAATATCATTTGCATAATAATTTGGAATGCCATGTATTTTAAGGCACAATTCTTGGATAATAATATAGCGATTAAAGAATGGCTCATACACAGGACTCAAGAATGTTTTTTTTAATTAGATTTTGACAATTTTGGGCAGACCCAGGACTCGGTGGAGAGACTATGTCTCCCAGCTAGTCTGGGAACGCCTTGGTATCCCCTCTGAAGAGCTGGAGCAGGTGGCTGGGGAGAGGGAAGTCTGGGCTTCTCTGCTTGAACTGCTGCCTCCGCGACCCGGACCTCCGGAAAAGCGGTAGAAGATGGATGGATGGATGGATGGATTTTGACAAAATAACTCGATTCCTGTGGTGGATTTACTAGCTGGTCCTGGGACGGTGTGCCCTAGAAAGAAATGAGTGTTAGTTGGCTAGTCAAAAAGGCTGTACAAGAGCTCCTCATTAAAGATTTCCCCTGACCCACTTCCTGTCATTGCAGGAGGTTGAAATATCACATGTATAACTAGAAAAGCACACAGAGAGTGCAGACCTCCGCCAAGCGCCACAGTTCCCCCCATACAGTGTTTGTGTGTACGTTTTCAGATTCCTTGACCATGAAAACATATGACTAGCAATTGGATTGACAATGATAGGATTAGTGGTTCAGTAGTTATTCACGAAAATCGCATTTTCCGTAATGGCAGTTTTCTTCTGGATGGTGATCCGATTCACCACCAAAATCTAATCATCTGTAGGATACCCCATTTCTGACAATCTGTGAAAATTTCATGAAAATCCGTCCATAACTTTTTGAGTTATGTTGCTAACAAACAAACAGACAGACAGACAGACAGACAAACCAACGCCGATGAAAACATAACCTCCTTGGCGGAGGTAATGATCCATATGTCAATTGGTCACATGGTAATTTGCAGCTCTGAACTCCTAAGAGTTTCTCTTTTACAGGTGCTAAGGTGGAGTAAGGTGTGATAATGGAGCCAGTTGAATGCTGAGCAGTCATCGGTTTCCTGTACTTGAGAGGCCACATACCACGGGAGACATTTGATGAGATGAAAGAGACTTATGGGGAGGACGCTCCATCGTGTGACGTCGTCAAGCACTGGCATTGACAGTTCAAGTGTGGTCAGACATCAGTGGAAACGGCACCCATTCCAGAGCGATAACAGTGCGGCAGTGATGAAGACACCATCTGGTAAGTGGAGGCCACCATTTTGGAGGATCGCCATCTAGCCCAAGAAGTCAAGATCAGTGTGGGGTCTGTAGAAAAAAAAATCATCCATGACCATTGACATGTGTGGAAGTTGTCTGCACAATGGATTCCCCCTTCTAGAAGCAGGAACAAGTCACCAAGAAAACCAGGAGGACTTCTTCAATAGACTAACCATGCAGGATGAAGCATTGTGACTCACCACCTCTGCAGAAGGCATGTGTCCAACCCTCGGTGAGCTCATGGTCTTTTTGGACCAGCATGAAGTATTGATGAAGGATTTTCTGGCTAAGGATACCACAATTACCGGGACTTACGACACTTCACTGCTACAGAAACTGCAGAAGGCCATTAAAACTGAGAGGTGTGGAATTCTGATCAAAGCTGTCCACCTCTTGCAAGACAACGCCCCAGTTCACAGCTCTCATGGTGCAGAGAAGAAAGTACAGTCCTGCTGCTGTGAAATCCTTCCTGACCCCCCTTAATCTCACAACCTCGCACCATCTAACTTCCATCTCTTTCTAACCATGAAGTCATTTTTAAAGAGAAAACAATTCCAAGATGATGAAACGCTTATTTCTGAGGTCAAGTCGTGGCTTTTGATGCAACCTGCAGACTTCTACAGATGAGGTCTCCACAGCTGCATAAAGCGATGGACAAAGTGTGTGACCCTTGGTGGTACTCATGTAAAGAAAGATTAATAGCTGTAACAATTGTAATACATTTCCAAGTTGCAAATTTACTAGAAAAGAGTAGCAAATTCACAAGAAAAATATTTCAAATTTACAATACAAAAGTTTAAAAATTACAAGGGAAAAAGGTATAAAATTACAAGAAAAAGCAGCAAATTTATGGGAAAGAAAGTTGAAATTTTTTGACAAAAAGTCACAAAATTGTGAGGAAAAAGGTTTAAAATGTACAAGGAAAAAAGTTGGAAATATATAAGACAAAGAATGAAGGTAATTTTAATTTCCACACAAAATTGTATTTAATTTACCATGAAAAAAAGCTACAAATTTACATGAAAAAAATGCTACAAATTCACAAGAAAAAAAGTTGCAAATATAGATGCAATTTTACCAGAATAAAAGAGCAAATTTACAAAACAGTTGCAACTTCACAAAGTCACAAGTTTATGAGGAAAAAAGTTCCAAATTTACGATGACAAAAGTAGGGAATTTACAAGAAAAATGTTGCAAGGAATCTCCAAGGAAAATCTTGAGTTTAAGATGAAAAAAGGTGCAAATTTACATGAAAAAGGCTGCTAATTTATGAGGAAAAGAGTCATAAATATACAACAAAAAGGTGAAAATTTATTAGAAAAATGTATCAGTTTTATGAGAAAAAATTTGCAAGTTTATCAAAAAATGCTGCAAATTTTCCAGGAAAAAAAAGCTAAAGATAATTTTAATAATCTCTCAAAAAATGCATAGCATCAACTTGCACCTGGGGCCCCTAGTGCATGGGTGGGTATATTTCATTTCACTGTTGGGATGGGGGCACATTTTCTCCAGAGTAAATATTGAGGGGGACACTATCAGTATCTTAGGGCCATTCCTGACATAACGCACGGCTCAGGAGACGCACACACACAGGCTCAGAGTAGTTCAAATAGTTTATTAACAACAGGCGTGAATGAGTGCGTGTCTGCGGGGTGTAAATGTGTTGGTGGCGGCGTCCGCTTCAGACACAGAGGCAGGTGACCGTACAGCCGGGCAACCCTATGGAGAAGGCACAGGGAGAGGGTGACAGGCATACACCAACACAGGAAGGATTATGGCAAGAGAAGGACTTACTTGGATGACAGGACAGCTGGCACAGCAAGGGACGAAACCCGGGAGACAGCCACCTGGAGAGCTCGGTGCAACAGCGAGGAATGGGCGTTGGAGAGAAGACGTCCGCCGCCGGGAAATCCACCTGTGCACAGGGGAGCAGACTGGAGAGAGAAGGTAAGGCTTCTTACCCAAACAATTGCGCTGAATATTGTAGATGACTCACAACGGTGAGAAACGAAGTCTGACGGCTTCAGGCCGAAGCTCAGGGCGAGATGGCTCTTATCCCTCGCCGTTGATGACGAGCAGGTGCGGGAGCAGGTGGCGCCGCTGATGAATGGCGCGGCGTGACAGTACTCCCCCCTCTAGCAGCGCCTCCTGGCGATGGCTTATCTGGGTGCGCTCGGTGGAAGTCCGCGATGAGCGATGGGTCCAACACAAACGACGAGGGTACCCACTGTCGATGCTCGGGCCCATAGCCCTCCCAGTCCACCAAGTACTGCAACCCACGACCCCGGCGTCGAGAGTCCAGGATGGAGGCGACAGACCAGGCCGGATGGCCATCAATCATCCGGGGCGCGGGTTGCGCAGCAGGAGGGGGGCAAAGGGGGTCGGTGACTGCCAGCTTCACCTTCGACACGTGGAAGGTGGGATGGATGCGGAGGGAGGGGGGAATAGCCACGCACACAGCCACCGGGTTGATGATCCGGGTGATGGGATAGGGACCCATGAAGCGCTGTGCCAGCTTTCTCCTCTCGCCTTTTAGGGTGACATCCTGGGTGGAAACGTAGACACGTTGCCCAACTCTGTACGCCGGGGCAGGTCTTCTATGCCGGTCCGCCACAGCCCTGTTGCGCTCCGCTGTGCGTAAAAGCGCATTACGCGCGGCAGCCCAGATGGAGCGGAACTGCCTGAGATGTGCTCTAACCGAGGGGACGGTTACCTCACTCTCCTGCTCTGGAAACAGCGGGGGGTCGTAACCCAGGGACGCCTTGAATGGAGACATCCCCGTAGCAGAAGAGCGAGCGGTATTATGAGCATACTCGACCCAGGCGAGATGGTTGCTCCAGGACGTTGGTTTAGATGAGGTCACACAGCGGAGCGCAGCCTCCAGCTCCTGGTTGGTCCGCTCACACTGCCCGTTGGACTGGGGGTGATGGCCGGAGGAGAGGCTCACCTTGGCTCCGATGGCGTTACAGAACGACCTCCAAACCTCGGATGAAAATTGGGGACCCCGGTCCGAGACCACGTCCACCGGAATCCCGTGCAGCCTGACCACGTGTTGGACAAGGAGATCCGCCGTCTCCAGGGCAGTAGGGAGACCTCGCAGGGGGACGAAGTGCGCCGCCTTGGAGAAACGGTCCACGATGGTCAGGATGGAGTCAAAGGAGTTGGAAACGGGGAGACCGGTGACGAAATCCAACGCGATGTGCGACCAGGGCCTGCCAGGAATGGGCAGGGGCTGGAGCAGACCCGCTGGAGGGGCGTTTCCCGACTTGCAGGTGGCACAGATAGGGCAAGCCCGGGCGTAGCGGGCTGCGTCCCTCCGCAGGCCTGGCCACCAAAAGGACCGTTGGAGGAGGTTGATCATCCGGGAGGTGCCGGGATGACAGGTGAGCCGGGAGGTGTGGAGCCAGTGGATGACCTCTCCTCGGACCGCAGATGGCACGAACAGTCTTCCTTCCGGTCCGCCGCCAGGATCAGGTTCCACCTCCTGCGCCTTCCGGATCTTGCTCTTGATGTCCCAAGAGATGGCACCCACGACGCACGACCTGGGCAGGATGGTGTGGGGCGTCTCCTCAGCCCCCACGGGGGTAAACTGCCTAGAGACGGCGTCAGGCAGGCCGTTCTTGGAGCCTGGCCTGAAGGTGATGGTAAAATGGAACCTGGCGAAGAACAAAGACCAGCGCGCCTGGCGGGCGTTCAGGCGCTTGGCAGATCGTAAATATTCTAAGTTCTTGTGGTCCGTCAGGACCACGAACGGCAGGTCCGCCCCCTCTAGCCAGTGGCGCCACTCCTGTAAGGCGAGTTTGATGGCCAGGAGCTCTCTGTCCCCCACATCGTAGTTCCTCTCCGCCGGGGACAAACGCTGGGAGAAGAAGGCACAGGGTCGTTTGGCGCCATCGTCCGGTGACCGCTGGGATAGAACTGCTCCCACTCCCGTGTCCGAGGCATCCACCTCCACTATGCACTGCAGCGCGGGGTCGACCTGGCGAAGAACCCGGGAGGAGGAGAATTCCGCCTTCAGCGCCTTAAAGGCAGCAGCGACCTCTTCTGTCCACTGGAAAGGGACCTTCGGGGACGTGAGGCGGGTCAGCGGTCCGACGATCGAGCTGAAGTTGGGCACAAAGCGGCGGTAGAAATTGGCGAAGCCAACAAATTGTTGCACCTGCTTCCGGGATGCGGGAGTAGGCCACTCCACCACCGCCTTCACCTTCTCTGGGTCTGGAAGCACCTGGTCTTGAGAGATGATGAATCCCAGGAAGGATGTGGTCCTAGCGTAGAATTCGCACTTCTCAGCCTTCACGTAGAGCCGATTCTCCAGCAGTCTTTGGAGGACCCGCCTCACATGGACCTGGTGCTCGTCCCTGGACCTGGAGAAGATAAGGATGTCGTCCAGGTAGACGAACACGAAGAGGCCGATGAAATCCCGGAGGACATCGTTGATGAGGCGCTGAAAGACGGCAGGAGCGTTGGTTAACCCGAACGGCATGACTAGGTATTCAAAGTGGCCGTTCGGGGTACGGAAGGCTGTCTTCCATTCATCTCCCTCCCGGATCCTGACGAGGTGGTAAGCGCTGCGTAGATCCAGCTTGGTAAACCAGGTCGCCCCCTGGAGGGAGTGGAAGGCAGTGTCCATGAGGGGCAGGGTGTAACGGTCCCTCTCAGTGATGTCGTTGAGCGCACGGTAGTCTATGCAGGGGCGGAGGGACCCGTCCTTTTTCCCGACGAAGAAGAACCCTGCCCCCACGGGTGACGACGATGGGCGAATTATCCCAGCGCTCAGTGATTCCTTCAGGTAGGTGTTCATTGTCTCCTTCTCTGGCGCAGACAGGCTGTAGAGCCGACCAGAAGGTAAGGGGGCCCCCTGGCGGAGGTTGATGGCACAGTCATAGGGCCGATGAGGGGGAAGAGACATAGCTTTCGCCTTGCTGAACACCATACCCAGGTCGTGAAATTCCGGAGGCACCAGAGACAGGTCCGGAGGTGCTGCGTCCGCCACAGGGGGGGAAGCGGACGGGGAGCAGGCAGCGGACTGAAGGCAGGTGCCCATACAAAACGTGCTCCATGCCGCTACCCCAGCTGACTTCCAGTCCAGGACAGGGTTGTGGAGGCGTAGCCAGGGATACCCCAGGATGACGGGCGACACAGAGTTGGGCAGGACGTAGAAAACCATCTCCTCCCGGTGGTTCCCTGAGATGATGACCGGGACGGGGACGGTCTGATGTGAGACTCTCCCAAGGGAGGCACGAGAGAGATTGACCAGGGAGATGGGGTTTCTCAGTGCCTGACAGCGGATGCCCAATCGGGTTGCCAGGCTTTGTGAAATGAAGCTGCCTTCTGCGCCCGAATCCACCAGTGCGTGGGTGAGATGCCCAGTGGGGTTGTGGCAGAAACGGATGGGCAGCTTCAATTGGGTGAGGGGATTTTGCCGATTGACGTCCGTGAGGCCCCCTACAGTGACTCGCGGACCCCGCCGTTTGGCTTCTGTGGACAAAGCTCCACCGTGTGCTGACTCCACCGTGAGCCGATCCCTCACACCCTGGTCACGTACTGTTTGCCCCCCTCCCCTCTGGTAGAAGACTTCGGTCCATCCAGACTAAAACCTCCCGTCACATGAACAGCTTCTTCCCCTCTGCCATCAGACTGCTGAACACTAAATGACTCTCGTGCACCATGTACAGCAGCTCAACCAGACTCATGTCAATCATCACTGTTTTCTTCCTGCATTACCGACTGCACTATATAGTTCTCCACAGTATCTGCTGCTGGCTAATATATATTTTAACTGTTGACCAGTATCACTTAATCTTATCCTACACTTTATTACATGTATAGTTTATTTCTCTTATCTTATCATGTTTAATGTTGCAGCATTGTACCGAGACAAATTCCTAGTTTGTGTACTACATGAACAATGGCAATAAACCTGATTCTGATTCTGATTCTGATTCTGACTGTCTCCGCAATACATGCAGAGACCCAACTCACGGCGGCGTTGTCTCTCTGCCGGGGAGAGCTTTGTCCAGCCCGTCACCATCGGCTCCGACTCCTCGGGGCGCGATGGTGGCGGCGTCGCCAGGGGGCGAGCTTGGGGCAGGCGCAGCGAGGCTCCCCGAGGGCGAGAAGTAGACGACTTCCGTCCTGAGGAGCGCTCGCGCAGCCTGTTGTCCAAGCTAATGGCTAGTGAGGTTAGCTCCGCTAGCGTTCCGGGGACATCCCGTCCAGCCAGTTCATCCCTCAGATCGTCATTGAGGCTGCGGAGGAACAGGCCACAGAGGGAACGTTCGTCCCAGCCCAATTCCTCCGCTGCTACCCGGTAGTCGATAGCATAGTCCGCGGCTGACCGGCTTCCCTGTTGGAGAGCGAGAAGCCGATCGACCTGGACCGTCTCGGTGCGAGAATGGTCGAACACCTCCAGGAAGCGCCTCACGAACTCGGCATAGGTGAGGGTGGCATAACTGGGTCTCGCCATTATAGCGTAGGCCCAGGTTAAAGCGCGCCCCTCCAGGAGGTTACCTATGTAGCCGATTCGGCTGTGATCTGAGGGAAAGTCCCCGGGCACACGGTCGAACACGGACTCACACTGCATCACAAACCCCCGCGCTCCGCCGAGCTTTCCGCTAAAGCGAGCGGGGGTCGGAATTGGTGTGAGACGGGCCGGTGCCACCGGAGCTGGCTGAACGGCCGCAGGAACAGCAGGAGCTGCGCCACCCTGGGGAGCCGGGGGGAACGGCTGCTGGGGGTCCAGACGGTCCAATCGGTTTGTTATTGCTACTAATTGGTTCAGGATCACCTGTTGTTGATAAGCGATTTGATCTACTCGAAACTCGAGAGTGGTAAGACGGTGTGCGAGCCCGCCGTCTGCCGAGCCGCTCTGCTGAAGCCGTACTGACATAACGCACGGCTCAGGAGACGCACACACACAGGCTCAGAGTAGTTCAAATAGTTTATTAACAACAGGCGTGAATGAGTGCGTGTCTGCGGGGTGTAAATGTGTTGGTGGCGGCGTCCGCTTCAGACACAGAGGCAGGTGACCGTACAGCCGGGCAACCCTATGGAGAAGGCACAGGGAGAGGGTGACAGGCATACACCAACACAGGAGGGATTATGGCAAGAGAAGGACTTACTTGGATGACAGGACAGCTGGCACAGCAAGGGACGAAACCCGGGAGACAGCCACCTGGAGAGCTCGGTGCAACAGCGAGGAATGGGCGTTGGAGAGAAGACGTCCGCCGCCGGGAAATCCACCTGTGCACAGGGGAGCAGACTGGAGAGAGAAGGTAAGGCTTCTTACCCAAACAATTGCGCTGAAGATTGTAGATGACTCACAACGGTGAGGAACGAAGTCTGACGGCTTCAGGCCGAAGCTCAGGGTGAGATGGCTCTTATCCCTCGCCGTTGATGACGAGCAGGTGCGGGAGCAGGTGGCGCCGCTGATGAATGGCGCGGCGTGACAATTCCTACCTTTTTTTTTTTTTTTCGGGGGGGGGGGGGTGTCCAAGGTAATGGGGAAGAAATGAAACCATCTAAAATGTGGGGGAAAACATTCATATATATATATATATATATATATATATATATATAATAAGGTAAAATTGGGTTATTTTGTAGTGACCACCACATTTTTCCCCCCACTTCCCTGCTGGGATACCCAAAAAGGATTAAGCAGTAGAAGATAGATGGATTGTCATGAATTGCCCCTCGGGGCAGAGAGGAGAGACCCACGCGCAGACTGCAGTTTGTGAATTTATTAGCAGAAACACAACACCATATCCAAAAACCACACTCAACACTAAACCCAAAACACAAGCAAAGAAAACTTACAATTTACGACACCAGAAGAAGGGCTGGGGTCTGG
The DNA here is from genome assembly GCA_020510985.1 of Pholidichthys leucotaenia. Taxonomy (NCBI): domain Eukaryota; kingdom Metazoa; phylum Chordata; class Actinopteri; order Cichliformes; family Pholidichthyidae; genus Pholidichthys; species Pholidichthys leucotaenia. The sequence goes on along the minus strand of CM035849.1, from coordinate 53,144,749 downwards.
TGGAGATGAAGGTTGGAAACTTAAGACTCCCACAAGGAGGAATGAACATAACAGCCCTTAAATACAGCTAAACACAAATGAAACAAATGATGACAGGTGCGAATCACATGAGTGGGCTGGGGAGAGAATGACAATCAGCTATGAGTCATGAGAAGACAGAGCTGACAGTTTGTCAGGAGCACCGCCCACCACCAGGGAAAAACCCAGAAGTGCTCCTGACAACTGCAACTCCTGAGGGAGAAATAAAGTGGGAGCAATTAAGAACAAAACTACACTGAACGAAAACAGGAGAATAAATCATAGAAGCAATATTGAATATGTGAAAACAAACTAAAAAACATAACAGGCACAGAATTTCAAAATGCAAAATTATATCAATAAGGAAAAACCAAAAAGGCAAAGAACTCAGAATACATTATACAAATAAGGAAAAACAAAAAGCAAAGAAACAGAGCACGGTGAAATCCCCCCCATGCACAGATCGTGACATGGATGGATAAAATTATATCATGACCTAATTTTTAAAACTCTCTCCATCAAAATGATGTTAAAAGAGAAATTCTGGATGATAATCAACAACAACAACAAAAAAAAAGCCAAGGAGAAAAGGAAATATCATGAGGCTTAGCTTGCTCTTGGATTCATTGTGGGTGCAGAGGGGCAGAGAAATAGCTGTGGGTAGGTGGGCTTGTTAATGGCTCCCCAAAATGGGGAATAAAAAAAGGTTTAAGAGCCACTGGTGTAAATGAACAAGAAAAAAAATGAGCAGTTTACAATGACCACAGTCTCTGAACTTTTTACTGCTGACGTGGGATTGAAACAATGTCAGTGCTTCAGTGGCGCTCTTTAGAAAGAAACTTCTAAGCTCTGACTCTTTTTCTGCGCAATTAGAAGAAAAATCTCCAAGCTCCATGAGGCTTCACCTGCCAAGCAAGAATAAATGCTACAGCTCCTCAGTAGTATTTATTCATCTTCTTCCGCTTAATCCTTTTCGGGTCGCGGGGGGGGGGGGGCTGGAGCCTATCCCAGCATCTTTTGGGCAAGAGGCAGGGTACACCCTGGACAGATCACCAGTCCATCGCAGGGCCAACACAGAGAAACAGACAAACATTCACTCTCACAGTCATACCTAAGGACAATTTAGAATCCCCAGTTTAATGCCAATTAACCTAACTTGCATGTTTTTGGCATGTGGGAGGAATTTATTCTTGTTTAAAAGTAGCCTATTTTGTACATTTACTGCTGTTTACAGCCTATTAATGCAGTCTTAGCATTCAACATACCTTAAAAACACGTTCTCCGCTGGTGCACCGCTGGTTCTCTCTGTGGCTCCGTCACTCTCACTCTCTCACTTGACCACTTGCACAGAGTGGCACCTAGGTTTCAATTAGCGCTCCTTCTGCTGGCAGACTTTATAACTGCATTAAAGAATGCAGTTCTAAATACAGCAAATGTGATATAAATAAATAATTGATTTTTGGAAATGGACTGGCGGGCTGCAGTGGATGAGAGGGCGGGCCGCCAGTTTCCCATCCCTGGTCTAGACAAATCAAAATTCAACTAACATTCATGTGAATGTTCTGAAATTTATGAGAAAAAAGTTACAAATTTACAAGAAAAATGTTCATAATTGTTGTGTATTAATAAGAAAAAGTTGTAAATTAATGAGAAAAAAGTTACAGGTTAACAAGAAAAAAGTTTCAAAATAATGAGAGAAAGTTTCAAATTAATGAAGAAAAAAGTTGCAGATTAATGAGAAAAAGTTGCAAATTAATGAAACAAATTTCAGATTAATGAGAAATTGCAAATTAAGAAAAAAGTTGCTAATTAATTTAAAAAATCAGATTAATGAGGAAAAAGTTGCAAATTTACATTTAAAAAGTTTAGTTTTAGTTTGTTTATTTATTTAACTCAACATGAAACATATAGTTCACAAAAAGAAAATGTATGAATATGTAGCGCATTTAGGATCCAGGATGACACGACACTCTTTACCTGCCAGTAATTTTATATGATGCAACCCTCTTGCTGAAAATATCGCAGCTACATACCTGTCACGTTTATTGTAAAAAAAAAAAAAAAGTCCAAAAATAATCTCAGATGTACTAATCATTTCACATCACCCCCCCCCCCACACACACACACACACACTCTGGAGGACTGGGCCCGCATCCGCCTAGAACTTCTTCGAAACAGAAGTGCAGAAGAAGAGATGTTCAAACAATTGTGAAGAAGGAAGCATTTGCTCCGAATTTTGCCGACTATTTTTTTTTTTTTTGTTACTTATTTGTACCCGTAGGTAGATTCGGTTTGCAGTCTGGTGACAAGCCACCGGCTGCCGGTCGCTGCGTGCACGAGCGCCCTAAACCTACATGTTTTTAGTATGTGGGAGGAAACCGGAGAAATCCCGGAGAAAACCCACGCAACACGGGGAGAACATGCAAACTCCACACAGCTCACTGTTGGTCGGGGGCTGGGATCGAACCCACGATCTCATGATCCCCGCGATCCCCCGGCCGAGGGTAAACTGTGCTGCCACAGTGCTAAACCACTGCGCCACCGTGCAGCCACGGTGACTATGACTATGGTTCTAAAAGGGATTATTTAGCTTCTGAGGATGATTCTGAAGGGTAATATTTACCTTCTGTGACAGTGCAAGATGGACCGGCACATGTACACCTTTCGTCTGCCGTTGACGAAGCTGCACGTGCCGATACTGCAATACTGCCAGTTCGGTGGCGTTGCGTAACCGAAGTCGGGGTGGAATAAAGATGAGATAGAAGATAAATGTGAGTTTCTGGACATGGCAGAGAAAGTGAAAATGACCGACAGAAGATGAAATAAGGGACCAGGATGAGCAAACATTCACATGGTTTGTTTACATTCTATTGATTTTTCTGGTTCATATATTTTGAGGATTAGATAACAAAAAACAAAACAAAAACAAAAAAATATCCTCTATGTAAAAATGTCCAAAGTCGTTTTACTGAAAGTTACACACGTGGACAAAATTGTTGGTACAATGCTTTTGAATTGTGGTTCAACAGAATTATTTTAAAAAACAAACTCATGAAACGGGCCTGGACAAAAATGATGGTACCCTTAACTTAATATTTTGTTGCACAACCTTTTGAGGCAATCACTGCAATCAAACAATTTCTGAAACTGTCAATGAGACTTCTGCACCTCTCAGCAGGTATTTTGGCCCACTCCTCATGAGCAAATTACTCCACTTGTCTCAGGTTTGAAGGGTGCCTTCTCCAGATGGCATGTTTCAGCTCCTTCCACAGATGTTCAATAGGATTTAGATCAGGGCTCATAGAAGGCCACTTTACAATAGTCCAGTGTTTCGCTCTTAGCCATTCTTGGGTGTTTTTAGCTGTGTGTTTTGGGTCATTATCCTGTTGCAAGACCCATGACCTGCGACTGAGACCAAGCTGTCTGACACTGGGCAGCACATTTCTCTCTAGAATACCTTGATAGTCTTGAGATTTCATTGTACCCTGCACAGATTCAAGACACCCTGTGCCAGATGCAGCAAAGCAGCCCCAGAACATAACAGAACCTCCTCCATGTTTCACAGTAGGGACAGTGTTCTTTTCTTGGTATGCTTCATTTTTGCATCTGTGAACATAGAGTTGATGTGCCTTGCCAAAAAGTTGCAGTTTTGTCCATAGGACATTCTCCCAGAAGCTTTGTGTCTTGTCAACATGCAGTTTGGCAAATTCCAGTCTGGCTTTTTTATGATTTGTTTTCAACAGTGGCGTCCTCCTTGGTCGTCTCCCATGAAGTCCACTTTGGCTCAAACAAGGACGGATGGTGCGATCTGACACTGATGTACCTTGACCTTGGAGTTCACCATGAATGTGTTTAGAGGTTGTTCTGGGCTCTTTTGTTACCATTCCTATTATCCGTTTCCTCCTGCGGCCACGTCCAGGGAGGTTGGCTACAGGCCCGTGGATCTTAAATTTCTGAATAATATGTGCAACTGTAGTCACAGGAAGGTTCCAAGGTTGTCATAGCCAGGAGCGGCACTGGGGTTAAGCTCCCAGTGCTTATAAAATGCTCCTTATGGCGTGCGTCTCAAAAAGCCTCTGACAACTAAGTCCCACTCCTAGCCTGCCCCTGTGGTTTAGTTTCTAAGCCCGGCGGAACTGCTTTTACTAATAGGAGAAGGGGCGAGGGCGGATTTCTGGTGCCTTAAAACCAGATGCTTCGGGTAGATGGTGGCCCGTTAACCTGGGAAGGTAGCCCATCTAGGGGAAGGTAAACCCTGATTTCAAACCTCCGCTGCTTTGCGGCATAACCGGTCATTGGAAAGGCTTCGGGAGTCAACCCTGAGGAAAGTTCCGGAGTCGGAGTCCCTAAGGCAGTTCTCTGTTGTGCTCAACATCGTTCTGGCAGCTCCTGCGACGTCGCTGGTGCCAAACTGTAGCAGCTCTGCTGTTCCTTTGGATTCATCAGTGACGTGGAGAGGGGGGACATGCTGTATGGGCAACATCTTGTCTTCCATATCTTCCTGCCCAGGCTTGAATCCTACAAACGCCCAACGCTGGAAGGTAGAACACCGGATCACTGGAGAGGACACTCCAGCTTTGCCTACGGCGTAGACAAAACATGGGGAATGACAGTTACCGGTTATAAGCCATGCTCAACTGGCGTAGAGCGTGGCGCCAGGGGTTGTCCAGGGGGCGCCAAGTCCAGGGGCGCCAGGGGTTGTTCCCGATGGTGGGAGGGATCATTTGATCTCACTGGACAGCTACCGCCCGCCTCAAGCTGGGCAGCCCCCAGCCAATAAGGTGTTGTCCCGCCACAGCCTGCTTTCCTCATTGGGTGCATGGGGATGAGGTGAAGTCCGAACGGCAGGCTGAGAACCTTCACACCTGTTGAGTATCCTGGTTTTAGACCAGGATACTCAACAGAAACAGCAAATTGTTGCCTTATTGAAAACGTCAAACAGTCCTTGGACAGGGGTAATGTGGTAGGAGCTGTTTTTCTAGATCTCAAAAAGGCTTTCGATACTGTAAACCACAGTTTGCTTTTATCCAAAATGGTATCTTTTAACTTCTCCCCAAATACATTAGAATGGTTTGCATCTTATCTCCAGAATAGAGAACAGTGTGTAAAAGTTCACCAGGATAAATCCTCATTTTTAAACAACCGCATGGGTATCCCACAAGGGTCCATTCTTGGTCCTTTACTTTTCAGCATTTTTATTAATGACTTGCCGTTACACTGCTCAGCTGCAACATGCCAACTTTATGCAGATGATGCAGTTATTTACACAGCTGCCAAGACTCCAGCACAGGCTGCAGATGTACTGTCTACAAGTATGGTTTATGTCCAAGAGTGGCTCCTCAAGAACCATCTATTGCTGAACCTTCAGAAAACAGTCTCAATGTGCTTTTCAATCAAAAAATGTAACCTGCAACATTTTAAAGTTAATATACATGATCATGACATCAGTTTAGCTACAGAATTCAAATACCTTGGCATTGTACTAGATCCTCAACTCAAATTTAATCTTCATATAAAGAAAATTTCAAAAACAGTAAAAAAAAATCTGAACTGCTTTAAATTAATTAGATATTACATACCTTACGAAGCAGCTGCACTGTATATGCATTCTATGGTTTTTTCTCATATATCATACTGTTTGACAGTCTGGGCTCAAGCAGCCCCTTCCACAATAAGACATATAGGTTCATTATATAATCAAACCCTAAAAATCTTGGACAAAAAGCCCATTAGGTGGCATCACTGTAATGTTTTAAAAAAATACAACCTATTGAGTTTTGAGAGCTTCATTGACCTCTGTCTTCTGAAATTAACGTTCAAATGTTTCCATAAATCAGCACCCGAGCCACTTGCTGGTTTCGTCCAAAGACAGGACAGCAGCAGAGCCACCAGGAGTTCTGTTAACAATAACTGTAAAATATTCCACCGCAGAACCACATTTGGACAAACAGCTTTCTCTATAAAGGGCAGTCACATCTGGAACACAATGCCAAATGAAATTAAAATAATAACGGACTTTAAAACATTCACTAAAAATGTTAAAAACTGGCTGAAAAATAAACAAGAATGTACTCATGTATGAATTATTTGTCTGCAAAGTGAGAGTGAATGAAGGGAAGGAATAAATGTGTTTGTTTATAGTGAGTGACGGAGGGAGGAAGGCCTGAAATAGGCAAATGTGAGTTATGTTATATGTGTTAAATGTGAGTCAGGCTGTTATATTTGTGTATTTATAATATTTATAATATTTATGTTAAATGTGAGTCAGGCTGTTATATTTGTGTATTTATAATATTTATAATATTTATAATTGTGTATTTATAATTTTTCTGCATTGATGTATGTGGTTATTGTGTATATTTTTTATCTTGATTCTTTTTTCTAAAGCCCATTCCAGGGACAAGAGTTGCAAATTAGCTAATAGCTATACACTCTATGTGCAACACATCAGATTGATTGTCTTTGATTAATTGTCTATGTTTATTGCACTGTCCCTGTCAAATAAACTAATCTACTACTACTACACCAGGCAAGACAACAAAACAAAAGAGACCAACTCTAAAACTGGGAACTTGGAACGTCCGCACTATGATGACAGGACTCGCCGCTAACTTCAAGGACATCAGCGACACCAGGAAGACTGCCGTCATCAATAATGAGCTGAAGAGACTGGAAGTGGATATCGTCACTCTCCAGGAAACACGGTTGGCTGACGCAGGCACACTGAGAGAGAAGGGCTACATGTTCTACTGGCAGGGAAAGGGCAGCGACGAACACAGGTAACACAGAGTGGGCTTCACAGTGAAGAACTCCTTGCTGAAGATGGTGGAACCGGGCAGCAATGGCTCTGCACGACTCCTCACCCTCCGCCTTAACACCACTCAAGGCCCAGTCACCCTCATCAGTGTGTATGCCCCAACACTGACAGCCATGCCAGAGGCAAAAGACGAGTTCTATGAGAATCTCGCAACAACTGTCAGGATCATCCCCAACTCTGAACAACTCATTCTCCTTGGAGACTTCAATGCCAGAGTGGGTGCTGACCACGACTCCTGGCCCTCCTATCTTGGACCATTCGGCGTGGGCAGAATGAACGACAACGGACAGCGGCTGCTCGAGTTCTGCACACATCATGATCTGTGCATCACAAACTCGTTCTTCAAGACCAAACCCCAACACAAGGTTTCCTGGCGACATCCGCGCTCAAAGCACTGACACCAGCTGGACTTGATCCTGACCAGGCGCACCTCACTGAAGAACGTACTAATCACCCGCTCATTCCAGAGTGCAGATTGCGACACAGACCATTCATTGGTGTGTTGCAAGGTCAAGCTGCAGCTGAAGAAATTCCACCACGCTAGACAGCCTGGCACGGATTGACACCAACAAGATGGCCCAACCAGAACTTGTCGAGCAGTTTGCCTCCACCTTTGTGAAGGAACTTGGTGAACCACAAGAAGGAGAGTCCACAAAGCAGAAGTGGGAAGAGCTGCGAAACAACATCCACCGCACAGCCTTGGCTATCTTTGGGAGGAAGACCTCAAAGTCACAGGACTGGTTTGATGCCAAGTCATCTGTGATGACCCCCGTCATTGAAGCCAAGCGCTCAGCACTTGCTGAGTACAAGAAGTACCCAAATGAGAAGAATCTCCAGATCCTCACGGCTGCGAGAGGCAAAGTTCAGCAGACTGCCCGGCACTGTGCCAACGAATACTGGACTCAGCTCAGCCAAGACATTCAAACCGCTGTCAGAACAGGGAACATCCGTGGTATGTACGATGGCATCAAGAAAGCACTTGGTCCGGATCAGAGCAAGACGGCCCCCCTCAAATCCTCCACTGGGGAGATGATCACAGAAAAAAAACAAGCAGATGGAGAGACGGGTGGAGCACTACTCTGACCTCTACTCCAGACAGAACACCGTGACACCGTCAGCCCTCGATGCCATCGATTGCCTGCCATCCATGGATGAACTTGACGCCGAGCCAACCATCGACGAACTCAGCAAGGCCATTGATAGCTTGGCCGCTGGCAAGGCACCTGGCAATGATGGCATACCCCGCGACCTGATCAAGCACTGCAAGACCGCCCTACTGCTGCCATTGCATGACGTCCTCTGCCAGTGCTGAAAGGAAGGTGCCGTACCACAGGACATGAGGGACACCAAGATCATCACCCTCTACAAAAATAAAGGGGAGAGAAGCGACTGCAACAGCTACAGGGGCATCTTCCTCCTCAGCATTGTTGGCAAAGCCTACGCACAAGTTGTCTTCATTCGTCTACAGAAGCTTGCCGAACGTGTCTACCCCGAGTCTCAGTGTGGCTTCCATGCTGGGCAATTGACGGTGGACATGATATTCTCTATCTGCCAACTTCAGGAGAAGTGCAGAGAACAGAACATGCCCCTGTACGTTGCCTTCATTGACCTCACCAAAGCGTTCAATCTGGTCAGCAGAGAGGGCCTTTTCAAAATCCTGCCAAAGATAGGATGCCCACCAAAGTTGCAAAGCCTCATCAAATCGTTTCACACCAACATGCAGGGGATGGTGCAGTATGACGGCAACGTCTCAGAGCCATTCAATATACGCAGCGGAGTGAAACAGGGCTGTGTACTTGTGCCAACCCTCTTTGGGATTTTCGTTGCTATGCTCCTGAGGCATGCCTTCAGCACAGCAACAGAGGGAATCTACCTGCATACAAGATCTGACAGCAGGCTTTTAAACCTCGCCCGCCTGAAAGCCAGAACCAAAGTACGTGAGGCTCTAATCAGAGATATGCTGTTCGCAGACGACGCTGCAGTCATGACCCACACACAGCAGGAGCTTCAGACCCTGATGGATCGCTTCTCCCAGGCATGCATGGACTTCGGGCTTACAATCAGCCTGAAGAAGACTAACGTCTTGGCGCAAGGCACGGAAGCACCACCAACCATCACCATCGACAACTACGAGCTGGAGGTCGTGAATCAGTTCACATACCTGGGGTCCATGATCAGCAGCAACCTCTCCCTTGATACAGAGATCGACAAGAGGATTGGAAAATCAGCCTCCACACTCGCTCGCCTCACCACACGAGTGTGGGAGAATCCCAAACTCTCTGTCAAGACGAAGATGGCAGTGTACAACGCCTGCGTCATCAGCACACTGCTCTATGGGAGTAAGATGTGGACAACATACGCCCGGCAGGAAAAGAGACTGAATTCTTTCCACTTGCACTGCATTCGCCGCATCTTGGACATATCCTGGCAGGACAAAGTGCCCAACACAGAAGTCCTGTCTCGCACCGGCCTTCCTTCCATGTTCACTCTACTCAGGCAGCGCAGGCTCCGCTGGCTAGGCCATGTTCACCGTATGGAGGATGGCAGAATCCCCAAAGACGTCCTCTCCGGAGAACTGGCGACTGGCAGGAGAGATGCTGGCCACCCACAGCTGCGCTTCAGAGACATCTGCAAGAAAGATATGAAGGCCCTGGAGATCAACAGAGCGCTGGGAGGATCTCGCAACAGATCGATCCAAATGGAGAAGCACCCTGACCAGACAGCTCGAGGCAGGTGAAGTGAAACTGACTGCTGCAGCAGATGAAAAAAGGACCCGCAGGAAGAACCGCCACAGACCCAGCAGCACGGAGACCATCCACAAGTGCGACCTGTGTGACAGGGACTGCCATTCGCACATCGGCCTGTTCAGCCACAGGCGGTGCTGTTCCAGCAGAGTAGACATCTAGGATTCTCTTCCATGGTCATCATAGACCGACGGAGGCCGACGAGTCACAGGAACATCAAGCTGCTTGGAGATGGTCTGATAGTCTTTACCTTTAATATGCTTGTCTATAATTTTCTTTCTAATCTTCTGAGATTAGAAAGAAAATCTTTCTTCTGATCTTCTGAGATCTGTGATGTTAATTAGAGGACACATCTTGGTTGAACATGTCCCTATGGTCACATTATTTTCAATCTTTTCTAGGGGTACCATCATTTTTGTCCAGGCCTGTTTCATGAGTTTGTTTTTTAAAGTAATTCAGGGCGCAGCGACGGGCAGCTGGTGAAAAAGTCCGTCGTCTGTGTGTCTGTTTTTATGTACTTTTATGTGTTTTTATGAAATCCTCTGTGTCGTTTCTGCCCTGGAATGTTTGTGGACTGTATGGCGAAGAGCTCCCTGGTTCCAACAACGTGGAATTCCTCCCCTTTCTTGCACTGCTGCTACTTTTCCTCCGGCTCTTTGTCTATGAGGTAAACGCGACCGGCATCACAGCGGGCAGAATACATTATTCCAGGGACATGTTGCTGCATTTAAACACGGTTGATGCAGCGGCTGTGATTGAGCCTAAGCAGCAACTGCCGGACTTTATTTTGAGAGACGGACACAGCGATGAAAAGAGAGACAGGAGAGATGGCAGAAGGAAACGCGGAAAGCGTGGAGGTGTGAAATTGTGCCTGAGAAGACGTCAGTTTGGTAACATTCTTCTTCCTTCTATGATTTTTGGGAACGTACAGTCTCTGACAAACAAGGTAGATGAAATTCAAGGGAATGTGCGCTACCAGAAGGACTCTAAGAACTGCTGTGTCATGGCTTTCACTGAATCTTGGCTTAATGCGCATGACCGAGACGCAGACCTGTGGATTGACGGCTTTGGACCCCCACTGCGCTCGGATCGGCAGGAAGAGGTAACGGGGAAATGTCAGGGGGGCGGCGTATGTTTATACATTAATAAGCACTACTGTACATCTGTCACGGTCAGAGAGCGCATCTGTACACCCGATGTGGAGCTGCTGTCTGTGTCACTACGCCCCTTTTATTTGCCTCGCGAGTTCCCCCAGCTTTTCATCACAAATGTGTACATTCACCCGAGGGCAGACGCTGACTCCACCTCCAGCACCATCTTTGATGTGATCCAGCGACTGCAATCAATTTCTCCAGAGGCGCCAAACTTCATTCTTGGGTATTTTAACCATGTTTCTTTAAAGAAGACACTTAAAAACTTTTATCAGTATGTCTCCTGCCCAACCAGGTGAAAAAAGACATTGGACCTGTGCTATGGATCCATAGAGAGGGCCTATAAATCACTCCCCCTTCCTCCTGTAGGATCCTCAGATCACAACTGTGTACATTTGCTGCCCACATATAAAACTGCACTCAGAAGAGGCAAGGTGGAGACGAGAGACATTGATGTGTGGACAGAAGATTCAGTGCACAGCCTCCAGGAATGCTTTGACTGTACAGACTGGGAGATGTTCACACTGGCCTGCGGGGATGATTTGGACTCTTTGGTGGACGTCACATGCTCATACATGGCTTTCTGTAAAAATAAGATCGTTCCACGTAAACGTGTCAAAATATATCCCAACAACAAACCATGGGTTACAAAATCAGTTAAATCCTGCTTACAGAGGAAAGCACTTGCTTTTAAACAGGGGTCTGTTTTTGAGCTACAGGATGCCACAAAAGAGCTGAAGGCCGAAATTTTAAGAGCAAAATAGAATTATAAATCAGAATTGGAAAGCAAGATGGCAACAAAGAAACTTGGTTCAGCCTGGGCCAGTATGAAAACTATTGCAGGCCTTCAGAGCACAGAGCGCAGTAATCGTGTGTTTTTAGATGGTTTTAATTCAGACACAGAGCTGGCTAATGCTCTTAATTGTTTTTATGGTCATTTTGACTCCTTTGATTTTAGCACAAAAACCCAGGATTTGAAACAGAAACTCAAAGACAATCAGCACTTTAATATTGAGGTGCAGGATGTTAAAAGGGAGTTCTGCGCTGTAAAAGTGAACAAAAGTCAGGGCCCTGATAATATATGTGGGCGCTTGGTAAAGTCCTGTGCACATGAACTGAGTCCTATATTTCATTACATTTTCAATAAGTCCTTACAGACACAACATGTGCCTAAGATCTGGAAAGAAGCCGTGGTTGTTCCCGTTCCAAAATCCAGCTGTCCTAAAACGGTAAACGACTTTAGACCAGTTGCTTTGACTTCAATTTTAATGAACATTTTTGAAAAACTGGTCAGATGTGAGGTCCTAAAGCAGACTGAGCATGCATTGGATCCTCTGCAGTTTGCATATAGGCCTCACAGAGGAGTGGAGGATGCCACTGTCACTCTGTTTAACATGCTTTTTAAACATCTGGATTTTAATGGGACACACGCCAGACTTTTATTTGTGGACTTTTCCTCCGCCTTTAATACAATCCAACCTCATATCTTAGTTGAAAGGCTCCTGCAACAATTTGATTTGAGCAATAATCTGGTGGGTTGGATTCTGGATTTCTTAACCAACAGGACGCAGAGAGTAAGGGTCAATGGTACGTTGTCTGACCTAAAGTGTTCTTCTACTGGCTCTCCTCAGGGGTGTGTGTTGTCACCACTACTCTTCATCCTGTACACAAACATGTGTCGGAGCAGACATGACAACAGACACATTATAAAGTATGCTGATGACTCAGTTATTGTCAATCTCCTCCAGGATGGTGAGAGTGGCCACGGTCCGGTAGTTGATGATTTTGTTCACTGGTGTGAGGATTCCTACCTGCAGCTGAATACGACAAAAACTAAAGACATGATTATTGACTTTAGGAGGAAAAATCCCAGGCACAAAGTCACCATACTAAAAGGCCAGACCACCGAATGTGTACAATCCTACAAATATCTTGGGACGATTATTGATAGTAATTTAAACTTTGAAGAGAACTGTGAAAGGGTGTGCAAAAAGGGTCAGCAACATTTACATTGCTTGAGAAAACTTGCACGCTTCCAAATTGACCGAACCATAATGACAGTGTTTTATCGGGCTTTTATTGAATCTGTTTTATCCTTTTCTTTAGTGTCATGGTTTGGTCAGATAAAACTGAAACAGAGGAAATCCTTGGATCAGGTAGTTAGATGGTCCAGTCGTTTGCTTGGTGAGCCACAGCTGAGCCTGACATCCCTGTACACCAGACAAGTACAGAGGATGGCTACCTCCATTTTAAATGATGACTCCCACCCTTTGCACTGCCACTTTCAGCTTCTTCCCTCAAGACGGAGGTTTGCTGTCCCAAAAAGTAGAACCCAGCGCTACAAAAACAGCTTTATTCCTGCTGCTGTCAAAGAGTTGAACAAGCTGTAACAATATATTGCACATAAGTTAGGTACCTATTTATTAACTCCATTTTATAATTACTTATTTTTGAAGGATGTTACTTGGGTTCTAAATATTTTATTGGATTTTAGACCTTTGAGTTTTTAACCTCTTTGACTAGTTTTTAACTTTTAATATGACCCTTCTCTCTTACCTCTGGTTTTTCTCCCATCTCTTTGTCTTTTTATACCCTGATTGATGGAGCCTTGAGTATTTTTATCATGTTTATAGTCAGCTTCATATGTGCCTGTGTTTGTGTCTATGTTGAATGTAATTTGTGGCTTGTAAATATGGATGTCACCAGACTGCAAAACAAATCTACCTACGGGTACAAATAAAGTAACCTGAACCTGAACCTAATTCTGTTGAACCACAATTCAAAAGCATTGACTGATTTTCATTGGTTAATTTTCATAGAATTTTTATTTATTACCACTTTTGTCAGATTCAAGTTATTTCTGTGACCATTGTGGGTTTTTCTTTCATTAACAGAGGAGTACTAACAATTTTGTCCACGGCTGTATGCGCTATATACGTATGGCGGCTGTCACATTATGCAAATTAGATGAGTAAATTTACTCTCATCATAAAGTTTGGATCACATTCTACATTTTTCTCATTTACAGTAAGTATTTACAGTAGTGGTATTTAGTAGCAGTTGTAGTATTTACATTATCTCTTACCACCTTCAAGTTGCAGCTTTTTGAATTGCTGGTATCTAAACTGAATATTTTCTTTGAAAAATTCTTGGCCACTAGAGGGTGCATGCAGAGAGTGTGTCAGGGTGACTTTTTAGGCTAAAGGTAGGCTAAAAGTTTCAAATTAATGAGTAAAAAAGTTGCAGATTAATGAGAAAAAAGTTGCAAATTAATGAGGAGAAAAAACTGCAGATTAATGAGAAAGTTGCAAATTTGCATGAAAAAAGTTGCAAATTAATTTTAAAAAATGCAGATTAATGAGAAAAAATTGCAAATTAATAAGAAAAAAGTTGCAATTAATGAGAAAAAAAAGTTGCAAATTGTTTACTGATTTGGATCAACATGCAGCACATAGTATACAAAAATAAAATGTATAAATACTGTATGTAGAGCATTTAGGACCCAGGATGACACGTGTTATGTATGGAATAAGCAAGACGTGAGTCAGGTTGTGCCGAGCAATGAACTGAACTTTATTACAGACAGCAGTGAATACATACTGCAGCAGCAGCCCACCTGACGTCATCCCCCCAGATGGCTACGGCAAGCCCCAAGGGCCAAACTCACATACCACATTTTGCCCCCCCTTTAAAAAAGTCCAGAACCACAAATACAATTGACCCAAATCACGCACTAAGATAATGAAAACAATGCACTAAATGGCCCAACAGAGTCACACAAAATAACTCAAAATACACGGAGGGTTGGGTTATTCTGCCACCCATAACTAAAAGAAAGTCCATACATAAACTAAAATTACACACCGTGTTTCTAAACTAAGCAAAATGCACAAAATAATCCCATATCACAGCATAAACATATACTATACACAAGAACTATGAACATAGTGCTACCGCACAGTCATTTGTGTGAAAAAACTGAAACTTGCATGGGGGGTCCAGGGCAGCCCCTCAGCAGGCATGCCCCGGGAGTCCACAGACTCCCGGCATGATGGCCAGTCTTCTGGATGACGGAGCCTGGATCCCACACCGCTATCACCGACTCTCGTCCAGCCTCGCCACCTGGGGCGTCTTCCCGGACACGCCGAAGCTGACTGGCGTGCCTCAATGAGCCGTCAGACAACCTGAAGCACGCTGCGCCCAGCTTAGCCACAATGCGCAGACACCCTCGATGATTTGCTGGCTGCGGTCCGGCCATTTGCTGTCCAGGTCTCCCGCCGGCGCAAACTCGAACCCAGTCCATAACTTGGATCGGCCCCTTGTGTAGTGGAGCTGAAATAACGAGGCGGTTTTGTATTAAAAACAGGGTTTTTAATGAATAGCTCCTCTATCAAATCTCATCAGGTGTAGAGCTTGGCAGAAGGCAAGAGACAGAACTCTGCTTCGCTCGTTGGTTAAATACAAGCATGCATAGCACCACTCATTGAAACAGCTGACGTCAGAGCCACTCATTGAAAAAGGTAACATGTCCTCGTTATCCTAATCCCCATTGTCCTGCCATCCCCTCTCCCTGTCTTGGGAGGTGATGGGAACTCCCCCTCTCGCTTAGGGGGTAAAGGTGTCGAGTCCGTCTCCACTGCCACGTCTTGGGAGGTCTATTGTCTTTACCCCGGTGCGGGGGATGCTCTGTCCTTACTAGGTGTGAAGCTCCTTACATATGCTGTCACAAAACATTTCCACTTGTTCTAACATATGTAGATATGGGATATAAGAGTTATATATACCACAGGCCCCCCAAACACTAGGAAAGGACATAGAAAGAATTACAGTCTAAGATAACGACTATGAAATACTACGTGTTACAACTGTTGCTACCGGAGAAATTTTCTAGCAGCCATGCTCCTAAGAAAGTTCAGTGGTAAACATAACAGCATAGTGAAATCATAAGTAGCCTTAAACTGTTGTAGCACAATTAGTGGATAATTGCGGGGTGATTGGTATCAGTCCTTGTGCTGTCTGGGCTTAATCCTTCTCCCAAAACTGTTGTAGGTTGGCTTAGGTGTCCCGCTGGGACCTTCTCGTGGTGAATCTACATTGTGGGAAGGAAAGAGATTATTTGTTCCCTGCCTGGGGGCTGAGACTTTTCCTCTGGGGGGTCTACCACGCCGAGGCGCTCATGCCACCTGTGTAGGCTCGTCTCTCAGCAAGAAGGCAGGTTTGAGTCTGTCAACACTGACCACTTCCTTTCTGTCCCCATAATCAAGCACAAAGTGTTTGTCACCATTTTCCAGCACTCTGAACGGGCCATCATAAACTGGGCGTAACGTTGGTTTAATAGCTTCATGCTTAACAAAAACGAACTCAGCACTTTTCAAAGTTTGAGGAAGAAAAACTCGTGGAAAAGAGTGATGAGCTGGACCGTGGAGGGAAACCGGTCCACTGCTGCCTGAAAACCTTGGGACGGGAAAGTGTCCTGGTTCTGGGTTCTCTGGTAAAAATTCTCCTGGGAGTCTGATAGGCTGGGCAAAAACTAATTCTGCAGGAGAAACGTCTAAATCCTCTTTAGGTGCTGCCCGCAACCCCAATAAAACCCAGGGGAGTTTATTAACCCAATTTGTGTCCGTTAGTGAGGCCCTGAGGGCAGCCTTTAAGGACCTGTGAAAACGCTCGCATAACCCATTGGCCTGAGGGTGATAAGCGGTGGTGCGATGAATTGTTGTCCCTAAACTGTTAGACATGGCCGACCAGAGCTCTGAGATAAACTGAGGCCCTCTGTCTGACGTGATGTCTGATGGGACACCGAAACGTGCCACCCAGTTTGCTAGAAAAACGCGAGCGACTTCCTCCGCTATGGTTGACGCTAAAGGGACTGCCTCTGGCCAGCGCGTGGTGCGGTCTATCATAGTTAGCAGGTGTGTGAAACCCTGGGAGGAAGGCAGCGGCCCCACGAGGTCGACGTGAATGTGGTCGAATCTTCTAGCAGGAATTGGAAAAGGCTCCAGAGGGGCCTTTGTGTGTCTGTGTATTTTGGCGCGTTGACAAGGAATGTAAGTTTTTGCCCATTCTCTTACGTTTTTGCGCAGGCCTGACCACACAAACTTTTCAGCAACCATTTTGACCGAGGCGCGCACACCTGGGTGCGCGAGGGAGTGAATTGCGTCAAAAATACGGCGGCGCCAAGCAGTTGGTACTAATGGCCGAGGTCGGCCGGTTGAAACGTCGCATATTAGGGGGGGCACGCCGTCGCGCAAGTTTTTTTTCTCCAGCCTTAACCCTGTTGGTCCAGACAGGAGCGCGTGCACGTCTGCATCACTGCTTTGTTCTTCCGCCATGGCTGCATAATCTATCCCATCCTGGATAGGTGCTGCGTATGTGTGTGCGTTAGTGAAGAGTTCCGCTGCTGAGGCAGTGTAATCTGCCTCCTCGTGCTCTGGCGGTGTCACAGCGCGAGAGAGACAGTCAGCTACTACGTTAAGTTTGCCTGCTACGTGTCGAATGTCTGTGGTGAACTCTGAAATCGCGGCTAGCTGTCTTTGTTGTCTGCCTGACCATGGTTCTGAAATTTTAGCCATAGCAAAAGTGAGCGGCTTATGGTCCACAAAAGCCGTGAAACTCCGCCCTTCTAACCAAAACTGGAAGTGGCGGATGGACAAATGAAGCGCCAGCAGCTCTCTGTCAAAAGTGCTGTATTTGCGTTCAGTAGGGTTTAGCGATTTGCTAAAGAATGCTAAAGGTTGCCAGACCCCACTGACAAGTTGTTCTACAACTGCCCCTATAGCCAGGTCTGAAGCATCTGTGGTTAGAGCAATGCGGGCTGAGGGATCTGGGTGGACTAACATTGTTGCGTTAGCTAGGGCGCTTTTTACTTCCGCGAAAGCGCGTTCGCGCTCCGGGGTCCATTCGACCGTGTTGGAAGCTTTCTTTTTTCTGAGCGCGTCATATAGGGGTTGCATGAGCTGAGCTGCGTGGAGGAGGAAACGGTTGTAAAAATTAACCATCCCCAAAAATTCCTGTAGCGACTTAACCGTTTGAGGCCGTGGAAAACTTTCTATCGCACGAACTTTGTCTGAAAGCGGAATTGCCCCTGCCGGGGAGACCCTATGTCCCAAAAAATCAATTTGTGATACGCCGAATTTGCATTTGGCTGGATTGATTATAAGTCCGTGCTCTTCCAGCCTCTGAAAAACGGTAGTGAGGTGCTGTTCGTGTTCTTCCTCGGATGAACTGGCTACCAGCATGTCATCGAGGTAGACAAAAACAAAGGGTAGGTCGCGTAGGACTGCGTCCATCATCCGTTGAAAAGTTTGAGCCGCGCCTTTGAGGCCGAATGGCATTCTTAGACATTCAAAAAGGCCGAAAGGGGTTATAACCGCTGTTTTAGGAATATCTTCAGCTCGGACTGGGACTTGGTGATAACCGCGGACTAAGTCTATTTTTGAAAAAATGCACGTGGCTGCTAAATGTAATGAAAAATCCTGAATGTGAGGAATGGGGTAGCGGTCATGCGCTGTAGCGTTGTTTAGCCTGCGGTAATCTCCGCACGGTCTCCAAGAACCGTCGGATTTCATGACCATGTGAAGTGGTGAAGCCCAAGGGCTCTTTGAACGTCGGCAAATGCCTAATTTTTCAAGAGCTGCAAATTCGTCCCTTGCTATGTTGAGCTTGGCCGCATCTAAGCGGCGAGCTTTGGCAAAAACGGGAGATCCCGTTGTTGGAATGAAGTGTTTAACCCCGTGTCTGGCTACAGTGGCTGAGAATTTGGGGGTTGTGAGTGCTGGAAATTGGGTGAGGAGTTGCTCAAACTTACCTCCTGCCGTAGTGACGTTGGCCTGCACAGGTGGTGGAGAAACTCGAGCTGAGCATGGAAAAGAAGCAAAAGATAGTGCATTAACCAGGCGCCTATTTGCAAGATCCACTAATAACCCATGTGCACACAGAAAATCTGCGCCTAACAAGTTAAAGCTCACCGCTGCTACAACAAATGTCCATCTGTAGCTGCGGCCGTGGATGAGGAGGTGCAGGCTCTTTTCACCGAACGTGTCGATGTCAGAGCCGTTGGCTGCCACTGCTCCGTTGCCCCGGGTGCCCATGGTTCGCTCTGCGTGGGAGGGCATGACGAAACTCAGCTGAGCTCCCGTGTCGATGAGGAACTGCTTGCCTGTGTATCCATCCGTCACGTATAACAGCTTATTCTTCTCGCCGAGAACCGCTGCTGTTAATGGCCCTCGGCTTTGGCGTTTCCACGACCTCGTAAACTTGCAGGGGGGAACGCATTTGCGGGCTTTCTCTGAGAAGCGGTGGTGGTAATAGCAGACATCGTTCTGCTCGTTGCGCTTGGGCCGCGCCGCTGTCACCGTGGGTTGAGTCTCTCCAAGGCTCGGGGTGTCAGTTTTCAAATCTGCGGATGCCGCTGTGGGTGTCCGTTCTCTGCAGGCGTTGACGAGCCGGTAAGCCTCATTGGCCAGTGTGCGGAAATCCTGATGATTATTGCACTTCATACTGGCGAGTGTCCCTCTCAAATGCGGTGGTAGCGTGCTGAGGAAAATGAATTGGAAAAGGAAATTATCATTATCCTCCTCCTTGAGTTGTAGCAAATCCTCCATGAGGGTCCTCGGATTGCTCCCTCTGTGGCCGTAGACCGCCAGGATCCTCTCGGCTCTTTCCTCCACTGACGGGACATAATTCGCCACGATGGTCGCCTTGAGTGTCTCATATTTGTCCCGGGCTGGTGGTCGCCGGACCAAGCTCCGCACACACTTCGAAGTGGCGGAGTCGAGTTTGGAGACGATATGGTAAAACTTAATATCGTCTGCTGTGATGCCCGCCAGTACAAACTGGGCTTCAGCTTGCTGAAACCAAGAGGCGGGGTCTTCTCGCCAGAAGTCTGGCAGGTTGACAGCAACGGCGTTAGTGCACACCATCACTGTTGTGCCCGCCGGGTGAGAGTGCCTTGCCTCGGCACTCACGGCGGTGCTGGAGCTCGGTTGAGCTCTCTCAGTGCCCTCTGCCGTGGGGAACAGCTGTCTGCTTGTTCCCTCGTCTGCGTCGTCGCTGGCGTGTGCCAGAGCCACCATGGATGAGCAGCTTGAAGAACGCCTCCAGTCCATATTCTCGCGTCAGGGTCACCAGTGTAGTGGAGCTGAAATAACGAGGCGGTTTTGTATTAAAAACAGGGTTTTTAATGAATAGCTCCTCTATCAAATCTCATCAGGTGTAGAGCTTGGCAGAAGGCAAGAGACAGAACTCTGCTTCGCTCGTTGGTTAAATACAAGCATGCATAGCACCACTCATTGAAACAGCTGACGTCAGAGCCACTCATTGAAAAAGGTAACATGTCCCCGTTATCCTAATCCCCATTGTCCTGCCATCCCCTCTCCCTGTCTTGGGAGGTGATGGGAACTCCCCCTCTCGCTTAGGGGGTAAAGGTGTCGAGTCCGTCTCCACTGCCGCGTCTTGGGAGGTCCATTGTCTTTACCCCGGCGAGGGGGATGCTCTGTCCTTACTAGGTGTGAAGCTCTTTACATATGCTGTCACAAAACATTTCCACTTGTTCTAACATATGTAGATATGGGATATAAGAGTTATATATACCACACCTTGCTTGTTTTCATGCTCTGTCATCGTGCTCCCGGTGGCTCTACGTGCCCATTTGGCTTGGGACCTCTGCCGTGCTGCGGCGGTTCCATTGTCATCATGTTCACTGTGGACCCTTCACCCGCTGTCTCAGTTGCTGACTGTGTCTCTTCTCGGGTACAGAAGCAGTCCGGTACCTATCCAGTGTCGCTCGTTGAAACGCTCTGCTGTGCCGCAGCATGCTCTGTGGTTATACCCGGCTGCCACTGCTGCTTTTCGGGGCTGTCAGCACGCTCGCACTCTCTCTCCCGCTGCGCCGACTCTGGCTACGGGGAAAACTGAGCTCTCCCTCCATGCCGTGCTCTTCGGCTGCCTTGTAGCCTGTAGCATTTAGCTTCTGTGTTCGGCGCCCACCTAGCTCCGTGGCTAATTTCTTTGTTGCTACTAGCTGGGCTGTTAGCTCCCCCGAGCTAGCTAGCTTAGTGTCTTTTGGTGCCAACAGCCTTACCACCCACAGCTTCGTGTGCCGTGTGTGTTCGGCAAAGTAGCTAGCAAGCAGCCCGACAGCATCTGCATAAGACTCCGTCTCTCTTAACTTGTGGAAAATTCTCTGACCTTCTACGCCGAGTTTGCGAACCAGGAGTGCTCACTTCCTTACTCCGTCGAGTCTTCTCAAATGCGGCCAACCAGCGATGCCACACGACTGCAGGCTCCCCTGGATACTCGAGAAACGGCCATAGAGGTGCCCCACACGCCTCCATGAGTTAATTCTCAGTCGCCAAATGTTATGTATGGAATAAGCGAGATGTGAGTCAGGTTGTGCCGAGCAAAAAACTGAACTTTATTACAGACAGCAGTGAATATATACAGCAGCCACAGCCTGCCTGATTTCATCCCTCCAGATGGCTACGGCAAGCCTCAAGGGCCAAACTCACATACCACAACATGAAAGAGAAAATGCATTTCTATTTTCCAGTGTGGTCCTAGACTTGCTCCTGAAGTTGTGAATAAAGGAAAAAAGTTGCTAATTTTCATGAAAAAAGTTGCAAATTAACAAGAACAATTTGCAAATTAATAAGAAAAAAGTTACAAATTAATGAGAAAAAAATGTAAATTAATGAGAAAAGGCTGCAAATTGAGAAAAATTACAAATTTACATGAAAAAGTTGCAAATTAACCAGAAAAAGTTGCTAATTAATGAGAAAAAAGTTGTAAATTTAAGAAAAAAAATTTGCAGATTTACATGAAAAAAGTTGTAGATTAACGAGGAAAATAAATCACATCTATAAGAAAAGTTGCAAATCAGCCCCCCCCCCAAAAAAATTGCATGTATTCTTAGCATTAGTGCTTAAAACACATTTTATTCAGTTCTGTAACATGATATAGAAAGGTTTATGATGATACTGGGGGGACAATTCTCTTTTTTACAGGTTGGAGGCGGGGGGGGGGGGGGTCCCCCTGTCCCCCCCTTATTTCCACCTATACCTACTGGCTGAAGGGGTCTGTTGCATTTGTGTACTACAATTTATAGCCAGAAAAGCCTCTTGGTCTCCCAGGGCTTTGACAGCATGTTTTCCTGTCAGTGATACATTGTCATCATCAGGTCTTCCTCTTTATTCAGAGATGAAGCAACAGAAACAGAGATCAGCATGACAGCCTAATCTGCTCTTGCTCCAGGTTTCTTATGAAATTAACTGACACGTAAGTTAACGATGTGACCAAACAAATGTGAGATAATAATCACACGTGGAGCAGCACAAGCAGGCTCCTGTATAGAAACACAGAGTAAGAAATGAAGTGTACAATTATATCTCTATATTTCTTATACCTTCCTACAGAACTGAATACTTTTTATTATCCATGTGCTATTGACTCACATCATAGAGGCACAGTGTTGAATACAAAAGCAGGAGGTAGAATGAGTTGTACAACAGCGCCATCTGCTGGTAGAGCCTGTTCATGAACGCCTCATCAGCGCTTCATGCATGTTTGTAACGTCCAAGCTTTTCTACATTATAATCTAATGTCAATACCCACAAAATATATCAACCTTTTAGATTAGATTAAAGAGCCCTCCTTATGCTTTTTATTACAGTGTCTTTTTTAGGA
Source organism: Pholidichthys leucotaenia (assembly GCA_020510985.1). Taxonomy (NCBI): domain Eukaryota; kingdom Metazoa; phylum Chordata; class Actinopteri; order Cichliformes; family Pholidichthyidae; genus Pholidichthys; species Pholidichthys leucotaenia. The sequence goes on along the minus strand of CM035849.1, from coordinate 53,122,337 downwards.
TTTTTGTCGCATTATGTAGCCTGCAAAGCCCATCCATCCATCCATCCATCTTCTTCCGCTTAATCCTTTTCGGGTGGTGGTGGTGGTGGTGGGGCGGGGGGGCTGGAGCCTATCCCAGCATCTTTGGGCAAGAGGCAGGGTACACCCTGGACAGATCACCAGTCATGGGCGGATATTTCATGTCACTGTTGGGGGACAATAATCAGAACATTTTCTCAAGAGTAAAGACTGAGGGGGACGCTGAAGGTGTTGTTGTAGTCGGGGTCCTATGCAAGATTGTGTTTAGTGGCTTCTATATTAGTAATAGAGAAGAATTAAGACCCCTAAAAGCAAAAATATTATAAAGCTTGAACCATTATCTATAAATGAACAAAGAACATTCAATCAGACAGAATTAATTGAGTCACAATTGGTGTGTGAGTGTGTCTTAAATTATGTTCTTTTTACTTATATGGATGCTTAGAGAAACGTAATTTCATCTTGCCTGCACTACAGTTGTATGTACAGCAACATGACAATAAAGGTTGATTGGATTTGATTTGAGAATAAAAATTAAACCAGTGTCCATATGAATATTGCAATTTTAGAAGAAAAAAGTCACAAATTTACAAGAAAAAAGATTTATGATTTTTAAAAAGTAGTGAATTTATGAAGAAAAAAATAGCAAATTCACAAGTAAAAAAATTTGCAAATTTTATAAGAAATAGTTGCAGATTTAAAAGAAAAAAAAGCTGGATATTTACAAGAAAAAATTGGAAAATTTATGAGAAAAAAAAATCCTGCAATTTTACAAGGAAAAAAAGCTGCAAATTGAAAAGAAAAAGTTTAAATTTACCAGAAAAAGTTGCACATTTATGAGAAAAAAGTTCTAAATTTTAGAAAAAAAAGTAGCAACTTCACAATAAAAACACTGCAACTTTATGAAAACAGTTTTAAATGTCTGAGAAAAAGTTGCAAATTTAGTAGAAAAAAAGTTGCAGATTTACAAGAAAAAAAGTTACAGATTTAAAAGAAAAAAGCTATAAATATATGAGGAAAAAGTTGTAAATTTACAAGCAAAATGTCATGGAATTAAAGGAAAAAAGTTGCAAATTTATGAGAAATAATTGCAGATTTACAACAAAAAAGAATCAAATTTAAAAGAAAATAGTTGTTGATTTAAAATTTTAAAGAGTTGCAAATTTACAGGACAAAAGTTGCAGAATTAAAGAGAAAAAGTTGCAAATTTATGAGAAAAAAATGCAGATTTACAAGAAAAAAGTTGCAGATTTAAAAGAAAAAAGAAGCAAATTTATGAGGAAAAATGTTTTGAATGTATGAGAATAAAAAGTTGCAAATTTACAAGAAAACAGTTGTAGATATAAAATAAAGTTGCAAATTTACTAGAAAAAAATGCAGATTTACAAGAAAATAGATGTAGATTTAAAATTTTAAAAAGTTGCAAATTTACAAGACAAAAGTTGCAGAATTAAAGGGAAAAAGTTGCTAATTTACGAGAAAAAAATTGCATATTTACAAGAAAATCATTAGCATTTAAAGAAACATACTTAAATGGGTTGTTTTGAGAAAGGCTGGATTGGTGGCCTAGTTTGCAGAGCATCTGCCCCACAACTGGGAGGTTGGGGGTTCAAGTCCTGGGTGTGTCACACCAAAGACCATATAAAAAAAATGGTTCTTCCTGTCTTCTAGCTTGGTGCTCAGTGTAATAGAATGAGGGAAGGAGAAGTTGTTTGTGGCGAAGCCTTGCATAGCAGCGACCCCTCTGAGTCTAGATGTGATTAACATTGTAGATAAGAGAAATGAAATTTTGTTCTACTGTACATGATTGGTGGTATGGACTGAATGACAATAGACATGGCTTCTTAATCTAGGTGGAAAATGGTACTGTAATATGTACACCCTGAGGTATTTGGACTAACACATGTCACTACATTTTATTAAGACCTCTGGGAACTGTGTCAACATCTGGAAATATGGTGACAACATATATTATGTCTATTTAAAGCAAAAACAAAAAGTAACTGAACAGAAAAGAAGTGGTCATGGAAATGTGAAAGAAGAAACTTGTTTTGGGGTCAGCTACAATAATCCTAATGAATCCCTTTATTGCCACTTCAACAAAATTATTAAAAGCACACAAAGAGAAATGTAGATAAGACAGCATGATATACAGGTACTGTATGGAAGTTTTAGAGAGATTACACTGACATCTTGTGGTTAAAACGTGAACTGCAGGTCAATTTATTGAGTCAATACATTATTTTGATTTTACAGGAAAAAAATCACTTAATACTTGCCCTGTCACCATACTGCAACACTTAATTCTACAGTGCATCCTCTCATGATTATGACATTTAAAATTTAAATAAAATATGGATGTAACTGTTAGAAAAATAACAGGTTTTGAACTTTACGTGCCTTTAGCCTATTGGAATGATCTCAGTGGGGCACTGACATGACGCTGGACACGAAGCGTTCACCACCTCATGGCTGCATCCATACGTGTCTTTCAATTCTGGACAGTTGATGTAGCCATTTATGAGAGGACAGGGGTTGGCTGAAGCATAAAAAAGAAACATAATCAAGAGGGGAAGTCACCATTTTCATCATGCGGCACATTTGTCGTGTCCACTTCAGTCAGTTTTTTATATAGTGCACAGTGTGGGGATATGTTACAGCTTGGTATTGATGAAAGTGAACACCAGTTGGGAACAAGCCTGAAAACATGCATTCTATATGACAGCCAGCAGAGCAGATGGAGACTACTGTCTCTGCAAAACAAATTTGACTTTACTAGAACATTGTGACAGAAGCGAACCAGACCTTCAGTGACAGAGTAGCTCATTTCAGCCTGACAAAATCACACCGGGAGTGCTCAGATCTCTGACCCTTTCCCTTAAGCACAGCTGAGATGTCATAACATTGGCATGATCGTAGGATCATGGCCACACTTTTTGTTTATCTTTGTTCTCTGTGCTTTTTCCTGATTTGGTTTATCATGATTAGATGCATTATTTGCCCTCTGTGTTCCCCTGGATCCTCTGTTATTGTCTTCTGTGTCATTCCATGTCCTCTCCCTCAGCCATGATATTTTCTCTGTGTTTCCCTACCTCAGCATTAGTTTGATCATTGTGTTTATTTTGACTATCATGTCCCTAATAATGCTCTGCAGTTTTGGTCCTGCTCTTTAGTATTAGGATTATTTTCACAGTCATGTTTATGCCGGTCCTCTCTGTATCGCTCCTGTTATGTTCATGGTCATATCTCCCCTGGTCCTTTGTCATGTTTCATGTGCATCCCCTGTCTGTGATTGTCGGTGCATCCCCACCCATCCTGTTCTCCACACCTCTAGCCACTTCTCCTCATACAGTATGTGGCTGCTTAGCCCCTGATTGTTATCCCAGCTGTCCCATGTTCCCCTTATTACATGTTTCCCAATATATGTCCTCCTCTGTGTCCATTCAATGTGGCATCAAACCGTGATTTTCCCTCTGGCAGTTGTCCCTGTTTGTATCCCAGTCCTGTAATAGTGTGTTTTGCCTTCCATGGCTCACCTTACTGTATGTTTCAGCCCTCGTGCTGCTTTTATTTTGTGTTTTTGGTGATTAAACCAAGTCATGACCAAAGTTCACCCTGAGGCGAGAGTCCATTTATTACTGCCTGTCAGAGGTTGTACATGTGACACGAGATGCGGGCCCGTCTAGGATGTGCTTAAAGTCAAGGTCACTGGCCTAGGAGGAGTAATGGTCTTTGACAGTAACCTTGATATGGACTTCAGGCTGGATGAAGACCCTCCTGAGGATCCTTGTGACTGAGTTTGGTGACCACTAGGCAGACGTTGCACTAGACTTCTGTCACTGCTGAAAAAAAATCTGTCGGTGAAGGACAATTTTCAGTTGGCACAACCTCTGCCACTAGGGCAATTACCTAAAAGGAGTAGCAACTTTCATGAACTCACTTGAGTGCCCAAGTCTCCTGACTTTTGACCTCGACCTTGATCACAACTTGGATGCAGACCCTGCCGAGGATCATTGTGAGTGAGTTTGGTGAGCATCGGGGCAAATGTCTACGAGTGATTCTTGTGAAATGTGGATGGATGGACGACAGATGCCACATCATCACATTAGCTCCTTTCAGTGTCACCAGAATTAGCTAAAAACAGGTTGGTCTATTTGAAACTCATTTCCAGGAAAATCCCATAAAATCTCCTGTGTTTGTGTGTTGGGTTTAGTAATATGGATAAAATGGCCCACTTTTCAGACCCAGTACACTATTTAGGATCTTTATTTTCCTCTGGGCTCACTGAGGTGTTACTAAGCTTCTTCAGGCAGGGGCGAGAGAAACAACAAACTCCTCATCTTTATTTTCTGCTGAAAATTTCTGTCTTCTTCAAGGTAAAGTTTTCCTTTGATCCCTGAGTCATGACAGAAAGTTTTCAAAAGATTTGAGGAACTTTCTGGAGGGGTTTTCAAGTATTGTGCTGGTCTGGGTGATGAGAACTTCTCAAAAAGGCAATTTAATTTGACTTGTTAGTTCTCAATCAGAATATGTGATTGCCAGCCCCTGTTGGCCTTGGGATAGACAGACAACCTGTTCAAGGTTTACTTCTGAACAACCTTTTCTATGGAAAAACCCACGAGAGACTGGACATCCTGGCAGATAAGCACATCTGTTGCAAAGTCTGTGGTGGACTTTTGCCAATCGGTGCATCGTGACATGCACTACACAAAGAGCAGAGATAAACAAAACCTATCATCTGGTTAGTCACTGAAACAGATACTGGAGTCAGCTTGTCTTGGCCTGTCCTTGCCACTGATAATACCTGTATCTGCCAAGAATGTGCCGCTAGTCCAGCAAAAGCTAGCGGTACTCAAATACTTTGCAAGCAGTTTCATGAAATGGTCAGTCAGAGAGCAACTCATACCGGCTCGGATGTCACCTGGGTTAACAAGGTCAGGAGTTCCTGGCAGCGGGGGGAATCTGATCGGATCTAGATGAAACAGTCATTGTCGTCCCCCGACAGACTGTGGTGATGATGACACTATCTTTTACCATATTAAGGGGCAGATTTACTAAGGCAGCGCAAATTAGCGAGTGTGCAAATTCGACAGAGTGGCCAATTTTTGCCAGTGATCTACTAACAACACACTAAATTATGAACACAGATGCAGACACTTCATTTTAATAATGACCACCCATCCACCAAGAACAACGCAAAATTGCGCATAGCCACACCTGAGCAAGCGGGTCATCAACACAGGCACAGCCAGTTTGGAGGAGCATAATGTAGGAGTTTTTTTAAAGCTTTTGTGTAAGTGCAAAACCCACTAAAATAGTTAATTTTTGTTCATCATATAACAAAGTTTTGATTTTCATTCCATATGGCAGACTTCTTTGTTTAATATGTATTTAAGTATTTGTATATAATTTGAAAAAGGACTACTCATGAATAAAGTGATTATTTGACCGACGTGTTTATTTTATTAACACAAGAACCATCATCGTCTGATGGAGACTGTGGGGTTTTATTATGTGAATAACTTTGTTTTAACATAATCTACAGGTCTCCCAGTCCACAACTTTTTATAAATATATGCATTTTATGTTTTCTGAAGATTGGAACGTAATAAAATTAAACACACACGATTTCACTTATTATCCACCACAGCAGAGACTGCTGTCATTGAATTACTACGATGCTGAAATTTCGGGGGACGTTTCTATGGGTCTGTGCTCTTTTTTTTTTTTAAATAATCTTGTTGTTGTTTTCCTCCTATTGTATCCTGACCTGGGAGAGAGAAGAGAAGAGAGAACTGAGTTACCATTTTATACACAGCAAAAAGAAACAAATATAGATATATGGATGGGGGTGGTGGTGGACGAAGAAAACTGACAATGTGTTAGAGCTTTTGCTTCAAGAGCGAGGGGGAGTCTGATTAATGGAGAGAAGGAGAGTGGAAACTCTGAGAATGTTCACTTTTATTCTTGTTCTTAATCCTATTTGTGTAGCACTTAGAGATTTCGCCACGAAATGTGAAGTGCGTTAGATATCCAATTCAGCACAATATTGATCTCTGTGAGATCGTTTCTGTTCATATAATCTGTTCTGTCATGCCAAACAAAGTCATGTGCAGAAAGAAGATTCTCTCTCTTCAGCCACTTGCCCTTGGTTCTCGCTGGTGTCTTGGCACCAACAATCGCTGTCATGTCAGGTGCAGTAGAATTAAGACATGCTTTTTTGGGGCGTTAAATCCTAGTGCATTTAGTAGGAGACTGACAATGGCAAACCTTAGTAAATCACCTTGCACCAGTCATTTAAATACTCTTGTCTCTCAAATTGGCTCTTTGACATGACAACTTCTACAAATACATGTGCAATGAGGCCAGGCGCAAAATTAATGTAGTCCATGCCTTTCCATTGCTAGCTTTGCCTTGCGCCCTTTAGTAAATCGCCATAGTAGTTTTTTAATGCCAAAACAGGGTTTTGTGATGACAGTACGTTAATAAATCTGCCCCTAAAGGTACTAATCATCTCTAATCCCCAATACTGTGGTAAAGGCCTTGTCCCATCTAGACAATTTAGACAGCGTTTGCCAAACATATGAAAAATTTGGAGAATGCCCTGGCGTACGTCAAATCATTTATGGGTAAGTTTTGTATAAATTAAGAGCACGCTGAAGTACGCTGGTATATGGCATTGTACACCAAGCTCCTCTAAAGATTTTCAGCATGCTGAAAAATTTCCAATGCCTCCAGTATATGGCTGAAACGTCCCGCATATGTGGAGCGTAAGTTGTAGGGAAGTTATGCGTTCGTTCACACATGTTACTTGTAAGCGACTCATAAGTAACTCATAAGTTACTCATAAGTCAAAATACATCAAGATAAATGTCTGGGGTACCCTAAACTTATTTCTAGCGTATGAAAAATGCACTTTGAACCTATGTGCAACTTAGTGAACGGGTTTCTAACTTACAGCTACCCTATAATGGTGTATTTGCAGCATTGGTTCACAGGAGGAACCTAATAAACTGCTCTTGTTCTTCTATCAGACAAAGTAAAGAGATGTTTCATACCTTGACATGTTTTGACTGTGTGATGGTTTCTGTGTAGACTTGGTGACACGTTTACTAATTAAGAGCCAACTTGATCCACCTGCTCTCTGTTCTGATTAACTCAAGTGCTGCCTGCAGCACGCACACACACACACACACACACACACACACACACACACACACACACACACACACTTGTTCATATAATGGGAACTGTCGGGAACTGTCCAAGCCAATTTAAGTGTAACACTTTCAAGCTACAGGATATTATGAAGATCCAAATCATTGTTGAGCCCTTCTTGTCATGTTTTTACCTTTGACTGCGGTCTGTGCCATCAGCTGTCCAGTGCTAAATATGAGATATATATATTTAATATGTAAGTGTAAGATGGACACGCGCCGTGATGTGGTGCTTCCACATTGCGCTATATAAAGCTGGGTCGACCATCTTACACCCTCTTATCTCACCTGGAGCTTAGCCACCAACCTGTCAGTAGCTGTCAATAACTGTCAGTGTGTGAACGTCAATAAAGCTGTGTTCCCAGTCACCTTGCCTCGTCTGTCCAGCAGCAGGTAATCTCAGACATAACATTGGCGAGTAGAATAAACCATGGATGCGTGCATGGTCCCTATTTGCCCATTCCTCGAGGCACCCGGAGAACTGCCAGTGCCTTGGCCAAGGTAGTATGAAGCATACCAGAACTACGTTGTTGCGTGGGGTCTCGGGGAGCTCGAAAGAGCCCGGGCACTATTGGTTCGCAGTTTGGGCAAAGAAGGCCAGCGAATCCTGGGAACGCTTGTGCTGCCAACACATGTGAAGAGGTAGCTGAATTGCTAGCTAGCCACTTCGACACCCCCGGACAACGTGACCGCCCAGAGGATCTGTTTTCGGCAGTGCCGTCAATGGGTAGGTGATCCCATCCGGCAGTTTGTCACCAATTTAAGGCAGCTGGCTAGTGAATTCCGTTTCGGAGCACTGGAGGAGGAAATGGTCCATGACCAGCTAGCAGAACACTGTTGTAGCGCCACGTTGCGGGCTAGGCTACTTACAGTGCCAAATGAGCTCACACTAGCCAGAACCATTAAGCTAGCCCTCCACATGGAAACCGCGGAAAAGATAGCTCTGAAGCAAACCGGGTGCCAGTCACAGCAGCCACTAGAGCCTCCTGCTGCAGCAAATGCCACGGATCTGGACAGCGAAGATAACTTGGACGGAGAGGAGACGGAAGCCAACGCTGCTGGCCGGGGAATGGCCCATGGAAAGTCTCTCTGTATGGGCTATGGGTCAAAGATGCACCGGAAAAAGACTAGGGATTGCTCGGCGAGAGGAGCACAGTGTAACAGAGGTGGTCACTTGGACCATTTTGCCAGGATGTGCCGTGAAGTTAAACCAAAGAGCCCACGGAAGAAATCGCTCCGTCCGCCCCAAATAACCATCTACACGGTGTCCCCAGAGACGAACGAGTACACGTTTTACATGGTGAGGCTGGACGATGTGGAGGTGCCGCTGTTGATCGACATGGGAGCAAAGGGTTCACTGCTGAATTGGGACACGGTGAACAGGTTTCTATCCCACTACAGGGCTAAAGGCAACCCAGCACCGCTGTATGGTTATGGAGGTGGAAGTCTGGACATGGTCGGGACTTTGGAGCTTATTGTTCAGTGCAAGTCTGCGATGATGCCCGACTTCACATTCCACGTAACAGCACGGGGTGATAACATCATGGGCTGTGACCTATTTTACAGGCTGGGCTTCACCATCAAGGATGACGCGGGGGAGGAGTGGTCAGGCTGTGGCCAGTGGAACCCCCAAATCTGGCATCTGATGAAGATGTGGTGTGGGATGAAGACCTACCAGACGCTGTGGCTGTTAAGCGGTACAAAATTTGCTCAGGGCCAGCGCAGGAGGGTCTCAGGGCTGGCGCTTGGGAAACAGTCAAGGGGAGTACCGAGCATGACAGCGAGGTGCCTGTGCTGGCGAGTGGTGCCGATGGGTTAGCTCCGGGTGCCTCTGGAGTTTGGCCACGAGAAGACGGAGGGTCTGCGGCTACGAGGGAACATGTTACACCAGTACCAGGAAAGGTTGGGACAAGACCGATGAGCACGAGAGATCGACGTGCTTGACGGCAACACGTCAAGCCTAACTGGGCCCCATTGAAGGTCCTGGATTGGGTCCGGGTTCGAGATGAGGAGCGCCCGCAGTGGAGATGGACCAGTCAATAACCCCAGGAGTGCCAGGAGCGCATACGCATAGTAGCCAGACAGGACGCAGTACACTTCAGGCTCTCTGATGGCTCAGTGTGGCACGCGAACCAGCTTTGGTGGGTCCAGGAAAAGGCTCCAGGAAACAAGGCTAAATGTGGGACGAGGTTGATGGAGAGAAGGAGTGGCTTCAGCATCCGGAGAGTCACCCATCACCCCAAAGATCGGCTGCTTCTAGGGGCGCATCTACTGCGAGGGTGCCCTGGCCCCCCATGCCAGTTAGATCTTCTTACTTAAAAGACTGAGTGTAAATAGTATACAGTATATTGAAGTTCTGTGGTTGTTGTTGTTGTGTTAAAAAAAAAGAGAATGTTAATGTTATTAAGAATGTTGTTTAAGGGATTATTTTGGTTTTTCTGTTTTAGTTTAGAAACACGGCATGCAATTTAGGTATGAATGTGAGAGTGAATGGTTGTCTGTCTCTCTGTGTTGGCCCTGCGATGGACTGGCGATCTGTCCAGGGCGTACCCTGCCTCTAGCCCAAAGATGCTGGGATAGGCTCCAGCCCCCCCCCCCCCCCGGCGACCCAAAAAGGATTAAGCGGAAGAAGATGGATGGATGGATGGACTCTAATTTTCCCCAGCAGGTGGCAGAATAATCCACCTTGCCGTCTGGGCAAGACGGCAGTCCACCCGGCCTCCCTGTTCTAGGTTTTGTTGTGTGAATGCGTTAGGCCATTTAGAAACATTAGTTTTCATTTGTTAGTGTATGAGTCGGGTCCCAAATTGTGGAGGGTCTGACTGAGTGACTGGTTTTGGACCTTTTTTTTAAAGGGGAGGGAAAATGTGATATATATATATATATATATATATATATACGTATATACTATATATATGTTTAATATGTAAGTGTAAGATGGACATGCACTGCCAGGTGGTGCTTCCTCCCCGAGCTATATAAAGCCGGGTCGACCATCTTACACCCTGTTATTCAATTCAATTCAATTCAACTTTATTTATATAGCGCCATTTCACAACAACAGTCATCTCATAGCACTATCAACTGTAGGGAGGACCCCCACAGTTGCAGAAAGACCCCAGCAATCAGGCGATCCCCTGTGAGCAAGCACTTGGCGACGGTGGAGAGGAAAAACTCCCTTTTAACAGGAAGAAACCTCCAGCAGAACCAGGCTCAGGGAGGGGCAGTCATCTGCTTCGACTGGCTGGGGGGTGAGGGGACAGAGAAGAAGAAAAGAACAGACATGTAGAGAGCAAACAGCACGATGGGGACTCAATCTATGGGAGAGAACAAACAAATGTTAATGACCAGCAAAAAAAAATATTTCATAGAGAGTGAGGAAAGGAGTGAGGCCCAGTGCATTACTGGAGGTCCCCCAGCTGACTAAACCTATTAGCAGCATAACTAAGGGAGGGTTCAGAAACACATGATCCCTCCCTAATTGTAGGCTATATCAAAAAGGTAGGTTTTAGCCCTATTCTTAAAAACAGAGATCGAGTCTGACTCCCGAATCCAGATTGGCAGCTGATTCCACAGGAGGAGCTTGATAACTGAAGGTTCTGCCTCCCATTGTACTTTTGGAGATTCTAGGTATTACAAGTAAACCTGCATTTTGGGAGCGTAGTGCTCTGTTAGGATGATACGGTAGTATCAGATCTTTTAAATAAAAAGGAGCCTGATTGTTTAGAGCTTTGTAAGTAAGAAGAAGGATTTTAAACTTAATTCTAAACTCTATGGGAAGCCAATGAAGGGAGGCCAGAACCGGAGAGATATGATCTCTCTTTCTAGTACCTGTTAAAACTCTTGCTGCAGCATTTTGGATCAGCTGAAGACTTTTTAAAGATGTTTTAGGACAGCCTGATAATAAAGAATTACAATAATCTAATCTCGAGCTAACAAAAGCGTGGATCAGCTTCTCAGCATCACTCTGAGACAAGATGCTCCTAATCTTGGCAATATTACGCAAATGATAGAAGGCAGTCTTAGAAACAAATTTAATATGTGAATTGAAGGACAAATCCTGATCAAAAATAACTCCAAGGTTCCTCACAGAGCTATTAAGAGAAAGAGTAACTGCATCCAAACTGAAAGTTTGATTTGGAAAGGAATTTCTAAGGTTTTTTGGACCAACAAGAATGACTTCAGTCTTATCTGAATTTAATAGCAGGAAATTACAAGTCATCCAAGCTTTGATTTCCTTAAGACAGGCTTCTAACTTGGCTAATTGATTAGTATCATCTGGCTTCATTGACAGGTATAATTGTGTGTCATCTGCATAACAGTGAAAATGTATACAGTGCTTTCTAATAATGTTGCCTAATGGAAGCATATATAAACTAAAAAGAGTAGGGCCTAGCACAGATCCCTGTGGAACTCCATGACTAAGCTTTGAGCTGAGAGAAAACTCATCATTTACATGAACAAACTGGAACCTATCAGATAAATAAGATCTAAACCACTGCAACGAAGTTCCATTAAGTCCAACATAGTGTTCTAATCTATCAAGTAGAATATTATGATCAATAGTATCAAAAGCTGCACTAAGATCTAAAAGGACAAGTACAGAAACTAGTCCATTATCAGATGCAATGAGGAGGTCGTTAGTGACCTTCGCTAAGGCTGTTTCAGTGCTATGATGGATTCTAAACCCAGATTGAAACTCCTCAAATAAACCATTTCCCTGCAGGTGGTCAAATAATTGCGTAGCAACAACTCTTTCTAAGATTTTTGAAATGAAAGGGAGATTAGAGATTGGTCTATAGTTAGCTAAAGCTCCTGGATCTAGCGTTGGCTTTTTGAGTAAGGGTTTAATTACAGCCGTTTTAAAAGCCTGCGGTACATGGCCTAAAGTTAATGAAGAATTGATTATATGAAGAATAAAGCTACCAATAAGTGGGAAGACTTCTTTAAATAACCTGGTAGGAATAGGGTCTAAAAGACAAGTTGAAGGTTTGGATGAGGAAACTATTTTGTCTAACTCACAAAGGTCGATTGGAGTAAACTCATCAAGACAGACATCAATAGAAGGAGTTATCTCGCCTGGAGCTTAGCCGCCAGCCTGTCAGTAGCTGTCAATAACTGTCAGTGTGTGAACATCAATAAAGCTGTGTTCCCAGTCATCTCGCCTCATTTGTCAAGTAGTAGGTAATCTCAGACATAACACTGAACACTGGAGGAGGTGGATCCAATCAGCTGATGAGATCACACGAAGCACAGAGCTCAGCTGTTTTCCATGACAATCCCACTTTGCTGTCCCTTGGCTGTGGTTGTCTGATGTTTTTGGGTTCGCACTGGCAAAACCACACTCCATGCATTATCTTATTTTTTCCACTTTATTGAAAATAAACTTTTTTATCACCATCAGTTCACGTGCCTTTGAGCCAGGTTGTGACAATTATCATCTGACGTTCGCGAAGTGTCACATCAGCTGTTTTAGACATGGCCGACCTGGCAGATTTGACAGGTCTGCGATGGTCTTTGGAGGGGAGAATCATCTCGGTTGAACAGAGATGGTCTCTTGCACACCTAGGATTCATGGATCGGAGGATTACGGCAGTTTAGCATGAATGCTATCCATAAATTAGGATAAGCTTTTACATAAGTTATGCATAAGTTAAACTGTGGTTGGGCATAAGTTGTGAATGCTGGCAACATGCTGAGCATTCGTTGGTTTAAGTTATTTATAAGCTATTGTAATGTTCTATATAAGTTACTAATACGTTATGTGTACGTCAAACTCGTGATGGATACGCGATGCATACAGCCAAAAGTGAAAATTTTGACATATGCCAATGTTTTAGACCAATTTTATACATTTGGCAAATGCTGCCTAAATCGTCAAGGTGTGACAGGGCCTTAACTGTAGCTAGATCAAGCCGGGCATGTAATATGTTACTGTTCTTCAGGGCCCTTCTGAGTCATAAGGCTCTAGTTAGTATAGATTGCTCTTATTTAATTGTACTTTGAGAAGACAAGTAAATAGAATATCCACCTTAAGCACCCTCCGGTGGCTGGTTGCAGTAAGACAGTAAGCACCAATACCCCTTTATTGTAAGCGGGATTTTGCCAGGCTGAGATATAGAAATTCTCTTGGAACACATTTTTCCCCAAAGATTGTTTCTGTCCTCATAGGTGATTCTTATCACGGGGATGCATGTTCAAGTTTTCATTTCTTTAAAATCAGCTCAGTTTTAATTTGTGATTTGATTGTGCAATAGGTGGCCAAGACAGGAACTGATTTACAGTATGAGGAAGTCAGAACTGTGAGAGAAGTATGTGAGGGTGGTGCAGGACATGTATGCGGACAGCAAGACAGTGGTGAGAAGTGTTGTAGGAGTGACAGATGACGTCAGGGATCAGCTCTGAGCCTCTTCTTGTTTGCCGTGGTGATAAACAGGCTGACAGACGAGGTCAGGCAGGATTCTGAGTAGACCATGGTGTTTGCAGATGACAGTGGGATCTGTAGTGAGAGTAGGGAGCAGGCAGAAGAGAATCTGGAGAGGTGGAGGGAGGTATGTACTGGAAGAATGAAAATCAGTAGAAGTAGAGAATACATGTGTGTGAATGAGAGGGAGGCAGGTGTGCGTCACCATCAGTGTGTGAATGGGTGGATAGCAGGATCTGTAAAGCGCTTTGGTAATCTAGAGATGAGAAAAAGCGCTATATAAGTGAAGCCCATTTACCATCTACCTTGATGAAGATGCAAGGAGGTAGTGAAGGTAGATGAGTTTAAATACCTGGGGTCAACCACCCAAAGCAATGGACAGTGTACAAGAGAGGTGAAGAAGAGGGTGGAGTGGGTGGAGACCAGTGAAAAAGAAGATTTGATGGCATAAAAACAGGGGTGTGTCTACAACTGAGCATAGTTGTGATTAGTCATAACTGAGGGGGGTCCCTATGGGCTGACAAATGAACTGTAACAGGCATCTGTTTAGCTAGTTTTGCTCCAAAACCCAAGGTGGCAGCATCCAAAATCAAGGAAGTCAATAGTCAAACCTGAGTCAGAATATTTGCTACTTACTGCAGAGTTTGTCCACACAGTTGTTAGGACAGGAAGCACATGGTTCTCCAGTCTTGTAAGGTGGCCATGCCCTGAAGTTTCCTCTGTTTAAAAAAAGTGTTGTCACTGTTAATTAACATCACATAATGAGAGTCATTTTTACTGTTTATGGATGTGGAAGACGTCACATACGCTCGGTAATAATGGCAGCCATAGAAATATTTGTTGAGCTCCGTGCAAAACGTTACTCCACAGCCGACTTGGTACGAGCTGTTCCACACCACCTGATAACAAAAGCAGAAAGTCACTGATTTCTGAATAGCTGAAAATGTTCTGACCCTGTTCATTACTAACATTTGTTGTAAATATTCCATTCAGGTTAGAAGTACAACAGGGTTCATTTTTGAAACACCAGAATACCTGTTTGTTTGGTTGATTTTTTTGGTGATTAAAAAAGCTTCTCCAGTTTGACAGGATTTCTCTGCTGAGTGTATGGTTGTCACACTCATTTTGTGCCAATGAATTATCATAAAATGAATATTTAGGAAAACAAATAGCACTCAGAAACAGTCCCTCATCATTAAAATCAAAGCATTCAACAAGAAAAAAAATCACAAGGCTTGAGATATTTGTTCTTCATTTATTTTGATGCTATTTTATACAACTTTTACTCTACTTTTTACCTAGTTTGTCCCATTTTAGACTGTATAGAGAATGGGCATTAACATCATGCTGCGCTGCATTCTGGGCCATCGTTGTCATTTTCATGGTCTGGCTTCTTTGTTTACTTGTAGTCCACAGCAACTGCTGACAGGGACAGACATACGTGCGATGGAATGTAGCAAACAGAGAATTCAAATACCTTATTCAGAGAAGCTGAATATGGAATTTGAATAAGGAACACTACCTCCAAAAAAATTAAAGAAATAAATGGGATCAGTCCATATGAGCAGAAGAAATGGACCATGGATCTCAATCACCTGCTTAGAGTCACGCTGTCAGATATGTTTGCCGACCTGATTTGTGGGGTGAGCGCAAATACCCATGAGCAATTCAAGAACTATAAATCATTAGAGGCTCATGTTCAGTTCACCAATGGATGAGTCCAGCCGCCTCAGATCTTCTGAGTGAATGACCAGAAAACCATTGTTTGCACAAAGGTAAGCAATTGTTGTTTCTACAGTTTTCTGCACTAGAATGTGCCACTGCAACTACAGGCATGTCTAAGTCCCAGCAGTGAAATGTTGGATTTATGTTGCTTGAATAAGATAAGAATAGGTTGATTCTCTGTTGTGTTTTGTATTATTGGTATCATGATCTTTATGTTCTGTATTGTTTTTATTCTGGTCATTGTTTTCAGTTCTGGTTTGGCTTTAATTTTGACTCCTGTTTATTTCCATTTTTTCCTAGTTTGTAATTTCTTGATTGTCCACAGCTGTGTGTGATTTACCGTGCCTTATTTAATGGATGCCACTCCATCATCTATCGTGCGTGAGATTTATATGCTTCTGCCCTGGCCTGTATCCTGTCTTTGCGTATTTTTACCTGCCTTGCTGTTCCATTGTTTTCAGCCCACGAGCTGCTCTTTATGTTTGTGTTTAAAAATAAATTATGCTAAGAAGATGCCCCTCTCTTGAGTCCTGTTTATTGCCCAACAAGGGCCACCATGACAGTTTTTAATGACTTCTACAGAGATGAAGTGAACTGCTTTTGTAAGTCTAATGGTGCGTTCAGACCAAACCCAAAGTGAATTTGTCTTGCAACATGATTACATGTTAACTCAATGTAAACACGGAAATACATGTGATTTTGTGCATTCACGTCTGAGGGAAAGCAAATCAGCCTTGAGAGTCTGCTGTCACCAGAGTAAAAGCATCAACGCTGGAGAATAAACTAGTTTGAAAAGGAGACTGCCACTCACCTGCAAACAGATGGAGTGCTGTGGAGTTTATCCACCCGCTGAACTCCTGCTACAATAGGTTGTGCTAACAAGGGCTAGCAGGCTAATGACGTAAACAGCTATCATCTAGTTGCAGTTTCTGGAGGAGGGAGTGACATTTTGTCAGCTGTGTTCCCCACTGGATAACGCTGTAATCCTGAATATGATGGCATTTTGTGATTTCGACAGCAGGTAAAAAGCACCTGCAGAAGGCAACCTTGCCATTCACTCAGATGATGAATTTGCATCTTTGGATTGAATTTACATGCAGTCACACCACGTGAAAAATTCATGCTTTCGCATTTGGTCTGAACGCACCTTAAGAGATGTGCTCTAATATGATGAAATTTTTACTTTTTCTGTGTTTTTTTACATGAATTTCAGTGTCTGGTGTGGCTACTAATGGAAAAACTCTGAAAACTCACTTCCCTGTCACTTTGTTGGGTCAGCTTTAATCTGACTAGGTCTTATTCAGTGACCTGTTTTCGATTTGCCTCAGTTTGTGGATTGGCTGGACATAGCTTTCATTTGATAACTAAATAAAAAGTATTGTCCAAGTTAGCTGTTTTTATTTTCAGCCTGCCAGCTAAGCAAACAAGAGGAGTACCGGTGTCCTTACCGCAACACCCAGGTACTCAACACCGTCACATCAGGACACACTAAAATGCTCTGCGCTAAATTAACTACTGTATTATTTGCACTACTTACCATTGTCTTGCTTTCCTTTCTCCTCTTCCTCTACCTTTTCTTCTTTTTTTTGTCACTGCCAGATGGATAACTTTGCTTCATTTTGATACATCCACTCTCACTTGTTTGTTTACATAAGACACACACTGGTACAGTGCATCTGGAAAGTATTCACAGTGCTTCACTTTTTCCACATTTTGTTATGTTACAGCCTTATTCCAAAAGGGATTAAACTATTTTTTTCCCTCAAAATTCTACACACAATACCCCATAATGACAATGTGATTTTTTTTTTAGATTTTTGCAAATTTATTAAAAATTAAAAAAAAACCTAAGAAATCACATGCACATAAGTATTCACAGCCTTTGTCATGAAGCTCAAAATTGAGCTCAGGTGCATCCTGTTTCCACTGATCATCCTTGAGATGTTTCTACACCTTAATTGGAGTCCACCTGTGGTAAATTCAGCTGATTGGACATGATTTGGAAAGGTACACACCTGTCTATACAAAGTCCCTCAGTTGACAGTGCATGTCAGAGCACAAACCAAGCATGAAGTCAAAGGAATTGTCTGTAGACCTCCAAGACAGGATTGTCTCGAGGCACAAATCTGGGGAAGGGTACAAAAAAATTTCTGCTGCTTTGAAGGTCCCAGTGAGCACAGTGGCCTCCATCATCCATAAATGGAAGAAGTTCAGAACCACCAGGACTATTCCTAGAGCTGGATGGCTATCTAAACTGAGTGATCGGGGAGAAGGACCTTCGTCGGGGAGAAGACCAAGAACCCAATGGTCACTCTGTCAGAGTTCCAGCGTTCCTCTGTGGAGAGAGAAGAATCTTCCAGAAGGACAACCATCTCTGCAGCAATCCACCAATCAGGCCTGTATGGTAGAGTAGCCAGATGGAAGCCACTCCTTAATAAAAGGCACATGGCAGCCCACCTGGAGTTTGCCAAAAAGCACCCGAAGGACTGTCAGACCATGAGAAACAAAATTCTCTGGGCTGATGAGACAAAGATTGAGCTCTTCGGCATGAATGTCAGGCATCATGATTGGAGGAAACCAGGCACCACTCATCACCATGCCAATGGTGGTGGCAGCATCATGCTGTGGGGATGTTTTTCAGTGGCAGAAACTGGGAGACTAGTCAGGATAGAGGTAAAAATGAATGCAGGAATGTACAGAGACATTCTGGATGAAAACCTGCTCCGGAGCACTGTTGACGTCAGACTGGAGCGATGGTTCATCTTTCAGCAGGACAACGACCCTAAGCACACAGCCAAGATATCGAAGGAGTGGTTTCAGGACAACTCTGTGAATGTCCTTGAGTGGTCCAGCCAGAGCCCAGACTTGAATCCAATTTAACATCTCTGGAGAGATCTGAAAATGGTTGTGCACCGACGCTTCTCATCCAACCTGATGGAGCTTGAGAGGTGCTGCAAAGAGGAATGGGCCAAACTGCCCAAAGATAGGTGTGCCAAGCTTGTGGCATCATATTCAAAAAGACTTAAGGCTGTAATTGCTACCAAAGGTGCATCAACAAAGTATTGAGCAAAGGCTGTGAATACTTACATACATATGATTTCTTAGTTTTTTATTTTTAATAAATTTGCAAAAATCTCAAAGAACTTTTGTCACATTGTCATTATGGGGTATTGTGTGTAGAATTTTGAGGGAAAAATGAATTTAATCCCTGTCAGAGTAAGGCTGTAATATTAACAAAATGTGGAAAAAGTGAAGCGCTGTGAATACGTTCCAGATGCACTGTACTTGTGAGAGTGAGAGGTGGGGGTGAGGCCCCTTTAGGGAGTTCTACGCTGGCCTACCACTGTCATTCAATTCAATTCAACTTTATTTATATAGTGCCATTTCACAACAACAGTCATCTCATACCACTTTCAATTGTAGGGGAAACCCCCACGATTGCAGAAAGACCCCAGCAATCAGGCGATCCCCTGTGAGCAAGCGCTTGGCGACGGTCTAGAGGAAAAACTCCCTTTTAACAGGAAGAAACCTCCAGCAGAACCAGGCTCAGGGAGGGGCAGTCATCTGCTGCGACTGGCTGGGGGGTGAGGGGATAGAGAAGATGAGAAGAACAGACATGTAGAGCGCAAACAGTATGATGGGGACTCAATCTATAGGAGAGAACAAACAGATGTGAACAGATTGCAAACTCTCCACATTGTCACTGCTGTGGTGATTCAAAATTGGTCAGCTCTTGGGGGTCCCCTTATGGCCTGGGGCCCCACGTATGTCCCTGCCTTGCCTGCCAGCATGCAGCGCCTCTGATTACTACTATTATTAATTTAACTTATTTTTAAAAAGTTTATTTTTTAGAAAATAAACTTTATTGGACACTACATCAAAAATAAATCTGTGAGCCCCTGAGATATTTATTCTTTTTACAGGCTTCCTTCAACTCTCAGTAAGATTTTAGGCACAGCCAGCAAATGTCACTCTTCAACACTGTATCAAATGGTTCGAAGCAGTCACTCAGTTCCAGGGTGAATGCTATAGATGTAATAACGTGTCATTACCTGCGTGTAATGTCCAATTGGTTCTCCATTGGAAGATCCTTTGGGATAAATGTAGTGTGACACTTCGTTGTGCCAGGCATTGACAATGAACGTCCATGAGTATGGATAAGATGAATAGAAGAGATTCTCACCCACTTCATATCCTGGTAAACACAAAGCAGAAGTGATGTTTTTATGTCCCGGCGAATTAGGTTATTTGGATAAAAATGGGGTTCATTATAATCTCCTCATAAAATCCTTGATGATAACATCCTTAATTATTTATTTTTTTAAGGGGTTCAGATTGGAGATAATGTTTCATTTGACTTTGGCCATTAATTACACAGGGTCATGCAGACTGCGAGAAATATTCACAATTATTGCACCTCTTATTCAAAGTCCTGGTGTCATGTATAGCTGGAGGTAGAAATGGAAACAGTGGAAGAAGAGAAAAGAAAAGAAAGAAAGGAAGGAAGGAAGGAAGGAAGGAAGGAAGGAAGGAAGGAAGGAAGGAGCAGTATACCATCAAGCATGCGGCTGCTGGGTGGTCCATGAGCCAGAATACACTGATCCACCCAGGCCTGAGCTGCAGCTGCTAAATCCTCATTGTAACTCTGCAAAATAAGAAAACAACATTTCAACCAAGCTCCGTTCTTCTGTCACAGTATTTGTTATTTGGATGGATGAAATAATCGCTTTAAGACTTCAAAACTTTTTCCCATTCTAGCCTCTTTTATACGAAACGGCCTTGGCCTTTGATAGACGTTAGTGCAGTGTTCAAGCAATTTCAAGAAAGAAAAACAGAGTTACAATAAAAACACTATTTTTCTATTCACTCTTCTGCTGAAACTGCACACCCACATCTAACTCCTTCTGAAAGAACACTGAAAAAAAAAATGTTATTCCTCTTCTGACTACATTTGTAGTTGTTGCTTCAGCGCCTACACTGAAGGGTGACATTACTGACCTCCGATAAATGTAAAAAATCACATTTGCAGCCACTTGGTATCTATGCAAATTCTTTTCTGTGTTGTTTCTGTTTTATCCAGCTCATTAGTTTAAATTTCTTCTGCTCTGGACACTCATGTTGCAGCCATTGTTGCAATTTTTCTTATGGCCTTATTTCTAACAAATTTGTAACTTTTTCTCATAAATTTGCAACTTTTTTCATAAATTTGCAGGTCTTTTCTTTTATTATTTTTTGTTTTGTTTTGTAAACATGCAACTTTTTCCCTCATGAATTTGTGGGGGGGGGGGGTCTCATAAATTCACTATTTTTTCACCATAAATGCCACTTTTTTATGTAAATTTGTGACTTTTTTCCTTTTAAATTTGCAACATTCATATAAATGCTGGTTAAGTTTTTATTCTATGTAATGCCTTAAATTGTCTCTCTTCATCTGGACAATGACTCAGATTTGTTTTTTCTAAAGTTTTTGCTTCAAAGAGTTTGAACTCTTCCCTATTACAAAAATAGGGGCCCCTAAACACAATCTTTCATAGGACCTCAGCTACCTATAGTGTCCCCCTCAATCGTTACTCTGGAGAAAATGTTCTGTTTATTGCTCCCCCCACCCCACAGTGACTTGAAATATCCACCCATGTTCTTATCCCTAGAGTTTCTAAAGCAATGAAAACAGGGTGTAGAGGAAATCTAGATTACAATCACAACAATATTACAATGTGCTGAGAGGTTGTTTTCCAATCTGTCCATTCAAAAAATAAGGGATGGAGTTCTGATGCCGGTTTTCAAAAAAAATGGCTGAGGCTTGGAAACAGGAGTGAAACTTTACCACCTAGCTGATCAAAATACCAGTGATTAACCAGACCCCAAACGATGTCTTTATTCCTGTCTGAATGTTTTAAAGTTGCAGTTTTTTAAAAAAAATATTCAAATATCTAAAGTGTCCAAGAGTAAATACAGCTCTGGAAAAAAATTAAGAACCCAAACAGACCCGTCATAAAGGTGTCGGGTGGCCTCCCAGAGTCTTTAAGCCACCCAAGCAAAGGACGTAATCTGCCAGGTGGCCTCCCAGCATCCCTGAACCAACGGACCGTAGAACACGACACACCCCTTCTGGAGGCGGCAGCTGGAAGATGTGCTCCCTGCGGGCTACAGGGGCTGAGGCATGGGTCAAGTGGACTCGTAGCAGGAGAGTGTTGACCCCTGAAGAGAACAACTGGCCAGCTGCAACCTCAGACGGCAATGGCAGCTGACTAGTGACGGGACCAGGCTGACCAAAAGTGGCTGACCAGCAGAAAAACCTAGCAGTGAGGAGTACTGATGACCATCAGTGAGACCAGACGAAGTGGACTGAAGACCTTAAGTGGAGCCAGACGGAAGTGAGCCGAAGACCAGCGGTAGAACCAGACAAAGTGGACTGAAGCCCCTCGGCAAAACTAGGTGGAATGGACCGATGCCCTTCGGCGAAACCAGGCCAAATGGACCAATGCATCTCGGCAACACGAGATGAGGTGGACTGATGACCCTCGGCGACCTCAGACAAAGATGGGGGAACCACGACAACCTCAGACTGGGGCAGGATAACGAGGGTGGCCTCGGGCGGAGGCGGACCCACGGTGATCTCAGGCGAAGGCTGAACCTCCTTGGTGACCACAAGCAGTGGCTCGGACAAAAGGACAGAGACAAATACCAGGTCAGAATCACCGGCAGCATTGGAGCCCAGCAAGGAAAGTTCAGAAGCAGTTGGCAGCTGCGATTAGCTCTCCCCACCAAGAGCTAAACAAGACCTCTCTAAAACAGATAATGTGAAAACAAAAAAAGAGGACTTGCCTTAGCTCAAGCTCCACCACCGTCCAGGACTCCAGCAATCCAGGCTGGGGCGTCTCGACCCTGCTCGTCCAACGTTCCAACCCCGACACAGCCACCTCAAACGGGGAAGAAGAGAAAAACACCTGAACATTACCGGCAGCAGTGGAGCCTGGCGAGAAGAACTTAGGAGCAGAGGACATCTGCAGCTGATTTTCCCCTGCCACGAGTAAGACAAGATTTCTCTAAAGCTAATAATTGAGTGACTGAACAGAGAACTTGCCTTGACTCGAGCTTCACCACCGTCCAGGACTCTGGCGACTCTGCTGCAACAACCCCAGCAGCAGACATGATGGTGGATGCAGCCCAAGCACCTCCAGGCGTAGCAACCGACACAGGTGGAACTCCTGGCGTGGCGGCTAGTGCTGGAGGTTGCCTCACCGATGATGCCAGCTCCCGTGCTGCTGAAACCAGGGGACACGCTCCTGTCGGCTCAAGTTTCAGGGTGCAGGTAGCATTCTCCTCCCATCTGGGATGTGGCTGCAGGGCTGGAACGGAATCTTCGAGGGCCGCAGGCTCCTCTGTCTACCCCAGGACTGGTGGACACTCAGGGAACACAAGAGGAGACATGGGAGAGGCAGGTGAGGAACCAGTGGCAGCAGCAGGCAGTGAGGACTCAGCTAGCGTGGTCTGCAGATGCTGAGCCTCAGTACCGGGCATAAGGCAAGACATTTCATTTTTATGTGCAGGAAAATGAAAACACACTTGCCTTATCTCCTGGGGCATATTGGTATCTGCTGCCAAATGACCTCAGAGTTCTCAGCGTGGCGGATGATGCTGGAGGCTGCTTCACTGCTGGCGCAGAGACCTGTGCAGCTGAAGTCAGGGGACACTCTCTTGTCGGTTCAGTCTTCAAGGCACAGGGGGCACTCTTCTCCCATCCAGGACGTGGCTGCGGGGCAGGAACAGAGTCTTCCAGGGCCGCAGGCCCCTCCGTCATCCGGCGGCCCTCTCTTGGGACAGGCGGATATTCAGGGAAAGCAGGAGGGGATACAGGAGTTGCAGGTGAGGGGACATGAATAACTGCAGCAGCAGGTGGTGAGAGCTCAGCCAAAGTGTGAGGTTGCTGCTGAGCTCTCACCACTGGGAATAAGACAAGGCATTTTATCTACAGGTGTTAGAGAATGAAACTATACTTGCCTTGATTCCTGTGGTTTGATGGTGGCTGCTGCAGAAGACCCAGATGTGTCCCTCTCAAAAGCTGCAGCGGGCATGGGCCCCATTGTAGAAAATGGATGAGCTGGGCCTGCAGGCATGCTGACTGCCAAAAATGCCGCAGTGGGAGGTGACATCATGGAGGACTGCGAGGCAGCAGCAGCAGACGAGAAACAGGAGGCTGCTGTTATGATCCTCCGATGGGATGCAGCTGAATGGCAGCGAGAGGCTGGGGGTTTCTTTTCCAGGGGACGCTCTCCTGTCGGCTCAGGAACAGATGGTGGAAAGTGTGGAATGGAGGGAGGGGCTGGAGAACGACGTCCCAAAACTGGTGAATGGCAGGAGGCTGAGGGCGTCTGTACCAGGGAACGCTTCCTCATTGGCTCTGGTACAGCGAGAGATGAGCCTATCTCCAGCCCGCGAAATGTCATTTGAAGGGTGAAGACAGTCGTCAGGAGCTCCGCATACCCTAGGTACTTCCTCAAACTGGGATGCGCCTCCACGATTGCTGCCACTGACTCCACATTCTTCAGAACCTCTTTAGATGACCGGGAGGTGAGTGCTGCATCAACAAAATTGTGGATAAACTGAGCTGCCAGCTGCCAACTGCTCCCAAAAACATGCAGGTTAGGTTAATTGGAGACTCTAAAGTGGCCCTTTGTGTGAATGTGTGTGTGTGTGTGTGAATAGTTAAAAGGGATGGCGCCGTATTGTGGCTGCTTCATCCATCTAGGTGGTGGATGACCCTTAATTTCTGTAAAACGTCTTTGAGTGTCTATGATAAAGCGCTATATAAATCTGATGCATTGACTGATTGATTGATTGTTCATCCACGCTAGGGCTTCCAGCCACCAACCTCCCTCTGCTAGCGGAGCCCCAGTGCGCTGATGGCATAATGTCCACTCTCCCTCCCGTAAGAACAATAACAGGCGAAAAAAAGGCAAACACACAACAGCTGGTGTCCACACTGGTCGTGTCCTTCTGTCATAAATCACCCTTTTTAAGGGCAGGCAGAGGACACCAAACACACGCTGTGAGTCTGCAATATTTATTAACAGAAAGATGAACAGTAAACGAAACACTACACTTACATATAATGAAAAGATGAAGGGAGCTGAGGAGAATGGGGCTCACAACTGTAATGTTCTCCTGGAACCTTGTAATGTTCTCCTGGAACATGTAATGACGAGGCGCACACACCGGGTGTCAGTTAGGACTTTTTACTTGTCACTTCAACTGCAACCAACAACTAACCACACAGTGGCACATGTACATCTCCTTTTATAGTCAGGTCATGGCCGGGGTCATACTGCCCTCTAGTGGTAACTCTATAGGAACTTCACATATCAATACATCTCCCTTTTTTTTTCAAGTAAGGTCATGTCCAACTATAAACTTTTTCTCTAATTTCAATAAACAAAATAAACTCCATTTCTATTTACATCTCTTTCAACCTTGTACACTGAATCACAAGTTCAATTTTTTTCTCTGTTTACAATTCAACATCAACACATTTTTTTTTTTTTTTTTTTTTTTCATTCATCTCAGTACTCCTTACATTTCCTCAATCAATCTTTTCGGTTTCACAATTTGCCTTTGTGAGCATCTCCTTTGTGTCACCTCAGTCTGTTCGTTAGTGTCTGTCTCTATGTTCTGGTTCTCAGCCATTTCTGGTTGTTCGGTTTGGCTGTAAATTGGCATGTCGCTTATTTCACTGTCTGTGACTCTCATTTTTGTCTGAGGCACTTTCAGGAAGTGACGTCGGTTTCGCCTCATTGTTTTCCCATGCTCTGTGATGACTTCATATGATCTGGGAGTTGTTTCCTTGACCACTTTTGCCAGCGGTCCCCATTCTCCATCACATCTCACTCGCACAATGTCCTCACGTGCAAGTGGTCTCAGAGGTCGTGCTGTTCTGTTGTACAGTTCAGTTTGCCTCTCATCACGCCTCACATCTCTCTTTTCCATCACCTGAGATGCTGATGGAAGTCGCGTTCTGAGTTTTCTGTTCATGAGCATTTCTGCTGGGGACAGTCCATTCTCCAGTGGTGATGCTCAGTAATTCAGGATCGCCAGATGTGGGTCTTCTGCATTGTCTGCAGCTTTTTTCAGTATGCGCTTCACAATTTGCACCCCTTTCTCTGCTAACCCATTCGACTGTGGGTACAGAGGGCTTGAGGTCACGTGCTTGAACCCATATGTGTCTGCAAAGCCTTTGAAGCACTGACTCGTGAATTGTGTTCCGTTATCACTTACAACAGTCATTGGAATTCCATTGCGTGCGAACATTGTCTTTGTGTGTGCAATCACCTTTTCTGCTGTTGTGTCACTCAACCCTGCAAACTCTGGGTAGGTGGAATGATAGTCCATGACTAACAGATAGTCCTTGCCCTTAAGCTGAAATAGATCCATGCCCACTTTTCTCCATGGCCCTTGAGGCTTCTCATGGGGCCTCATAGGCTCCTTTGGCTGTTGATACCTGTGGCGCTGGCAAATGTCACAGCGCTGCACATATGCCTCAATGTCCTTGTGCATGCTGGGCCAATACAAAACATCACGTGCACGTCTTTTGCACTTTTCAATACCCAAATGCCCCTCATGCACTAATTTAACCATTTCTGATCTCATGGAGGTAGGTATGACTATCCTTGTACCCTTTAACAGAACCCCATCTATCACAAACAGTTCACCTTTAAAGTGTTGGTAAGGCTTGTCAATCATAACCTGTCCTGGCTGATGTATCTGTTCCATTACTCTTTTTAGTTTCTCATCTTTTTGTGTTTCTTTCACTATCTTCGTCCATTTTGCATCTGACACTGGCATGTGTGCCTTAATAGAGTCTACATGTATTTGCACAGCTTCCTCTGTTGTGCTGCTGGTGTTGCTCAAGCTAGCCCTACTCAGCGCATCGGCTACAATTAATTGCTTGCCTGGTGTAAACTCAAATTTCAAGTCATATTTCTGTAATCTTAACATTAGACGCTGGATGCGCGGTGGTGCGTCACCCAGTGGCTTCTGTGAGATCGCAATCAGTGGTTTGTGGTCTGTTTCTAGTATTACTGACCGTCCATACACATATTCATGAAACTTCTCACATCCAAACACTGCACCTAGATAAGATAAGATAAGATAAGATAAGCCTTTATTAGTCCCACAACGGGGAAATTCCAGGATTGCAACAGCACAGGGATAGCAACACTCAGAGCAACAATCAAAAGGCAAGAAAAAAAACAAGCAAGCAAGAGCAGCTAATATACATACATATTACTATAAAATATATATATATACACACACACACACAGACACACAGTGCAGAGCATTGTAGCTGGATGGAATAAATATATGAATATATGAACACACAGTGCAGAGCATTGTAGCTAGGTGGAATAAATATGCAAGTATATAAACACACACAGTGCGGAGCAATGTAGCTAGATGGAATAATATGTAGATATATAAAAACACAGTGCGGAGCATTGTAGCTAGATGGAATAAATATATAGATATATAAATATAAACACACCCAGTGCTGAGCATTGTAGCTAGATGGAATAAATATATAGATATATAAATATAAGCACACCCAGTGCAGAGCATTGTAGCTAGATGGAATAAATATGTAAATATATAAACACACACAGTGCAGAGCATTGTTGCTAGGTGGGATGAAACAGCATAACTGTCTATTTAGTTATCCTACATGGTATGATTATGTGCCCATACATATTCTCACCCTCCATAGCGACCGGTATGTTCCTAGTTGTATGCCGGAGAGGACCGTTGTGTAAGTCTATTGCATCTTTTGCATTCAAAAAAAACTATTAGTTTGTTACGTCTTTTTGCTATCTCTGCGAGCAGCCCTGCTTAGGTTGTACAGTCTGACAGCCGTTGGTAGGAAGGACCTACGAAACCTCTCGGTTGTGCACCTGGGATGATGTAGTCTGCTGCTAAATGAGCTCCTCAGTGCATCCAGTATGTCCTGCATAGGGTGGAACTCGGACTCCAGCAGAGATGACAGTTTAGCCACCGTCCTTCTCTCTCCTATCTCCTCCATCGGATCAAGGCGTTGCCCCAGGACAGAGCTAGCTTTCTTAATCAGTTTGTTCAGTCTCTTCCTATCGGCTGCAGTAATGCCACTGCCCCAGCAGACCACTCCAAAAGTGATGGCTGATGCCACCACCGTGTCATAGAATGACTTCAGCAGCGCCCCTTGTACACCAAAAGACCTGAGTCTCCTCAGCAGGAACAGCCTGCGCTGTCCCTTCTTGTAGAGTGCGTCAGTATTGTGTGACCAGTCTAGTTTATTGTTCAGATGAATACCCAGGTACTTGTAGGATGGCACCATCTCGATGTCTGTTCCCTGTATATTTACTGGTGCTGTGAGGGGCTGCCCATGCCTGCGGCAGTCCACCACCAGCTCCTTAGTTTTCCTCGCGTTGATCTGGAGGCAGTTCCGATGGCACCAGTCCACAAAGTCCTGGATAAGCCCTCTGTACTCAGCTTCATCTCCGCTGGAGATGAGACCAACGATCGCAGAGTCATCAGAGAACTTCTGTAGATGGCAATGTGTTGTGTTGTGTGAGAAGTCCGCAGTATAAAGAGTGAACAGGAAGGGAGCCAGCACCGTTCCCTGGGGGGCCCCCGTGCTACTGATGATCGTGTCGGAAACACAGTCCCGGGTTCTCACAAACTGAGGCCGGTTCGTGAGGTAGTCCAGGATCCATGATGACAGGTGCTGGTCCACCCCTGCGCGCAGCAGCTTGTCCTTCAGGATCATCGATTGGATGGTGTTGAAAGCACTGGAGAAGTCAAAGAACATGATCCTCACCATATTCCCGGGCTTCTCCAGGTGGGACAGAGAACGGTGAAGGAGGAAGATCACCGCATCCTCCACCCCAATGCCATGCTGGTAGGCGAACTGGAGTGGATCCATCGCTGGTTCCACCAGGGGGCGGAGATGAGCAAGGAGCAGTCTCTCCAGGGTCTTCATCAAGTGGGACGTCAAGGCCACTGGTCTGAAGCTGTTCAGGTCTTTGGGGTGGGAAGTTTTTGGTACAGGTACCACACAAGATGTTTTCCACAGCTGTGGTACCCTCCCCAGTTTCAGGCTCATGTTGAAGATATACGTCACAATCCCACACAGCTGGTCTGCACAGGACTTGAGGAGCTTTGCGCTGATGCCATCCGGTCCCGACGCCTTCCTCGCCTTGATCTTCCTCAGCTCCGTCCTCACCTGGGTCTTGGTCAGGGTCAGGATGGGGGGCTGTGTGTTGGGAGTGGGGGGGGTGTCGGTGGAGTGGGGAGTGGGTAGCAGGACTTGATTTCTTAGAGGCAGCAGTGGTTGTTGTGCAGACAGGGGGGAGGGCGGTTGGTCAAATCTATTGAAAAACAGATTCAGGTTGTTCGCCCACTCCCTGCCCCCCGTGGCCTGGGGGGAGGTATTCTGGAGCCCCGAGATGGTTTTGAGGTTTCTCCAGACCCCGCTGATGTCGCTCTGTTGCAGCTTGTCCTCCATCTTCTTCCTGAAGCTGTCCTTGCCTTCTCTGATCTTTCTCCTCAGCTCCCTCTGTACGGACTTCAGCATCTCCCTGTTCCCCGACCTGAAGATCCTCTTCTTCTCTCTCAGAAGTGTTTTTATCTCAGGGTTGATCCAGGGTTTGTTGTTTGAGTGACGCCGTATGGTCTTGGTGGGAACGGATTTGTCCACACAGAAGCTGAGGTAGCCCGTGAAGGTGTGAATGAGGCCATCGATGTCCTCACCATGTGGATCGCAGAGCTGCTTCCAGGCAGTGGCTTCAAAACAGTCCTTTAGAGTGTCCATTGTCTCCTCAGACCATAACTCCACAGTGTGCATGGCCGGAGGTTGTCTGTGCACTAGGGGTTTGTACACCGGTCGGAGATGAACCAAGTTGTGATCCGATCTCCCAAGTGGGGGGAGTTGTGATGAGGTGTACGCCTCCTTAGTGTTTGCGTAGAACAAATCCAGTGTTTTATTGTCTCTAGTGTGGCATGTGACATACTGGGTGAAAGTGGGCAGAATGGGAGACAGTGAAACGTGGTTGAAATCGCCTGAGATGAGGAGAAGAGCATCTGGGTGTTCTGTCTGCAGCCTGCTGGTTACTGAATGGATGACGTCACGCGCTGTCCCAGCGTTCGCCGTCGGATTTGCATAAACAACAATGCAGATCACGTGTGAGTGTTCTCTCGGGAGATATGTAGGCCTCATGCTAACAGCTAGCAACTCAATGTCTTTGCTGCAGTGTCGTTGTTTAACAGTGATATGTCCCGGTCTACACCAGTTGTTGTTAACATACATTATCACTCCACCGCCCCTAGTTTTGCCACTCTCTGGTGTTCGGTCAGCTCGTATCATGTGAAAACCCTCCAGCTCAATGTTAGCATCTGCTGCTAGTTCAGTTAGCCACGTCTCAGTAAACAAAAGGAGAGAGCACTCCCGGTAAGTGCTATCATAACGGGAGATAGCCGCTAGCTCATCTAACTTTCCCAGTATCGACCGTACATTTCCCATGACAACAGATGGAAGGGAGGGTCTGTACCTTATATTTTTTGTCCTCCGCCTTACTCCAGCCCGGCAGCCGCGGCGTTTTCGCCTCAGTTCTCTCGGTATGTCGAGTTTTTCCAGTGGGACCGGGTGGCGGTTAAATGCTAGCAGCTCTTCCCTGTTGTATCGAATCCTGCTATAAACAGTGGCTCCGTCCACCGGCTCAGGAGACATTTGGGACGATCTGTGTGTCCGTGATATAAGTGGGGTGAAAAAAAAAAGTGATCAAAAGAGAGAGGAAGGGAAAAAAAAAAAAAAAAAAAAACTCGGAATCGAGCCGCTGTTGCAAAAGGCAGCTGACTGGTGTGGCGCTGTTTGCACCTAGAGTCTCTTTCTCTATTTGCGCGTAATTTTTTTCTGCGCTTGTCATGGTGCGCGATGCGTATGCGACTGGATACCACTCTGTGTCATGTTTTTGCAATAGCACAGCTCCTAGGCCGGCTTTGGACGCATCTGTGGACACTTTTAGCAGTTTGTCCTGATCATAGAATTTTAACACTGGCTCCTTTATTAGACTGCCTTTGAGCCACTCCCATTCTCTGGCATGCTCTGCCATCCACTGCCACATTGTATTGGTCTCTAACAAGCTTCTAAGAGCTATTGTGTTAGCTGATAAATTTGGGATAAATTTCCCCATGTAATTGACTAGCCCTAAGGCTCTTTGCAAGTCATTTTTGTCCTGCGGTACTGGCAGCTCTGCTATGGCCCGCACTTTTTCCGGATCTGGTTGCACGCCTGCCCCAGATAATTTCTCTCCCAGGTATGTAATCTCCCGTACCCCGAATTGGCACTTACTCTTATTCAGTTTCATACCTGACTTTTGCGCCTGTGTGAGAACTCTTGCCAACCTTTCGTCGTGCTCCTCTTTTGTTTTTCCCCAGACTACCACATCATCAAGAAAAACTCCCACCCCTTCTATTCCGTCAAACAATTGCTGCACAGTTCTATGGAAAATTTCAGGGGCTGAGCTAATCCCGAACGGCATTCGTAGAAAGCAATGCCTTCTGAATGGCGTATTAAATGTGCACAATTTAGTGCTTTCCTCGTCGAGCACTATTTGGTAAAACCCAGATTTGGCATCTAATTTTGTGAAGTAATTTGCTCCACTCATTGTGCTGGTTATGTCAGATTTTGTTGGTAGCCTGTAATGCTCCCGCTGTATTACTTTATTTAGATCTTTTGGATCTATGCACAATCTCAAATCTCCATTTGGCTTCTCCACTATAACTAGTGAGTTAACCCATTCAGTTGGTTCTTCTATTTTTCTGACCACTCCGTCTGCTATCAGTGAGTCTAGTGTTTCTTTCAGCCTCTTTTTAAGAGCTATTGGCACTTTTCTTGCTGGATGTATGACTGGCTCTGCATTCTCTTTCAGCCTAATTTTTTGTTTGCCTGGTAGGCGGCCTATTCCTTTGAACACCTCTTTGTATTCTTTCACCCAGTCAGTGTGTTTGTGCTTACTTGTTGTAGCCTCTGTATTTTCTTGTGTTGTCACTTTGTCTGTATCAATGACATTCACCCTTTTGATCAGACCTAGCTGATCGCATGTTTTTAAACCCAAAATTGCTTGTCTATTTCCATCAACAAGTACAAACAATGCATTCACTGTTTTATCTTTGTTTGACAGTGTAACCCTGCACATTCCCTTAGTGGGTATTGGCTTATCGTCATATGTTCTCAGATTAATCTTTTTATCTCTTATTTTCGGTTTGTTTTTCAGTCTTTTAAATTCTTTCATTGGCAGGATGTTTACCTGCGCATCTGTGTCGAGCTTCAGTGACATGTCTGTGCCATTCATCTCCAGGCACACTATCCATTCGTCAGCGCTCGTCTCTCCCTCGATGGCGTCCACGTAAAACTGATCCTCTTCGCTGTCGCTCTTTTTCTCCACGAGTTGCACCCTCTTCTTCGAGAAGCAGGTCTTTGCGAAGTGATTTTTTTCCGCCACACTTGCGACATTCCTTCCCGAATGCTGGACACTGCTTCGGCGCATGTTGCCTTCCACACCGCTCACAGTTCCCGCGCGCGCGCTCTGGGTTTGCCTCCCTTTTTCTTGCATGCAATGTTCCTTTCGGCTTCGCGCGCCGCACTGCATCGACCTCAGCAGTCTCTTTTTCCTTGCTGCTAAAAGTCTTTAATTGTGCCTTTATACTCTCAGACGCTTGGCAAATCTGTATCGCTTTCTCCAGCGTTAAGTTAGTCTCTTTCAGTAATTGCATCCGCAATTTGTTGTCTTGGACCCCAATTACAATTTGGTCCCGTATCATTGACTCACTCAATGTTCCAAAGTTGCATGACTGACATTTCAACCGTAGGTCTGTGACATACAGCTCGATGGACTCTGACTCTTTCTGAAGTCTTTTTCTGAACACATACCTCTCGTACGTTTCATTCTTTCTCGGTGTGCAATAATCGTCAAATTTCTTCATCACGGCGTCGAAGTTGCCTTTTTCTTCTTCCGTGAAGACGAATGTGTTAAACACATTTAGCGCCGCTCGCCCTGCTACTGTTAGCAGTAATGCTATTTTCCTCTCCTCGTCACGGAGACCGATAGCAAGCGAATAAAGTTCAAAACTTTGTTTGAATGCTTTCCAGTTCTCGTTGACGTTACCGGTCAACTTTAACTCGTCCGGCTGTCGAAGAGCGTTCATCTTCGCCGTCGGTTCGTAGTTTTATCCTGGTACCATGTAATGTTCTCCTGGAACCTTGTAATGTTCTCCTGGAACATGTAATGACGAGGCGCACACACCGGGTGTCAGTTAGGACTTTTTACTTGTCACTTCAACTGCAACCAACAACTAACCACACAGTGGCACATGTACATCTCCTTTTATAGTCAGGTCATGGCCGGGTTCATACTGCCCTCTAGTGGTGACTCTATAGAAACTTCACATATCAATACAACAACCAGTGGTAAAGTGAACAGCCAGGATGGAACACTGGCTGAGGCGCTCGGACGTGCTGTGGAAGAGGAGACAAACCCCAGCCAGAGTCACACCCGAAGGGAAACGGGGCTCACGGCTGAGGAAAACAGGAAGAGGATAAATATTACCTGGACGGAGCGCACCCGTTCACCTCTGCGGGAAACCAAGCTCACACAGAGTCAAACTGATTCCTCTGAGGAGGCTAACAGTAGGACACAGCAATGAGGAAACATTGTCCTATCCTTAAATAGGTAAATGACAAATGTTTAATGAATGACAGGTGTCTCAGTGACAGCTGTGCAGCCCGTAAAACAGGGTTTGGCAGCCAGAAGCTGCACGGCGCTGTCAAAATAAAAGCACAGACCGGAAACTAAATAATAATACAAGAATAAGATAACACAACCCCAAAAGATGCAAATAATACCATAAATACAAAATGACACACTGTGGTGACCCAGCACACTGCAGACGGACATTATCTCACACTCATCAGGGCTGGAGGAAGGGGAAGACAACTGACATACGGACAGAGAGCCCCAGGGGGCAATCAGACGGGACTGTTATGTATGCGTCCCCAGAGGACGGAGAGGACATCCGTGTGTCAGCTGATGTCATGCTAATGATGGGTATTAAATGACAATCACTATGCTAATGTGCCATGCATTCTGTCTGTATAATGTGTATAAAGGAGCTTGTTACACAGGCCTCAGCAAGGCAGTAGCTCACCAAGCTATGAAGCGTGTTTCAATATGTTGGAGGAAACAACAAGCTCTTTTAAACACATTATACAGACAGAGAGAATGCATGGCACATTAGCATAGTGATTGTCATTTAATACCCATCATTAGCATGACATCAGCTGGCGCATGGATGTCCTCTCCGTCCTCTGGGGACGCATACATAACAGTCCCGTCTGATTGCCCCCTGGGGCTCTCTGTCCGTATGTCAGTTGTCCTCCCCTTCCTCCAGCCCTGATGAGTGTGAGATAATGTCCGTCCGCAGCGTGCTGGGTCACCACAACACAATAAATAGACAGGACTATAAAGACAAAACAAAAAATACAAACAACTCATAAATAAACAGAGACCAAATACAGCACACCATAATACTTG
The DNA here is from genome assembly GCA_020510985.1 of Pholidichthys leucotaenia. Lineage (NCBI taxonomy): Eukaryota > Metazoa > Chordata > Actinopteri > Cichliformes > Pholidichthyidae > Pholidichthys > Pholidichthys leucotaenia. The sequence continues at coordinate 53,088,339 of CM035849.1, read as the reverse complement.
CAACATAAACAAAGAAGCAAACAAACAGAAAAAGACTTAACTTAAAGTGGAGACTGAGCACAGCATTCCTCTATGCTCAGGATCATGACAAGACCTCTGCAAAATGATCACTTTATCTGGTTTTACTGTTTAGATATATGTATTTGAGTAAAATGAACAATTTAGTTTTATTCTCTAACTTGATGAAAACAACTCACCCAAATTCCAAGACAAAATATTGTCATTTAGAGCATTTATTTGCAGAAAATGACAACTGGTTAAAACAACAATAACAACAAAAATGTTGCTCTTGAATCAAAAAATGCAAAGAAAAGATGTTGCTGTTCATTCTTAAACACTACAATACTTAGCTTCAACTTAGGAAGACCTCAGAAATCATTATTTGTGTAATACTTCTGATTATTATTCACATGTTTGATGGTCACCTAATCAGTACCTCCTTAAGTAGACTGATGTGCCCTTGTGATGGAATTCAATAGAAACTCAAACTGAATGGCTGCTATACATGTAGAGCTGTTAATTTAGGAAAGATTTTGCAGTGATCTCTTATTTTTTTTCCCCAGAGCTGTATATATTTTGAATATCTGTTTTATTTCAACTTGATGTCATTTGTATGGTGTCTAACCACAATAAAAGGCTGACTCAAGGCACTCGATACATAAGGCATATATGTCATAAGAAATACTCCAGAGAAAACCCCAACAACGAAGTCATCCCCTCTGAGCAAGAACTAGACAACAGTGGGAGGAAAAACTCCTGCATAGGAAGAAACCAGCAGAACCAGACTCAGGGAGGAGCAGTCATCTGCTAGAACTGGTTGGAGGGTGGGAGAAGAAGAACAGAAAGAGTAGAGAAAACACATACAGTCATGTGTAAAAATTAGGATACCCCATTAAATATTCAGTTCTTTATTAAGAAATGTTCACATATCTATGTCAAACCTTGTTTTTGTTTTTATTTGCATTTTTAAACATTTATTTTAGCCATTTTAAGTGGGAATGAATGTGGGGGTGTCCAAAAAAAGATGGGGGTATCCTAATTTATTCCTCACTATTTGTTTAGAATTACATTTTACAGAAAATTTGGAAAACATCTTTAAAACATTTTTAATTGTTTAGTTGTATTACATGAACCTTCCGGTATTTTAAACACTGATATTAAATATCCATATGTCCAAATACGTTAAAAAGAAACAAAAAACACCACAGGCTTATACAGGGTATCCTAATTTTTTCACATGACTGTATAGCTAACAATAACACAAATGCACTTGTTCTAGTAAATTTGCAACTTTTTTATCATAAATTTACAATTTTTTTTCTTGTAAATTTGCAACTTTTTCCATACATTTAACACTTTTTAAAAAAAAATAATTTGCGGTGTTTTTATTGTAAATTTGCCACTTTTTCTCATAAATTTTAAACTTTTTTCTCATAAATTTGCAACTTTTTCTGGTAAATTTGCAACTTTTTTCTTTTAAATCTGCAACTTTATCTTGTAACTTTGGAACATTTGTCTATATGAATTTGCTAGTTTATCTAATTCACTACTTTTTGTCAACTCTGCAGCTGTTTTCTTTCTTTTCTTCCTTTTTTCTTCTTTGTGACTTTTTTCTTGCAACATTCATATGGACACTGGTTATTTTTTATTCTGTATAACTGAATAAATTTTCTTTGTTCATCTAGCTAATGGCTCAAGTTTTAATAATGTTTTTGTTTTTAAGGGTTTGAATTTTTATCTGTTACAAATAAGGTCCCTAAACACAATCTTGCATAGGGCCCCAACTAGAAATATACGTAGCTGCAAGCGGCAACCATTGGGTTCCAAGCAGGTGTGGACTAAAAGGTATGTATTGTATTGCTTAGCAACAGCATTTAAAACCTAGTGTCTGTTACACATTAGTTTTTAAAGCAGCACTAGGTAACTTTCTTGTTCCTTGTAGGAACACTGAAAAGGCCACAACCACAGTGACCACAATCTCAATCTCAACAGCCAACCACAGAGCTTTTTGTTGCTGGTGGCTAAAGTCGTGCCCTGTGATTCGCTGCTGGGACCGAGGCCACATCTGCTGCCCCTCCCCAGTAATGACACCAAAAAAAGAGCTGTTGAAGGAAATGTGGGCTCACCCGGGTTATGAATAAGTGACATTCACTCAGTCAAATTTTGGTGTACCATCATAATTTTGCAAACATTATTCTGAGGCGAAAATCTAACATCATGCTGCTTTAAAATGTGCATGAGAGCCATGCTGTACTTCACTGTTTTTTAAAAGAACAAAACCTCCTTGGCAAGATTTAAACCTGGGGCCGCTTACATTTTAAGCACTCATCTTAATCCCCAAACCACACAACTGCTTTTGCTTATACTTGAACTTTTTCAAATGATAAATGTTCAACTGAAATGATTCCTAGCAGCAGTAGCACAGCATTTAAAAGTTTATGTAATTGTTTTCAAATGCACAGAAGAATGTTGCACTTTACAAGAATGACACGTTACCAGAAGGATTCAAAACTGACGACCATGGAGATCACCTGAAGATCTGGTCAATTTTTGATCTCTCAATAAGCTTCACCTTTGTAGTATAAGGTGTATTATATATTAGGTTTTAAAATACACAGGGCATGTTGTGCTTCAGTTATTGTTGAGAAGAGCATGACTTCTCTGTGAGGACTTGAACCCAGAGCTTCCAGCATACCAATCATCTTGACCACTACACCACAGGACTGCTTTTTGTTTTGGTTCACAGTCTGACTTTCTGAAAACACATTGTTCCATTAAAATGACACAAATGCCACTTTTCCACTAGCACCTACTCAGCCCGACACACCTCGGTGTCATTCGTTTTCCATTACAAGTGAGTACCACCTCAAGTGAGTGGGATCTTAACAGCAAGGTGGCCCGACACTCCTGTGACGTCATTTATATGCGCCACAAGCAAAACACAAGATGGAGAATCTGGAGGCGATGGTATACCTGCTGCTCGGTCTCTGTTATTTTGTCACAGTAAAGGCAAAAATGGAGCGCCAGAGAAGACTACAGGCAGTGAGACAAAACACAAAGGAAAAGTACAGGAGAGTTTGGCATGCCATAGAGCAGTATGAAGCTGAAGATGTGAGGATATGAACCAGAAGACAGATGAGGGTAAGCTAATGATTGCTAATACTTGCTACAGTCATTAATAATCCCATGTACTACATTGTAATGGTGGCAGGTTATCGCTTTTAGGCTTATAGACATTTTATAAAGATGATTTGTTGGACTTGAACATATTGGCATTAAATTTGGTGTGATTCTAAAGATTACTGTTGTGATTACAAGTGTGAAGTTTCATCAAGGGTAAAGGACCTGTACTTATATAACACTTTTTCTAGTTTCAAAGAGCTTCACTAGTGCTAACCCTCTACTGTAAGGGCCTATAGGAGACAGATATTTAGAGACAATTTAGAATGACCAATTAACCTGACGTATTACAGCCCCACTCCTCATTGGAGTGAGTCCTCTCTGTGTTTTTTCTCTGTGCTGTAGGTGGAGTTGTGAAGGATCACCCCTGGCTGAGAGGTGTCTATAAAAACCGTCTCTGCATACTCATCAGTAGCGCTTTTGCTCGATAGTTAAGCTGCTGGTACGATACTTCAACATTTCCCATCTGGCAACACTGAGCCCACGTGACAAACACGCAATGCATCCTGGGATGTGTAGCCCGGACGGTTGTAGACAAACCGCAAGACTAAACAGCGCCTCTGCATTTGTTATGAATTAACGACAAAAAATCATAAAATGGCCCGTTCGAAGGAAAATTTAGAGGAACTGTACTCCGCCAAACTAAACAGGACAGCAAAGGCACACTATTTAGCAAACCTTACAGGGGTTAATGGGCTCTTTTCCTGAAGTTGGTGCAATCCCCGATGCACTTGTGTCCTGCCTTTGTTGTGGAAAAGGCTGTGTAGAAATAAAATTCCCATATAAGCTCTACAACAACAACATCCTGCAGGCCTGTGCAGACAGGTTTTTGTCTGAACCTCTGATGGGAGACTAGAGCTGAAGCAAAATCACAAGTAGTCTACTACTACAAGTAGTAGTAGAGAAGTCTTTGTTTCATTAATCTTCACGAACTACCATCGGGACACTTTTCCCACAATGGACTTGGTCACTTTTGTAAACATGACATCACATTGGCGAGCTCTATTCTCTCCACAACAACCATGCATGAACGCAAATGAATCTGTCCGCACAGAATTAGACTCTCTATTTTCCTCTGTGACTTTCCTCTTTCTGGATCTGTTTATGTCTTACCAAGGGTGGCAGGAAGCTGTGATGCAGTCACGCATGGTTGACAACGTAATAAATAATTTAAAATATATATATTTTACATTTATAAAATTATGTGTTTCTGTTGAGAAATGTATCCAAATGCAATAAACAATAATTTAAAAAAATAAAATAATTAAAATGCACTTTGGGGGTGGCTGTGGCACAGGTGTAGTGTGGCTGACTACTGATCGGAGGGTCAGGGGTTTGATTCCTGCTCTGTCTGCAGCCTGCATGTCGAAGTGTCCATGAGCAAGACACTGAACCCCCAGTTGCTCTTGGTGGGTCAGGCCAGCGCCTGTGTGTGAATGGGTAGATAGCAGGATCTGTAAAGCGCTTTGTCATCTAGAGATGAGACAAAATGTTACATAAGAGAACACCATTTCATTAATTTCCATGTGTTTTGAGATATAACTGCAGGGAGCCACAGCATGGGGGCTGAAGGGCCACATGGGGCTGCGGGCTGCTGAGTCCTGGCCTAGGAGGAGTTCATTTTGAGTTAACTTGCACAATTTTGAAAATATGGTGCAGAAAACTTCACTTAGAGTTTACCACCATGAAAGAAAAGATAAGGAAGGTTTCAGAGAATAGAATGATGAATGAATTTTTAGTCTAGGCACAGCCATTCTCGAAATATCTGCAAAAATGTAAAACACAGTGGCTTGATTTTTGGTCTCTTGAGTAGTGGGGAGAATTTGTGATGCTCTAAAATTTCAAGTTTCTGTGCATTAATGTTATTGCTCCCCATGCACTTTTAGTGGAGAAAAATAATAAGAATCCAAACAAAAACAATAGATTTCCTGCAGCACAACACTGAACTCTAATAACACCTATAGTGTCCCCCTTTAATCTTGAGAAAATTTTGTGTTTATTGCCCCAAACAGTGAAATGAAATATCCACTCATGTTTGACTCGATTTTTCACTTGCATTTGTAGGAATGCTATTCTATGTGTATCTTCTTTTCTTCTTCTTTGCCCCCTAACCCCCCCCCCCCCCCCCCCCCCAGCCAGTCATGGGTTCTGATGGACTTTTCTTCCTATAATGGAGTTTTCCTTCCCATTGTCACCTAATGTTTTCCCATATAGGGATCACTTGATTGTTGGGAGTTTTCTCTGCCTTGAGACAGCCTTTTGTGGTTGTGACTAGGCACTTTAAAAATAAAGATGAATTGAACTGAATGTATTTTATGTCCTTGAGGATGTTAAAAACTTCAAATGAATCCACTGGAAAATGCAGACTGTAGGACCCACCATCAGCAGCATGTCAGAGGCAGGAGGCTCAACGGCCCTCCTAAAGGCATTGTGCTGGTCCACGATCTCCGTCTGAACGGCTTCAGTTTCTGCACAAATTTCTGCAAACAAATGCATACATACACACTTCAAACCAATGTATAAGCCTAGATTAAAGCCAACAGTGAAAGAGTGGTGTGAGTCACATACACATCCTGGTTTAATTGCTACGAAATGACTCGACATAACATAAGAATGCACAGAGAAAATGAGGCCAAATCCATTAATCATATTGTGAGACGTTGCAGCTGATGCAGAAAATCAAACACCTGTGTAAAGTCAAACATGGCTGATGGGGCCTACCTTGACGCTGTTGACACAAAATGGCGGGCAGAGGAGAGGAGAAGAAATAAGAGTTAGATTCACATCAGAAAACAGATCTATCTACCCATCTATCTATCTATCTATCATATTTCTCCTCACTTAAAGAAAAATACATTTTTACATTTCTGCAGAAAGGGCTGAAGCCGGTTTTGCTCTTCTGGATCTTTTCCCCTACGCCACTGACGAATGCTTCAGTCTTGAACTATAACCCATAATCAGTATTGGCTGTGATATCGATCCAGTCCCAGCCCAGATGAGTAGGGAGTCCAAAGAGTTAGCTTCAGAGCTAACAGTGCTACTGGGGAGTTAGTTTACCAAGTGTGGTTTATATAGTTATTTTTTTTATAAATTTCAGTCACCCTAATAGACATTCCTGTCTCCACCTGGTTCACTGTTCCACAATCAACAATATACATAAATTGCATCATTCTGGCTTATTTTGTTATATTTTTGCCGTGATACTACATCAAACCGTTAGCATTAGCTTGGCTAGGTGGTTGGAGTCAGTCCGTCCATCAGCATTAAGGTGTGTTCAGACCAAATGTGAATTTTCCGCGTGGCACAATTACATGTTAACTCAATGTAAAGATGCAGACAGACATGTATTTACGTCTGAGCGAATTGCAGAAAGGCGGAGTTGCCTTCATAACTTCTGCAGCTGCTTTCTACCTACTGTGGAAATCCCCAAAATGCAGCCATGTTTTAAGTTTACAATGTTGTCTGGAACTCAAATGCATGAATTTGCGTGTTTTCCGCATGTTTACATTAACTTTACATATATTCATGCTGTGTGAAAAATTTGCTTCGCATTTTGTCTGAACGCACCTTTAGCGCTCGCTTCAGTGGGGAGAGGCTGAGAGAGCGGCTTCCTGGCTTTAGCTTAACTGTCAGTCTGGCCTATTTTGGTTGCCATTTTCTATAAATTCTATTCACCACCTGCAATCCTTGTTCATCTATCAATGCCTGACCATATAATAATAAAAATGAAAATAATACATTTTATTTCTAGGTGCCATTTAACCCCCAAGGTCAGCATGCAAAGAGCATTAAAACATTAAAAACAAATTTAAAATGCAATAACAAAACTTAAGTAACAAACCAAAACAATGAATTAAAAGTAGATTATCAAAGAGAGTAAGCCTGTTTAAACAAACAAGTTTTGAGTCTGGATTTAAATAATGGAAGAGAGTCAATATTGCAAATGGCTGGTAGGAGTGAGTTCCAGAGCTGGGGAGCAGAGCGACTGAAGGCTCTATACCCCATAGTGATGAGGCGGGCAGAAGGAACGACGAGGTGAAGGGAAGAGGAGGACCTGAGAGAGCGGCTAGGGGTGACGATGTGGAGGAGTTCAGACAGGTATGGTGGGGCCAGGTTATGAAGGGCTTTGAAGGTGAGGAGCAGTATCTTGAAGTTTATTCTGTCCTTTATTAGGAGCCAGTGAAGATGCTAAAGGACAGGGGTAATATGTTCTATGGATGGAGTATGAGTGATGATCCGGGTAGCAGCGTTCTGAAAGAGCTGTAGCTTGTGGAGGGATTTATTTGGGAGATCAAAGAGAAGTGAGATGCAGGAGTCAATGCGTGAAGTGACAAGGCTAGTGATAAGGATGACAGCAGTGTGCGGAGTGAGGGAAGGACACAGTCGGTTAATGTTACGAATATGAAAATAGGCGGACCGAGTAATATTGATATGAGACTGGAATGATAAAGTGCTGTTGAGGATGACACCCAGGCTCTTAACCTGAGGGGAAGGGCAAATGGGAGAGTTAGTAATATCAATGGAGAAACTGGGGGATTTGGTTAAGATGGAGGGTGTACCAACAACTAAAATTTCTGTTTTATTGCCATTGAGTTTGAGGAACTCAAATTGCCCCCTCATGGATCGTCACCTTATCGTGGTGGTGGTGGTGGTGGTGGGGGGGGGGTTGCGTGCCCCAGTGATCCCAGGAGCTATGGTGTCCGGGGAAATTTTCCTCTGATAGGGTCTCCCAAGACAAACTGGTCCTGGGTGAAGGGCCAGACTAAGAACGATCCAACAGACTCTCATGATAAATTGTATATCAAGGATTCAGTGTACCCCGCCCGGTATGGGGTTACCGGGGCCCCACCCTGGAGCCAGGCCTGGGGGAAGGGCTCGAAGGCTAGCGTCTGGTGGCCGGGTTTCCACCTATGGGACCCGGCCGGGCTCAGCCCGAAGGAGTTACATGGGTCCACCCTCCAGTGGGCTCACCACCTGCAGCAGGGATCATGGGGGTCCGGTGCTATGTGGATTAGGTGGCTGTCAAAGGCGGAGACCTTGGCGGACTGATCCCAAGCTTTCTAAACTGGCTTTTGATACGTGGAATGTCACCTCTCTGGTGAAGAAGGAGCCTGAGCTGGTGTACGAGGTTGAGAGATACCGGCTAGATATAGTCGGCCTCACCTCAACACACAGCTCCGGTTCCGGAACCAGTCTCCTCGAGAGGGGCTGGATCTTGGCCTTTTCTGGAGTTGCCCCGGGTGAGAGGCGACGAGCAGGGGTGGGTATTCTTGTATCGCCCCACCTTGCTGCCTCTATATTGGAGTTTTCCCCGGTAGACGAAAGGGTTGCTTCCCTGCGCCTTCGGGTTGGGAAACGGGTCCTGACCATCATTTGTGCCTATGCACCAAATGATATTTCAGAGTACCCACCCTTTTTGGAGTCTATGACTGGGGTGCTGGAGGGTGCTCCTCTTGGAGACTCCATTGTCCTACTGGGGGACTTCAATTCGCACTTGGGCAACGACAGTGAAACCTGGAGGGGGGTGATTGGGAGGAACGGCCTGCCCGATCTGAACCCGAGTGGTGTTCAGTTATTGGACTTCTGTGCTAACCACAGTCTGTCCATAACGAACACCATGTTCAAGCATAAGGGTGTCCATATGTGCACCTGGCACCAGGACACCCTAGGTCGCAGGTCGATGATCGATTTTGTTATCGTATCATCAGACCTGCGACCGTATGTCTTGGACACCTGAGTAAAGAGAGGTGCAGAGCTGTCAACTGATCACCACCTGGTGGTGAGTTGGATCCGATGGCAGGGGAGGAAGCCATTCAGACCTGGTAGACCCAAACGTATAGTGAGAGTGTGCTGGGAGCGTCTGGCTGAGGCCCCTGTCTGGGAGGTCTTCAACTCCCACCTCCGGAAGAACTTCAACCACATTCCGAGGGAGTCTGGAGACATGGAGTCTGAATGGGCCATGTTGTCCACCTCTGTTGTTGAAGCGGCGGCCCAGAGCTGCGGCCGCAAGGTGGTCGGTGCATCTCGTGGTGGCAACCCCCGAACCAAGTGGTGGACACCAGTGGTGAAGGGGGCCATTAAGCTGAAGAAGGAGTCCTATCAAGTTTGGTTGGCTTGTGGGACTCCCGAAGCAGCTGAGGTGTACCGGCAGGCCAAGCGAAGTGCAGCTCGAGTGGTTGCTGAAGCAAAAACCCGGGTATGGGAGGAGTTCGGTGAGGCTATGGAACAAGACTTTCGGTCGGCCTCAAAGAGATTCTGGCAAACTGTCCGGCGGCTCAGGAGGGGAAAGCAGCTCCCCGTCCACACTGTGTATGGTGCGGATGGGACACCGTTGACTTCGACTGGGGATATCGTCGGGCGGTGGAAGGAATACTTCGAGGATCTCCTCAATCCCACTGATACACATTCCACAGAGGAAGCAGGGTTTGGGGACGAGGGGGATGACTCGCCTATCACAGGGGCTGAGGTCGCCAAGGTGGTTAAAAATCTCCTTGGTGGCCGGGCCCCGGGGGTGGACGAGATTCGCCCTGAGTGCCTCAAGGCTCTGGATGTTGTTGGGCTGTCATGGTTGACATGCCTCTGCAACATTGCGTGGAGGTCGGGGCCAGTGCCTTTGGCATGGCAAACCGGGGTGGTGGTTCCTCTCTTCAAAAAAGGGGACCGGAGGGTGTGCTCCAACTTTAGAGGGATCACACTCCTCAGCCTCCCTGGGAAGGTCTATGCCAAGGTACTGGAGAGGAGAGTTCAGCCGTTGGTTGAACCTCGGATTCAGGAGGAGCAATGTGGTTTTCGTCCTGGGCGTGGCACATCGGACCAGCTCTTTACCCTCTCGAGAATTCTTGAGGGTTCGTGGGAGTTTGCCCAACCAGTTTACATGTGTTTTGTGGACTTGGAGAAGGCATTTGACCGCGTCCCTCGTGGATTTTTGTGAGGGGTGCTTCGGGAGTATGGGGTATCGGGCTTGTTGTTACGAGCTATTCGGTCTCTGTACGACCACTGTGAGAGTTTGGTTCGTATTGCCAACACTCGGTCGGAGTCATTCCCAGTGAGAGTTGGACTCTGCCAGGGCTGCCCTCTGTCACCAATCCTGTTCATAATTTTTATGGACAGGATTTCTAGGCGCAGCCAGGGAATGGAGAGTGTCATGCTTGGTGACCACAGGATCTCATCTCTGTTGTTTGCAGATGATGTTGTCCTGTTGGCTTCATCCAGCAATGACCTACAGCTCTTGCTGGGATGGTTTGCCGCTGAGTGTGAAGCAGCTGGGATGAAAATCAGCACCTCCAAGTCCGAGTCCATGGTCCTTAGCCAGAAAAAGGTGGACTGTCCTCTCCGGGTTGGGGACAGGCTCCTGCCCCAAGTGGAGGAGTTTAAGTATCTTGGGGTCTTGTTCACAAGTGAGGGGAAAATGGAGCGAGAGATCGACAGACGGATTGGAGCAGCATCTGCAGTGATGCGGACGTTGTACCGGTCTGTTGTGGTGAAGAGGGAGCTTAGTTCTAAGGCAAAGCTGTCAATTTACCAGTCAATCTACGTTCCTACTCTCACCTATGGTCACGAGCTTTGGGTAATGACCGAAAGAACGAGATCGCGGATACAAGCGGCTGAAATGAGCTTTCTCCGTAGGATTGCTGGACTCACCCTCAGAGATAGGGTGAGGAGCTCAGTCATCCGGGAGAGGCTCAGAGTAGAACCGCTGCTCCTCCACATTGAAAGGAGTCAGTTGAGGTGGTATGGGTTTCAGAAGCCTTCGGACTAGAACCAGCAGGTTTAGGAACAGTTTCTTTCCAACAGCTGTCACGTTATTGAACTTAGTTCCCCGCTGACTCTCTTACCATCATCTTTTACCATCCTCACCTGTACATAACTGCATAACTACATAACTACATCTAACTTATTGCACATTATTTGCACATAACAGTACTCTTAACTTTCTGCACTGCTGCATATATTTGCATATATTTGCTTAAATTGCACATACTGTTAATTACCGTATATACTGCACTGCTGTCCTTTGCACTTCTGATTGGATGCTAAACTGTGTTTCGTTACCTTGTGTTCATACATGGGTAATGACAAAGTTGAATCTAATCTAATCTGATTAGGATGCCTCCTGGACGCCTCCCACTTGAGGTGTTTCAGGCACGTCCCACTGGGAGGAGACCCCGGGGCAGACCCAGGACTTGGTGGCGAGACTATGTCTCCCAGCTGGTCTGGGAACGCCTTGGTATCCCCTCTGAAGAGCTGGAGCAGGTGGCTGGAGAGAGGGAAGTCTGGGCTTCTCTGCTTGAACTGCTGCCTCCGCGACCCGGACCTCCGGAAAAGCGGTAGAAGATGGATGGATGGATGGAGTTTGAGGAAATTAGAGGTAAACCATGATTTAATGTCAGAAAGACAATCAAGAAGAGAGTAGGTGGCAGTATGGAGTTGGGTTTAGAGGAGAGGTAGAGTTGGGTGTCATCCGCATAACAATGGAAATGAATATTGTATTTACTGAAAATGTAACCAAGTGGAAAAAATGTAAATAATGAAGAGAAGGGGCCCCAGGACTGAGCCCTGGGGAACACCTGCAGAAATGGGGAACCAACTCGTGGTGTGGGATTTGATTTTGGATGAACTGAGTGTGGCCAGAGAGATATGAAGTGAACCAAGTGAGGGGAGTGTGGGTGATGCCAATGGAAGCCAGTCAATTTAGGAGTGTGCTATGAGAAATGGTGTCAAAGGCTACGGTGAGATCTAGGAGAATGAATATGGTGAGTAAGCCAGAATCTGCAGCCATGAGGAGGTTGTTCGTGATTTTGATCAATGCCGTTTCTGTACTATGGAGGGAGCGGAAAGTGGACTGGAATTGTTCATAGAGCTTATTATTACTGAGGTGACTGTGGAGCTGAGAGGCAATGACTTTTTCAAGAATCTTAGAGATGATGGGGAGATTAGAGATTGGTCGGAAGTTATTAAAATCAGATGAGTCTGCACCAGGTTTTTTAAGTAGAGGTGTAGCAGCAGCTGTTTTGAGTGGTAACAGAACAATTCCAGTATTGAGGGAAGAGTGAATAATGGTAGTAATCAAAGGAGCCAGTGAAGGAAGGCAGGCTTTAACAAGGACAGTAGGGAAGGGGTCAAGCTGACAAGTGGATGATTTGGATTTGTGAATTAGCTGGGATATGTCTGTTAATGAGGGGAGTGTAAAACTCGAGAAGGAATGAATAACGGAAGGAAAAGAAATCAGGGAATCCACTCCAGAAACTACAGCTCCATCAGACATACAATAAGCTGCTGATGGATATTGGAGATTTTGGAAGTAACAAAAGATCCTGGAATTTCCCCGTTGTGGGACTAATAAAGGCTTATCTTATCCTATCTTATCTTAACAAATGACATGAGAGAGTTGCAAAAGCTGGGTGAGTGTATATGCGAGGGGAGTGAGTCCGGGGGCCTTGTGGCATTGCTGAGGAGAGAAAAGAGTGTCTTTGAGTTGCCTTTATTGACGGAGATTAGATCAGCGTAGTATGTAGATTTAGCTGATGCAATGGAGTCTTTGTAGAGCAAGACGTGATTATTGTACATTTCTTTGTGAATGGTTAGTCCAGTTTTCTTGAAAAGGCATTCCAGTTGACGTCCTTTGGCCTTGAGTTCACGTAGGGAGGGAGTATACCAGGGTGCAGAGCGGGAGAAAGAAACAGGTCTCTGTTTCAGTGGAGCAAAGGTGTTAAGAAGATTATGTACATTATTATTGTAGTGGGAGACTAATTGATCAGGGGTGGAATGGCTATGTAAACTTGGGAGGCAATTTATTGCAGATGAAAAGATGACAAGATTAATATCCCTAATTTTCCTGAAGGTAATGTAACGGGGAGGGTTGGTTTTGAAAATTGGTAAATTTATATTAAAGGAAATGAGCATATGATCAGAGAAGGGGATAAAATGAGATTTACAGTCAGTGGGAGTGACACCAGAACAGCAAACCAAGTCCAACATATGGCCTTTACAGTGGGTAGGAAAATATATGTCATTCTTAGATGTTATTTTAGCTTAGTTTGCTATAGTTTATTTCCTGTGCCTTAAACTCAAGGCAGCTAGCTCATGGTAGCAGGTAGCTAGCATCAGCTAGCTGCCGAGGGCCACCATTTGCTCATTCATGATTGTTTCTGTGCTCATTGCACTCCAAGGACCAGTCATACCCTATTGACCAGTGAAACCACACACCTTTGTCCACCAGTGATGCTTTATTTCATTCATTATTTCAGATGAAATTATGTTAGCTAGTGTAGCTGAGGCATTATGTTTATTATATTAATAATATTATTAATATTAATATATTAATAATCTAGTTCATGTCACGGCTGGCCCTCACGAGCCAGCATAAGACGCCTCAGTTCAGTAAATTGCAGTTCAGTTCTTTTATTTATAAAGCACAGGACTTAGGTGTACAACATAACTTTGCCACGCAGGCTTCGTTACACAACACAACATAAATTCACAATGGAGAATTATGGCAGTGACGAGGAGCTCTCGTCTGCCGTAGTTAGGAAGGAACGTCAGCGAGGGAGAAGACAGTTCCAAATAAATCACTTACATGCAGCGGGATACGTCGAGGAACCCAGGGAGCATGTGGTAAGGAGACAGGGGAAAGTCATAGGACTTCTGACGAGACAGCCGCAACGTCCAGTTCACTCGCACTGACATTTAAAGCCAGCTGCTCATGATTGGAAACTCGGCACAGCTGCCCAGGTTCTGACAGCTGAGAGCTCCCGAGCGTCTGGCCAATCAGAGCCCGGGAAACCCGTGTGACGACACCAGCTGTCAAAAGCTGACAGGGATGAGGAATAACCCGAGCGCGGACAAAGCGCTCGGGATATGACAGTTCATTTTGAGTCACTGGAACAAATTTATAATTTAGAAGTTCCGATTTTCCTAACTTGCATGTTTTTGGCATGTGGGAGGAAACCGGAGAAATCCCGGACTAAACCCACACAGACACAGGGAGAACACGCAAACTCCACACAGATCACTGTTGGTCGGGGGCTCGGCTTGAACTCAGGATCCCCCGGCCAAGGGTGAGCTGCTGTGCTGCTGCAGTGCTAAGGTTAACTGGCATCAAACTGGGGATTCTAAATTGTCCTTAGGTATGACTGTGAGAGTGAATGGTTGTCTGTCTCTCTGCGTTGGCCCTGTGATGGACAGGTGATCTGTCCAGGGTGTACCCTGCCTCTCGCCCAAAGATGCTGGGATAGGCTCCAGCCCCCCCCCACCCCCACCCCGCGACCCAAAAAGGATTAAGCGGAAGAAGATGAATAAATGAATGAATGAAGTTCCGATTTTCCTTCTTGTTAGTGGGTCATTAATTGGTGGGACACAGGAAATGGGCTCATTGTGCATGCAGGGGTTTTGCCGGCAAACACTGCGTGGCCCCTGCACAGGTCAGATGGGTGTGTGTGGCTCTCCTCTCTGATGAGTTTTGAAGTTTAAACTTGGTCTTTGCTGCAGTCAGTGCTTGAGAATCACATTACACTGCAGAAGGGCTTTCATTAAGCTTTAGCAACTTCTGAGCAGAAAAATATCACTTTTATTGCTGTTTTGCCGTGGTGTCCACTCAGAGGAGGTTTTTTTTGTTTTGCATTAGACCAGAGTTGCTGCTGCTGCTGCTGCTGCTGCTGCTGCTGCGTTTCCACTGATTAATGCTCGTCTTCCATAGAATAAAGTGCCAGCTGTGAACCCACTGTTGGAGTTATTTCCCTCCACAACGCAGACGCAGAAAACAGTTTAAAGTCCGCTCCATAAACGTGGTGCCGTGACCCGCTGGGGTTCAGCTGTGAGCTCGTGACGACTGGGATGTCAGCCAGACTCTGTCTGCATCCTTTTCAAGTGAAAAAAATACTCATAGAGGAAAAAGTATTTTTTCTGTTGTGTTTGTATCAATGGTGGATACTGAGTGATTTGGACACGTTCTACATTTACTCTGTGATCAGCAGATTTTTTTTCGAGTGCTGCCAATTAGTTCTCATTTACTGTTGTGTTAAATGTAAAGTTTGTGTTTGAGATACGACTGGTAGAGGTCAAGCCACATCCATTATGTTTCCATCAGATGTTGGGAGGGGTCGAGGTCTTTCTGGGGCACATGAGCTTATTAGAAATCGTTCTCTCATAATGTCGCACGATGATGAGCCATCACAATCAAATCACAGAACCCAGCCTTGCATTTGGACCCCAGTCCTCCACTCCTGCATCCAGTAATGAAGACACCCAGAACGAGCTACGTGAGCTCATCACTGAGCTGGGGAGTCAAACTGGGGAGTCGACTGCAAACCGCCTGTTGGCAAGTCAAGCCCCGCCTACCAGAACTGAGGCCCCCCCATCCCAACCGTGCAAAGTTGGAGCCCCTGAAGCCACACTTGACCTCTCCAAAATGAGCTTGGTGGTCAGGCCAGATATTAAAGACCCCCCTATGTATAGAGGTGATGGCACTGATAAACACTCTGTCCAAGAGTGGATAGATTTTGATGGAAATCTATCTACAGAAGAGAGGGCTCTCTGGTGACATGCAAAAAGAGGAGATCCTGAACCATCTTCTTGGCAAAGCTAAGAACATTGTCAGAGTGGGATTGAAAAGTAACATGTCCTCTGGTGCAGTCACCAACCCTGAAACCATTTATGCTATACAGTGATCCCTCACTTATTGCGGTTAATGGGTTCCAGAACCGACCGCGAAAAGTGAAAAACTGCGAAGTAGCGTCACCCCCCTTTGTGGAATTCCAGGCTGATCTCGTTAGTTTTTTGATACATAAAATAATGTATAAATAATATAAATAATACGTACGTTCATTCTCTCACTCTCTCTCTCTCTCCTGAGAGAGAGAGAGTGAGAGAATGAAAAGAATCTCGCGAGAGTGCATCTCTCGCGAGATTCCCGAGCCGAGTCAACACGAGAACAAAATCTAGAGTCGGGAGCGATCTCTTGGGGGGGGGATGCTGGCCAGCGAATCAGAGAGGTGGATTTTGACTTGTGCAGGCTCTCCGTGTTGATACGTGATGTTCTAATGTATTTTTTCTCAATTTTGAATTTTTAATGAATATTTTTGAAAAATCCGCGATGCACTGAGGGCGCGAAAGGTGAAGCGCGAAGTAGCGAGGGATCACTGTATTAAGGCGTTACTTTAAGTGAGAGCCCAGGGTCTTCCCAGCCATTAGCTAACTTTTATGCTACCCATCCAGCTGCCAAAGAAACACCAGTAGACTACTGGGTGAGGTTAAATATTGTTGCTGAAGCAGGTGACAGGCACTTGCAATGTCAAGGAACCAAGATGGAGAACATGGATGCAGAGGAGGTCATGATGTTTATCAGAAATTGCCCACACCCTAATCATGCCTGTGTGTTTAAGTGCAAGCCCATAAGTAAATGGTCAATAACAGAAGTTCAAGAAGCCATTGATGAGTATCAAAGAGAAAGTTATGCAAAAAGAAAGCCCCCTGTCTCAGCTAAGTCACAACCTCTTCTAGTGGCCACCGCAGCAACCGATGTCAACCAATGAGCTTGGATTGGACATTGCTTATGTGAACACAGCAAAGTGTGCCCAAAGTAATCCAGCTAAGACTTGTGAAACTGCTATGTCAGAATTAGGTGCTCTGGAACGTGTGCTCAATATGCTAGAGAGGGTGCTAGGGCGTAATTACCAGCCCGCAATCCCCACTAAGAGCACGACCTCTAGCCCCAGCCAGTTTCCCCCAGTGCAGAGTTTGTGGCAATAATTCACACTCCACACGCACCCACTGCATGAGAGAAAGGAGATGCCTAGGCTGTTTAGAAGTGGGTCATAAGAGAAAAGACTGCCCTGGTGTCACCGAACCCGTCACCCAGCACAGTATCATGCCGGGAAACTAGTATACTCACACTTGGGAGGGGACTGTGTGAGTGATGAATGTGAAACCCCCAACCCCTGAGCTGATGTGCAAACCGTATACAAAGCCTAAAGTGTGCTCCATCTGGTACTGTTATACTTTTCCAAAGTATGATGCAACTCGAAAAAGCTGACAGTGTATTTTACACTAATGCTTTAGTAAATAATAAAGTCACTCTTCAAGCTCTTCTTGACACAGGCTCCATGGCATGCACCATGAATGAAGAGGCAGGACAGAAGCTAATGAGTGATGGGGTTATATCAGAGCCAAGTGATACTCATACCAGCATCACACTTGTAGGTTATGGTGGAGTTCAGGTAGAGCCCAAGTGTATATACAACTTGGAAATGGAAGTGTATGAGTGTGCATTCAGTGTACCTGTCCTCATAGTTCCCAGCCCAAGAGATCAGCTAATTTTAGGGACAAATTTCATCAAACATCTCCTCAGACAATTCAGACTATCCCCCCACTTCTGGCGTGTCTTGAGTAAACCTGAACCAACAAACGCTCCTGAAATGGTGCAGTTTTTGAACATGCTGTCAGGCATTAATAGGTGGAGAGGTGACAAAATGGCAGATGTTATTGGTACCATCAAATTAACTCAGGCTGTGACTCTACTCCCTAAGCAGGAACACTTGGTATGGGGCAGACTCCCTGTATCATCCCCCATTTCTGAAGGCAGTGCCATCCTGATTGAGCCACCAAGAGCACAAGTTCACAAAAAGGATGTGATTGTATGCAGAACTGTGGCTTCTGTGAGCAGTGATAGGTGGGTCCCCGTCCGCATCCTGAACACCTGTGATGTCCATCACATTAAAAAGGGGCACTAAGGTGGCAGATGTATCCCCCTGTGTTGCTGTTGAAGACCTTGATGGGACTCTTGAACAAAAGCCACCAGAGATATTCAAGGCCCAGAGTCAAACAGTGTATGCTCAGGCAGAAATCAGTCATGGCCCTTTGCCCCATTCAAGTTTCTATGACAGCCTGCGGAAGCTAGGGCTAGAATATTTAAACATCAACTCGTGAGGTTTCATACCACTGAAAAGCCCAACACCTACAGTTTGTACATCAATATGAGGACGTGTTGTCAAAAAGTAAACTCTATTGTGGACTGGCAAAAGACTTTGTTCATTGTATCCACTTATCTGATGACCGACCATTCAGACTCCCATACCGTCATGTTCCACCAGGCCAGTATCGTAAGCTGCGACAAGTGCTGACGGAGATGGAGGAATGTGAGCTTATTCGCAAGTCCAGCAGTGAATGGGCATCCTCTCTAGTGCTTGTATGGAAGAAAAATGGTGATCTCAGAATATGTGTGGATTACCTCTGGTTGAACGCACGCACAATCAAGGATGCCCATCCTTTGCCCCATCAATCCGACTGCCTGGCAGTCCTGGATGGTAACACAATCTTTAATGCTATGGACTTGACATCTGGGTTCTATAATATTGCCATGTCAGAAGAAGATAAGAAGCTGACAGCATTTACAACACCTATGGGGCTTTATGAGTTTAACAGACTGCCGCAGGGTCTTTGCAGCAGTCCAGCCAGTTTCATGTGTCTCATAATGGGCATATTTGGTGACCAAAATTTCTTAACCCTGCTTTGCTATTTGAATGACCTCCTTGTGTATGCACCCAATGAAGCCAAGGCTCTCAGGAGGTTAGAGATTGTTTTCGAACGACTGCGTGCGCATGGATTGAAACTAGCCCCCAAAAAGTGCCAACTGCTAAAGCGAAGTGTGAGATTTTTGGGCCATATTGTGGATGAAAATGGAATCTCTACTGACCCTGACAAAATTGGGGCAATCACCGCTATGACAGAGGCTGATTTAATGATGGAGGATAGGATTACACCATCTCAGAAAAAGATAAAATCAATTTTGGGCATGGTGATGTACTATCAACAGTTCATACCTGACTGCTCTAAAGTTGCCAAGCCCCTCTTTACATTGACTGCTGCCCCTAAAGGGAAAAAAACAAATGCTCGAAGTTCTGCTTCTTTCAGGAGGCTCAGCCCAGTTGACTGGAAGAAGGAACACATTGACTCATTTGAACAGCTAAAGACTACACTTCTCGAGTCTGTTGTGCTCGCCCACCCTGATTTTAATAAACCGTTCATCTTGTCAACAGATGCATCACAGGATGGGTTCGGTGCTGTATTTTCTCAGGTCTGAGAGGGCGACAGTAAAGCACGCCCAATTGCTTTCGCAAGTAAAGCTCTCACCTGTGTTCAGAAAAATTATCCTGCCCATCGTCTTGAGTTTTTGGTGCTTAAATGGCCTGTCTGTGACAAATTTAGTCATTGGTTAAAGGGACACAACTTTACAGTTTGGACAGACAATAACCCATTAACATATATTCTCACGAACCCCAAACTTGACGCATGTGAGCAAAGGTGGGTGTCAAAATTGTCCCCCTTCAATTTCAGCATCAAGTACATCCCTGGCAGCAAAAATGTTGTTGCTGACGCTCTGAGCAGACAGCCCTTTGTCCACGATCGAGTTAGTCAGAGGCTCATGATGGAACCCGATGCAGCTTTGCTAGAGGAGTCACAGCAGGTCAAAGAGAGCTCCGTTCAGGAAGCATTCAGACTGAGCACCAACCAGCAGACTATCGAGTGTTCACCCCCTTTGGAAAATCTAACATGTTGTTGTCTGAGTGATGATGAAGTGTCTGCAGTTTTGACAGGCCGTTGTGAATGGAATCAGGGGTCAAAACAAAGAGTCATTTCTTGGCTAGCCCAAGACCTGGAACAACTCCTGCCGCCAGGTCAACATGCTTTGCCTGTGTTTTTCCTTCAGGAGCTCCAAGATGAACAGAGGAAAGATCCCACATTAGCTAGAGATACCCCCTTTTTTTTTTTTTTTTTTTTTGTTACTTATTTGTACCCGTAGGTAGATTTGGTTTGCAGTCTGGTGACAAGCCACCGGCTGCCGGTCGCTGCGTGCGCGAGCGCCCTAAACCTACATGTTTTTGGTGTGCGGGAGGAAACTGGAGAAATCCCGGAGTAAACCCGCGCAACACGGGGAGAACATGCAAACTCCACACAGCTCACTGTTGGTCGGGGGCTGGGATCGAACCCACGATCTCATGATCCCCGCGATCCCCCGGCCGAGGGTAAAACTGTGCTGCCGCAGTGCTAAACCACTGCGCCGCCGTGCAGCCCTTAGACTTTGTTGAATGTGGCAGACATCCATCATGTAGAGAGTGAGCCAATCAGTCCTTCAAAGTGCAAAAAAACACTAAAACAGTGGGACAAATTAAGAATGCTGGATGGTATTCTGTACAGAGTGAGCAAGGATTCACGAACTGGGAAAAGGCGCCATCAGTATGTAACTCCTTCTGCCTTGATCAGCCATATCCTGTCAGGTGTCCATGACAATGCTGGCCATCAGGGTCAAAGCAGAAGTCTGTACCTAGCAAGACAGAGGTTTTTCTGGTTGAGCATGGAGCATGATGTCCGTGACTATGTCAGGTGTTGCAAACGTTGTCACCGGTAAGACCCTTGAGCCTGAAGGAAGAGCTCCATTAGAAAGTATCAAAACAACCAGGCCCCTTGAGCATGCTTGTATAGATTTTTGGTCTGCAGAAGACTCAAAAGGGAAGAGCATTGATGTTCTAGTAGTGACAGACCACTTCACTAAAATGGCTCATGCTTATAAGTGCTCAGACCAAACAGCTAAACAAGTTGCACGTCAGTTGTGGGACAGATACTTCTGTGTTTATGGGTTCCCCCAAAGAATTCTTTCAGACCAAGGTGCCAATTTCGAAAGCGAGCTCATTCAAGAATTGTTGCAGGTGGCTGGTGTGCAAAAATCAACGACAACGCCCTATCATCCTATGGGCAATGGTCACACTGAAAGATTCAATAGAACATTGAGGAATATGATCAGAGCTCTGCCACCCAGAGAAAAACACAAGTGGCCACAGATGCTGCAGACACTAACTTTTGCCTACAACTGTACTGCTCACGAGTCTACAGGCTATGCTTCCTTTTATTTGATATACGGGCATATCCCCAGACTGCCAGTGGATGTCATGTTTCACAACATTGAAAGAGACAATGATGTAACAGACTATCACAACTATGTCAAAAAAATGAGAGATGACCTAAAGGAGGCTCTTGCGCTGGCTCAAACCAATGCTGAATCCAGTCAATGGCATCAGGCAGACCTGTATAACAAAAGACAAAAAGGTGGCGGCATTGAAGGGGGAGATAGAGTCCTCCTAGCTAACAAGGGTGAGTGTGGTCGCAGAAAGTTGGCTGATAGGTGGGAGTCCATTCTCTGCACGGTGATCTCCAGAAACTCCAACTGTCATACATACCACATCAGAAACACCAGTAATGGACAGGAAAAGGTTGTCCACAGAAATCTGCTTTTGCAGGCCAATTTCCTGCCCAATGAAATGGATGGTGATGTTGAATTGTCTTTTGTCAGTGACACTGAGACTGAACGAGGGGAGAATGGGTCTGAAGGGAATGTCTTGTCCATTGAATCCAACTGTGACCATACAGAACATACAGCTTCCTGGGTAGCTGAAATGACCAATGATGAGCCAGGTGCTGTAGAGCCCCAATCAAGTGACAGTGTTGGAGATGGTGCCAGTGTTGAGCCAGATTCTCAGGAGTCTCATGGGAGTGACAGTAATATTGAAGGTGAAGTGCCTGTCCACACTGAGGATGAGGATAATGATGGAAGTGAGCTACCTGAGAAAGCAGCAGAGCAGACCCAACCTCAGGCTCAGTCGACCAGTGAAAACACCTCTGGAGCCCCTGTGATTCATGAGATTGCTCCCCAGAGTAATGCATTAGAACAAGAGTGGGAAGGGTAGTGAAACCAGTGAACAGACTGATTCAGAACATGACACAAAAGAACATACACACAAGCATTGTGGTTGGTGGGTTTACTAGAAGTTTATTTTCGTAAGGAAACCGGGTTTCCAAACCAGTTATACTGTCTTTATGTTATACATTTACATTTATCTTACTGCAAGTCATGTATTTTGAATTGGTTCATATTCAGGGTAACATGCATTATAAAATAATAACTGTCATGATATTTGTTTGAGGGAGTGTATAAGGCACTTCTTTTGGAAGTGAACATTTGGGAGTCTGGCTAACTTCCGTTTGTTAACTTTCCCTATGAGGTGGGAGACAAACTTGCTGCACATATAAATGTACTGTAAATGACAGTTTATTCTACCCTCTGTACTCAGTCACACACACCCATTTGAGAAGTTTTGAGAAGTTCAGGGGGAAGTATGTAGCTGAGGCATTATGTTTATTATGTTTATTTTTAAGCGGACTTCTTCAAAACTAGAGTAAAGTGACAATATAAATAATCTAGTTCATTTTGAGTCAGTGGAACAAATTTATAATTTAGAGGTTCCGATTTTCCTTCAGAAGGGTTTTCATTAAGGTTTAGTAACTTTTGAGCAGAAAAATATCACTTTTATTGCCGTTTTGTTGTCCGTGTCCACTCAGAGGCTTTTTTTTTCCCTTTTGCATTAAACGGGATGAGAGTGTGCTGCTGTTGTGTGTATCCCACTGATTAATCCTTGTCTTTCATAGGTATGTTTCATGTTAAAAATGTTATAATGTGAGTTTTATTTGAAGCTGCACTTAAGTTAATACTTTGAGTCACTTTATATTTTTTTTTTAGTTTTTATTTTTATATGTAACTATCTAATTTGAGTGTCTTTTTATTGATTGATGCTTTTGAGTGTAATTGTGTTTATTTGATTTTTATTCATTTATTTCAGTTTTACTGTGTTTTTGGTTTGACTTTTGGAATGTATTTTGTTAATATATAATTTTGTAACACAGCACGTGTTAAAAAAAACAAAACTGCGTGGACCCTGCACAGACGGGAAGGGAGTGTGCTGCTGCTGTGTGTATCCCACTGATTAATGCCTGTCTTCCATAGAATAAAGTGCCAGCTGTGAACCCACTGTTGGAGTTATTTACCAACACAACACAGACGCAGATAAGTTTCAAGTCCGCTACACTAGTTGTGGGAGCAGTCAACATGTGGGAAAAGTGCAGCAAAAGGGACCTTTATATAAAGATAGCCAGCCACTGAAGAAATACAGTTAAGACAGCACACTTTTCCCAAGGATGTCTTTGATTTATGGCAGTAGAAAACACCGTGGCTGCCTCATCCATCCACGTGGATCCCCTGAATTTCCCCCTGGGATTAATAAAGTATACAAAATTTAAAAAAAAAAAGAAATGGTTTAAAATGGCAAAAGTAAGTTCAGGGTAGCATTGTAAGTATAAAAGTATCTTGTTATATGTGAATTCCATATATATGTACCCACTTGGAAACTTGTAGCGTTCTCCACCCATGTGTAAACACTGTTGGCTGAAGTTGTGGTTGATGTACGTTGGCTCCATTGCCAGGTTGCGAGGAGAACTGAAGGAGTTCCTGATCCCACAGAAACTCTTCTGTGGGATTAGGAATAATTGTGAAGTGCGGTGTGATGACGCCGCCTTCCGGTTGTGTCATCACACCGCCCTATATATACGGGGCGTCCGCCATTCGGGCTTCCTCTTTGCCCAGGACGACTCCACATGCTGTGCGTTTACTGTATGGTGACCAGTCTGTTAATAAAGGGTAGTTCCAGTGCAACCCCTTCGTCCGCCTCCTTTATACCAGGTTTATGGATACTACAAGAAGGGACAGCGCAGGCTGTTCCTGCTGAGGAGACTCAGGTCTTTTGGTGTACAAGGCGCGCTGCTGAAGACATTCTATGACACGGTGGTGGCATCAGCCATCACTTTTGGAGTGGTCTGCTGGGGCAGTGGCATTACTGCAGCCGATAGGAAGAGACTAAACAAACTGATCAAGAAAGCTAGCTCTGTCCTGGGGCAGCGCCTTGATCCGGTGGAGGAGATAGGAGAGAGAAGGACGGTGGCTAAACTGTCATCTCTGCTGGAGTCCGAGTTCCACCCTATGCAGGACATACTGAATGCACTGAGGAGCTCATTTAGCAGCAGACTACATCATCCCAGGTGCACAACCGAGAGGTTTCGCAGGTCCTTCCTACCAACGGCTGTCAGACTGTACAACCTAAGCAGGGCTGCTCGCAGAGATA
The DNA here is from genome assembly GCA_020510985.1 of Pholidichthys leucotaenia. Classification (NCBI taxonomy): domain Eukaryota; kingdom Metazoa; phylum Chordata; class Actinopteri; order Cichliformes; family Pholidichthyidae; genus Pholidichthys; species Pholidichthys leucotaenia. Next base: position 53,064,160 of record CM035849.1, on the reverse strand, counting down.
GCAAAAAGACGTAACAAACTAATAGTTTTTTTGAATGCAAAAGATGCAATAGACTTACACAATGGTCCCCTCCGGCATACAACTAGGAAAATACCGGTCGCTATGGAGAGTGAGAATATGTATGGGCACATAATCATACCATGTAGGATAACTAAGTAGACGGTTGTGCTGTTTCATCCCATCTAGCAACAATGCTCTGCACTGTGTGTGTTTATATATTTACATATTTATTCCATCTAGCTACAATGCTCCGCACTGGGTGTGTTTATGTTTATATATCTATATATTTATTCCATCTAGCTACAATGCTATCTTCGATAGCAATCTTCGATAGCAATCAATTCTAATCTTCGATCCAAGATGGCGCCCACAGCGGTCGACATGGTGCTTCGCTGCGCTCTTTGTTTGTTTTTGTTTGTCAATTGTGTGTCTGCTTGCACTTATACCCGTGAAGAACTTTTAAATATCAGGACTTTGACCCCCACGGACCTCCTCCCAGTTTTTCTAGCCCCTGCCGCCGATCTGGTTTATTGTTTGGCTCGGAAAGTGAGACGGCGGAAGAGAGGAAGACGAGCGGGCGCTCTCGTGCGACTTTGCAGGAGAGGCTCGCGAACGGCGCTGCCTGGCATATTTCTGTCCAATACCAACTCTCTCTCTAACAAGGTGGATGAACTGCTGATGCGTTTTAAGGACCTCGCCTCCTCAGCTGTCCTCTGCTTTACTGAGACCTGGCTCCGGGAAAATATACCGGACAGCGCGCTGCGCCTCGACGGCTTCCAGCTCTTCCGTGCTGATCGTGACACAGAGCTTTCCGGCAAGACCACAGGAGGCGGAGTCTGCTTCTACATCAACTGCATCTGGTGCTCTGATGTAACGGAAAATTCCAAACACTGTTCTCCTGCCTTGGAATTTCTTGTTATCAATTGCAAGCCCTTCTATTCCCCGCGGGAGTTTGCTTCTTTCATAATGATCGCTGTGTACGCCCCTCCCGACGCGGACACGCGCGAAGCTCAGCGCGTGCTCGCGGATCACATTCAACACACAGAGCGGAGTTTTCCAGACTCGCTGATTATTGTGGCTGGCGACTTTAATCAGTGCAATCTGAGCCACGATCTCCCCCGCTACATACAGTTTATTAAATGCCCCACCAGAGGATTAAACACACTGGATCACTGTTACACCACAGTGAAAGACGCATATCGCGCTGTCCCTCGAGCTGCGCTGGGATTATCTGATCACGTGATGGTTCACCTCATTCCCACATACAGACAGAGATTGAAGCTCACTAAACCTGTTGTGAGCACTACGAAGATACGGACCAGTGATACTGAGGAGAAGCTGGAAACGTGCATGGAAATATCTGACTGGGGCATGCTTAAAGGAGCCACGCATGATCTGGATGAGTACACGGACACTGTGAACTCATATATCCACTTTTGTGAAGAGAACATTCTTCCATCACGCACCAGGGTGAGTTACTCTAATGACAAACCCTGGTTCACAGCTAAGCTCAGACAGATCAGGAAGGAGAAGGAAGCAGCGCTGAAAAGTGGAGACAGGGACTGCTACAGGGAGGTTAAATACCGGTTTAACAGAGAGCTGAAGAGGGCTAAATCTGTGTACTCAGAGAGACTCCAGCAGCAGTTCACTGCTAATGATTCGGCTTCCGTGTGGAGAGGACTGAGGCAAATCACCAACTATCGACCTAAGGCTCCTAAAGGTCAGGATGACAAAGCCCTTTGTCAGAGACTGTCCCAACACTATGCCCGTTTTGACACCTCGTCATCTGTGTCCAACTCCCCCCCTCCCTACAGCTCCACAGCCTCCACATTCCCTACTTCATTTAAGGCACCCCCCCCCTCCTCCCCCCCTCCCCTTATCATCAGTGAGCAGGATGTGCTCAAACAGTTCTCCAGACTGAACCCGCGCAAGGCCCCCGGCCCAGACGGTGTGTCTCCCTCCACCCTGAGACTCTGTGCGAAACAGCTGGCTCCTGTATTCACAGACATTTTTAACACCTCCCTTAAGTTATGCCACGTGCCATCCTGCCTCAAATCCTCCACCATCATCCCTGTCCCCAAGAAGCCACGGATCACTGGACTTAATGACTACAGACCTGTAGCGCTCACCTCTGTAGTCATGAAGTCCTTTGAGCGCCTGGTCCTGTCCCACCTCAAGTCCATCACCACCCCTCTCCTGGACCCGCTGCAGTTTGCCTACCGAGCCAACAGGTCTGTAGACGATGCAGTCAACCTGGCCCTCCACTCCATCCTGCAGCACCTGGACTCCCCGGGAACCTACGCCAGGATCCTGTTTGTGGACTTCAGCTCCGCATTCAACACCATCCGCCCCGCTCTGCTCCGGGACAAGCTGTCCCTGCTCAACGTGCCTGACTCCCTCTGCAGGTGGATCATCGACTTCCTGACGGACCGGGGCAGCATGTGCGGCTGGGAAAGACTGTCTCAGACTATACTAGCATCAGCACCGGATCACCCCAGGGCTGTGTACTTTCCCCCCTACTCTTCTCCCTTTACACCAACTCCTGCACCTCCAGCCACCAGTCTGTCAAGTTGATCAAGTTTGCGGACGACACCACCCTCATCGGGCTCATCTCCAACGGCGACGAGTCCGCCTACAGGAGAGAGGTGGCCCAGCTGGCGTCCTGGTGCAGCAATAACAACCTGCAGCTGAACGCTCTGAAGACAGTGGAGATGATTGTAGACTTCAGGAAAGTCACTACTCCTCTGCCCCCCCTCACCCTCTCAGGCTCTCCCATCACCACTGCTGATTCCTTCCGCTTCCTAGGCACTACCATCACCAGGGACCTCAAATGGGAGCTGACCATCAGCTCACTCATCAAAAAAGCCCAGCAGAGGATGTTCTTCCTGCGGCAGCTGAGGAAGCTCAAGCTACCCACCAAGATGTTAGTGCAGTTCTACACAGCCATCATCGAGTCCATCCTCACCACCTCCATAACCGTGTGGTACGCAGGAGCCACTGCCAGGGACAGACTAAGGCTGCAGCGCGTCGTGCGCACTGCTGAGAAGGTGATCGGCTGCAAGCTCCCATCTCTCCAGGATCTGTACATCTCCAGGACCCGGAGGCGTGCTGGCCGGATCATAGCCGATCCCTCACACCCTGGTCACGTACTGTTTGCCCCCCTCCCCTCTGGTAGAAGACTTCGGTCCATCCAGACTAAAACCTCCCGTCACATGAACAGCTTCTTCCCCTCTGCCATTAGACTGCTGAACACTAAGTGACTCTCGTGCACCATGTACAGCAGCTCAACCAGACTCATGTCAATCATCACTGTTTTCTTCCTGCATTACCGACTGCACTATATAGTTCTCCACAGTATCTGCTGCTGGCTAATATATATTTTAACTGTTGACCAGTATCACTTAATCTTATCCTACACTTTATTACATGTATAGTTTATTTCTCTTATCTTATCATGTTTAATGTTGCAGCATTGTACCGAGACAAATTCCTAGTTTGTGTACTACATGAACAATGGCAATAAACCTGATTCTGATTCTGATTCTGCTCCGCACTGTGTGTTTATATATCTACATATTATTCCATCTAGCTACAATGCTCTGCACTGTGTGTCTGTGTGTGTGTATATATATATTTTATAGTAATATGTACATATGTATATTAGCTGCTCTTGCTTGCTTGTTTTTTTTCTTGCCTTCTGATTGTTGCTCTGAGTGTTGCTATCCCTGTGCTGTTGCAATCCTGGAATTTCCCCGTTGTGGGACTAATAAAGGCTTATCTTATCTTATCTTATCTTATAACATTTGGCAACTGAGGATTAAACCATGGAGGCATGCGTTACATCACTGCAGCCTTTCCTGGAGCTTCCCGGCAAACCACCGGTGTTGTGGCCTCGCTGGTTGGAGGCTTTGGTGATCTACATCACAGCCCTGGACCTCGGGAAGCTAGACAAGGTGAGGCTGCAGGCGCTGCTGGTCCACAATCTGGGTATCGAAGGCCAGAGGATTCTGCAGACGCGCTGCGCGGCGGACACGTACAGTGGGGCAAAAAAGAATTTAGTCATTAAATTAAATTAAATTAAATTAAATCACCCTTATTGTCATTCAACCGTACAACCAATCATGTACAGTAGAATGAGATTGTGCTTTACCTATCTACTGTGTCAATCACACACCCCCCAAGTGCAGAATCAGAGGGCCGCTGCCATGCAAGGCGCCGCCACAGATTTCCCTCCTCCATTCCATTATTGCTGAGCACCAAGCTGGATGGCAGGAAGTTCCACTTTTTATATGGTCTTCGGCATGACCCGGCCTGGACATGCCGGCCAGGTCAGCCGAAGTCAGCCACCAATTGTGCAAGTTCTCCCACTTAAAAGATGAGAGAGGTCTCCAATTTTCATCATAAGTATACCTCAACTATGAGAGACAAAATGAGAAAAAAAAATCCAGAAAATCACATTGTCTGATTTTTAAAGAATTTATTTGCAAATTATGGTGGAAAATAAGTGTTTGGTCAATAACAAAAGTTCATCTCAATACTTTGTTATATACCCTTTGTTGGCAATGACAGAGGTCAAACGTTTTCTGTAAGTCTTCACAAGGTTTTCACACACTGTTGCTGGTATTTTGGCCCTTTCCTCCATGCAGATCTCCTCTAGAGCAGTGATGTTTTGGGGCTGTTGCTGGGCAACACGGACTTTCAACTCCTTCCAAAGATTTTCTATGGGGTTGAGATCCGGAGACTGGCTAGGCCACTCCAGGACCTTGAAATGCTTCTTACGAAGCCACTCCTTCGTTGCCCGGGCGGTGTGTTTGGGATCACTGTCATGCTGAAAGACCCAGCCACGTTTCATCTTCAATGCCCTTGCTGATGGAAGGAGGTTTTCACTCAAAATCTCACGATACATGGCCCCATTCATTCTTTCCTTTACACGGATCAGTTGTCCTGGTCCCTTTGCAGAAAAACAGCCCCAAAGCATGATGTTTCCACCCCAATGCTTCACAGTAGGTATGGTGTTCTTTGGATGCAACTCAGCATTATTTCTCCTCCAAACACGACAAGTTGAGTTTTTACCAAAAAGTCCTATTTTGGTTTCATCTGACTATATGACATTCTCCCAGTCCTCTTCTGGATCATCCAAATGCTCTCTAGCAAACTTCAGACGGGCCTGGACATGTACTGGCTTAAGCAGGGTGACACGTCTGGCACTGCAGGATTTGAGTCCCTGGCGGCGTAGTGTGCTACTGATGGTAGCCATTGTTACTTTGGACCCAGCTCTCTGCAGGTCATTCACTAGGTCCCCCCGTGTGGTTCTGGGATTTTTGCTCACCATTCTCATGATCATTTAGACCCCACGGGATGAGATCTTGCGTGGAGCCCCATATCGAGGGAGATTATCAGTGGTCTTGTATGTCTTCCATTTTCTAATAATTGCTCCCACAGTTGATTTCTTCACACCAAGCTGCTTACCTATTGCAGATTCAGTCTTCCCAGCCTGGTGCAAGTCTACAATTTTGTTTCTGGTGTCCTTTGACAGCTCTTTGGTCTTGGCCATAGTGGAGTTTGGAGTCTGACTGTTTGAGGTTGTAGACAGGTGTCTTTTATACTGATAACGAGTTCAAACAGGTGCCATTAATACAGGTAACAAATGGAGGACAGAGGAGCCTCTTAAAGAAGTAGTTACAGGTCTGTGAGAGCCAGAAATCTTGCTTGTTTGTAGGTGACCAAATACTTATTTTCCACCATAATTTGCAATTAAATTCTTTAAAAATCAGACAATGTGATTTTCTGGATTTTTTTTTTCTCATTTTGTCTCTCATAGTTGAGGTATACCTATGATGAAAATTGGAGACCTCTCTCATCTTTTAAGTGGGAGAACTTGCACAATTGGTGGCTGACTAAATACTTTTTTGCCCCACTGTACAAGGATGTCATGGAGCTACTAGCTAGCCACTTTACCATGCCAGACAGTGTGACAGTGCAACAAATTTGCTTTCGCCAGAGACGCCAAAGGGTTGGTGAGTCAGTTCAACAATTTGTCGCTGACCTCAGACAGTTAGCTAGTGTGTGCCGTTTTGGGCTGTTGGAGGACGAGATGGTGCAGGACCAATTGGCCGAGCACACGTGTAATGCTGGGCTACGTGCTAGGTTGCTAACGGCGCCTAATGACTTAACGTTAGCTAGAGCAGTTGAGCTAGCCCTCCAGTTTGAAGCCACTGATAAGCTAGCATTGGAGCTAAACTGGCACCAGTCACAGAAGCCGCCGGAGATGACAATGATGTCAGCGAATGTGGTGGACCCGGAGGATGATGAAAGCATGGACGAGGACTATGAGGCCTATGCCATGAGCTGAAGGTCTGCCCCGAGAAGTCCCATTTGTGGGGGTTGTGGAGCCTCAATGCATCAGTGCAAGAGTGTGCCCGGCAAGAGGGAAGCGATGCAGTAAGTGTGCGCTTAAACCATTTTGCTATAGTGTGCTGGTTTCCAGTGCCATGGAGCCCACCAAGGGAGTCAGGCCGCCCGCCTACAATGACCATTCACTCGGTGAGTCCATGCACCAACGGGTATTCTTATTGTATGGTGGAGTTGGACAGTGTGGCATTGCTGTTACTGCTTGACACAGCGGCGGTGCGGTCGATGCTGAATTGGGCCATGGAGAAAAGTTCTTCCCACATCACAGGATCAGGAGTAACCGTTGTACCGCCGTTGTACGGCTACGGCGGGAATAGACTGTGCAATGTCGGGACTGAGTTGACTGTTCACTACAAAAATGAAGTGATGCACAACTTCACATTCCAGGTGGCAGCGCGTGGCAATAACATCATGGGGTTTGATCTGTTCTACGGACTGGGTTTCACCATCAGGGACAGTACTGGGTCTGAATGGTCTGGGTGTGGACGCTGGAATTTGCCGGCCCTGGTGGATGACGATGGTGTGGATGAGGTGCTTTTGGACAGTGCCGGCACCGGGGCGCTCACTCCTAGCTCAGTGGAGGAACCGGACGGGTCCAGCACCCATGCTCGGCCGGAGGTAGTGAGGGTGTGGTGTGTGTGTGTGTTGGGGGGGGGGGCGACAAGCGACACCAGGGAGGCACCAGACTCTTTCAGTGCCCATGTTGGATTTTGGCCAAAAGCAGGTTAGGGGTCCGCTGCTATGGAGGTGTCTGCTGCAACACCATGGTGTAATGGCGGGGCCAGACAAAAGGTGAACATGGAGCTGCCACAGACACAGCAACATGTCAAGTCAGGCAAGGTGCCGCTCCAGGTCATGGACTGTGTTTGGTTTCAGGCCAATGAACGACCAGGGCAGCTGTCAGCCAGACCACAGCCGGCGAAACATTAGGCGCCGCTGAGGATTGTGGCATAGCTGGGAGTGGTGTGTTTCCGGCTAATGGACGGCTCAATCTGCCATGCGAAGAAGCTGCGGCATGTCCGGGTGGCAGGGCTACGCATGAGTCAGCTAAGGTGGTGTGGAACCCGGGCTCCTGTGCTCTGAAGATTGGTCCTTGCCCCGGGGGATCTGCCACCTCCAGGGGCACGCCTGCAATGTGGTTGTTATTGACCCACCACCACCATGGGGGACTGTGAAAAAAGTGAACTGAACATTGTTAGTTAGGAGCACAGCTGACCTACTGAAGGTGGTAGAATAAACCACTTTGTCGTGCGGATCATGTAGCAGTCTACCCACCAGCTCTAGTTTCAGTTTGTTTTGTGTTCTTCATGATTTTATGTTTGCTTTATTTGTTGTGTTTGTTTGGGGTTTGTGTTCCAAATATGGGTGGATTTAATTGGTTGTGTTTTCTATTTTGTAAAGTGGGGGGAGAATGCAGGATCGGATTTTATTGTGAAGTGAGGTGTGATGACACTGCTTTCCGGTTGCGTCATCACACTGCCCTATATAGGGGGCATTCACCATTTGGGCTTCCTCTTTGCCCAGGATAACTCTGCATGCTGTGTTTACTGTATGGTGACCAGTCTGTTAATAAAAAGTAGTTCCAGTGCAACCCCTTCATCCGCCTCCTTTATACCAGGTTTGTGGACATAACATCTTCCTTAGGTGAGATCATGTCATAAATCGCCCTTTTCAAGGGGTGGACTGAAGACGCCAAACGCAGACTGTGAGTTGCATATTTATTAACAGAAAGACGTACAAGTACAAAAATACACGGAACACAAACTTATGGATACTGACAGGATACAAACGGAAAACAGACGGGGGCTCCGTCTGGGGATGAGAAAGACGTAACTCTAACGTCTGGGTTACAAAAGACTGCTGCGAAGAATGAACAGCGCCGCAGTACTTAAATCAGGATGAACCAGATGATCAACGGGTGTGGGTGCATGAGTGAGGAAATAATCAGGTCAGATACTGGGCAGCTGGAACATCCCGTGAACAGAGTTTGACAGGAGGAGATGACACCCGGTGCTGTCAACATAAACAAACAGAGGACCAGAAAAGGGCAACCCAGGGATGCAGACAATAAAATATACATGAAAGCTAAAAAACAAAAGGAGAGATGAAAATAAGGGAGATTCCTAAACAAACAGGCAGAGAAATAAAATGCAACAGCGAATAAACATAGACACACAAACTACAGCGATCAGACTAACATAACAAGACTAAGAATACAGGACAACACAGATACCAAAAATACAGCAACCCCAACTCAACACAAAGCAACCCTGAAAAGAAGAAAATACAAAACATAATAGAAACAACTGAAGCAAGCGCCCAGTGCCCCCACCCCACTCTGCTTCATGACAAATCATAGATATCACACTACTGAAAGTTTTTCTTCTTTTTTTACTTTCATACTTTCTTACTAGTTTTTAGACTACTTTTACATGTACTAAGGTAACATTAATTTTACTTGACACTCACTACTGCTTATATTCCAACCAGCTTTACTCACATATTACATTTGGTTAAATAATATATTTTACATTTTGATTTACTGACTTTTTTTTTAAAGAGCTTTGATTCTTTTCAAACTGCAACATGCAAATTACTCTTATTGTGGAATTACTTTTATTATTTGCCCTTTAAAACAGATGCTTGCTTATTGTATTTTTATTCTAGGTAATATGCTGTTCGGGGTTGAACTCCTTCAAATTAAAAATAAATAAAAAATGGGACCCCCAAACAAAATTTTGTATAGGGACCCCCAAAGAGCTGGAAACGGCCCTGCTCCAGAAATAATGAATAAGAACTCATGCTATTGTATTTCTCTTATTTAACATCCCAGAATAACTAAAAGCAGTTTGAATGAAAACTCACCACAACACAGACAGAGTGGACTTGGTGAAATGTCAGGATGCAAATCAATATTGCAAACATGTTTTTCCCAACAAAAATGGCGATACCTGAAGACAAATAAATACATTTATTTTTACACATTGACCAAAGACTTTTTCATTTTTCATTTTTTGGTCTCCAGACAAGAAAGTGAAAAATACACAGTGCATGATGCTGTCGGGGTTTGCCCTTAAATCATCCATAAAAATCATTCTTTAAAGCTCAACACACAAAATAAAGAGAAAATCTGTGAACTGACAAACCTGCTCCAAGGTCTTCAGGAGGAGGAGGAGTGAGTCCTTTCTTCTCTCACCCTCCTTTTATAGACCCATCTCTGGTGCTCATATAATGAAAAGTGTAGCACCTTTCCCCTCAGCTGATATTGATACAGTGCAGACACCTGACAGAAGGCAGAAACAGCTCAATTACATCTCAATGAAGGGGCTTTTCTTTAAGCATAGGCGTGACAGGGAGTGAAAAAGGAAAAGCTAAGCCTGAGGGTGTAGTGGACAATGATTACACAGAAAAGGATGGAAAAGCTTCGGAGGTCAAGGCAAATAAAAGATAGAAGCGTGGGCAGATTAAGAGTGAACTGTGTGTTACATGCTGTGTATGTAAATGGATTAAAGGCACACAGTTTATTTTCCCTATTCTCTGGTCTGCCTAACCTAACCCATCTTCAGCTGGGTAGGTCTTAATTCTTAAACCAGTGTTGCCAGCTCTCACTCTTTTACATTCTCTCTCACACCATAAACCCTATATCCAGCAGAAGATTTCTTATTTTTTTAACAAGGGGAACAAGGGTATTCACCAATTTAGCATGAGGTACAATTGCATAAATGTAAATTAGGTACAAATTTGTAAGAATAAAGGTGCAAAGGTATGAGAAAAGATGCTAATTTTAAATAAAAAAAGTCAGAAATTACAATTTAATTACCGTACACGGAATTAAAATTTGACCAGCATCCAAATTTATTAAAAAAAAAAAAGTTGCAAATTTCCAAGAAAAAAATTGCAAACTTCTGAGAAGAAAATGAAAATTTACAGGGAAAAAAGTTACAATTCATGAGGAAAAGTTGCAAATTTATGAGGAAAAAAAATAAAATTTACAGGAAAATTTGCAAATTTTTGAGAGAAAAATTTGCAAATTTATGAGAGAAAAAGTTGCAAATCTACGAAAAAATCCTCCTGGCATCCTTCAGTTTCGGGAGACTATGGAGACTATGGATCTGTGCCTTGAGTTAGAATAATGGGGTTACGGCAGCATTGCTTGTGGCTGTGTAAGCCGATACACGAGTGACAGTCACAGTTGCAACGGTCGCAGATGTAGGCGCTTGGTTGTGGTGTCTTTTTCAATGCCTCCTTTTGAGATGATCGTTTTTTGTCGGCAGACTGGCGAAGGTGCTCTTCTCCCCTTCTGAGTCTGTCTTTCAGCGCATGTCTCCAGCAGTTTCGGTCGTCTGCAATATCCTCCCAGTTGATCACGTCCATGTCCAGTGTCTCTTTTGCATAAATCCTTGAAACGGAGATATGGTCGACCTCGAGTTCGTTTGCCAGATGCAAGCTCTCCGTACAGAATGTCTCTCGGTATTCTCCCATCCGGCATCTGATGGACGTGTCCCAACCAGCGGAGACGACATTTGCGAAGCAAGGTGAACAGGCTTGGTAAGCTTGCGTGGGAGAGTATCTCATTGTTTGTGATACGGTCACTCCATTTAACGTTAAGAACACTTCTCAGCATGTGGAGATGAAAGGCATTGAGCCGTCGCTCTTGCGAGGCGTATAGACACCATGTCTCACTGCCATATAGCAAGGTACTGAGGACGCCTGCCCTGTAAACAGTGATCTTCGTGTGCCTTGACAGTTTTTGATTCAGCCATACCTTCTGTGATAATTTTCTGAAGGTCGGTGCAGCAAGGCCAATTCTTCTACTGAGCTCATTGTCGAGCGAGTGGTCGTCTGATATTTTGGATCCGAGGTATGTAAACTCATGAACCACATCCAGTGGGTGGTTTCCGATATTTATCGTAGGAGGGTTCGAGCCACCTTGGCCCATTACGTTGGTCTTCTGCTGACTGATGGTAAGACTGAAGTCGTCGCAGGCTTTATTGAGTGTGTTGATCATTGATTGTAATTCCAGTTCTGAGTGAGCTATCAGCACTGCATCGTCGGGAAAACAGCATCTCACTGATGGATACTTTTCGGATCTTGGATTTTGCACTCAGTTGTGATAGGTTGAACAGTTTGCCATCAGACCTTGTGTGGAAGCAGACGCCATTGTTCCGAGTACCAAATGCATACTTTAGCATGACGGAAAAGTATACGTTAAACAGGGTAGGAGCAAGCATGCAGCCCTGTTTTACTCCACGGTGGATGTTGAATGGTTCTGAAAAGCTCCCATCAAACTGGATAATAGCTATCATGTTGGTATGGAAGGATTCAATAATTTGCAGCAGTTGGGGGGGACACCCGATCTTCTTGAGAAGTTGGAACAGTCCTTCACGGCTAACTGTATCGGAGGCTTTTGTCAGGTCGATGAATGCGGCATAAAGTGGTTTATTTTGCTCCCTGCATTTCTCCTGTAGCTGTCTGAGAGAAAAGATCATATCAATCGTGGAGTGCCCGGATCTGAAACCACTTTGAGATTCAGGATAAATTCTTTCCGTGAGTTTCCGAAGACGGCTGAGAGCCACACGCACTAATGCCTTTCCGGTGACATTAAGCAATGCTATCCCTCGATAACTGTTGCAGTCGCTTCGGCTACCTTTGTTTTTATACAGCGTCACTATTTTACAGTCCTTCATGTCTTGAGGCACCTCTCCTTCCCCCCAGCAGCGAGATAGGATCTCATGTACTGTAGTTGTTGAAGGATGACATCCTTTGAGCACTTTATAACTTCTGCTGGGATTCCATCGAGGCCAGGCACTTTCCCAATTGGCAGAGAGTCTAGTGCTTCTTCCAATTCCTCCATGACTGGAGGTGAGTCCAGCTCTTCCATGATCGGTAGGTCCTCCAAATTATTCAGTGCTTCCTCCGAAATCGAGCTGTCTTGGGAGTATAGTTCAGAGTAGTGCTCTACCCACCTCTCCATCTGCTCCATTTGGTTTGTGATGGTAGTTCTGGTCTTGGTTTTTAGCAGCGCTGTCTTGCGTTGAGTTGGCCCAATTGCTTTCTTAATCCCGTCGTACATTCCACGTATGTCTCCTGTGTCGGCTGCCATTTGGATACTCTCACAGAGTTTCAACCAGTAATCATTTGCACAGCGTCTGGCTGTCTGTTGAGTCTTGCTCCTGGCTGCCTGCAGAGCTTCCTGTGATTTGCAGGTGGGGCAATCCTTGTATTTCATTAGAGCAGCTCTCTTTTCTGCGAGGATGGTGGCCAGCCCGCTGGAGTTCACCTCGAACCAATCGGGTGTGTTTCCAAGTTTTTTACCAAATGTACGGAGAGCAACACTGTGGATATGATCTCTGAGGATGTTCCATCTCTCTGCGGCATCTGCTTCAGGTGAGATTGTGATGGACTTCTTGAGATTTTCGGTGAATTTGATGACTTTGTCTGGTTGTTGCGTCATCCTGGCATCAATGCGCTGTCTTCCAGGAGGTTTGTTGTAATGCAGGGCCTTGGGAACAAGTCTGACCTTACAGCATACCAGTGAGTGATCTGTGTCGCAGTCAGCACTATGGTACAAGCGAGTGATCTGTACATTCCGCAGATGGTGTTGACGTGTCAGTATCAGGTCCAGTTGGTGCCAGTGCTTAGAGCGCGGGTGCATCCAGGAAACTTTATGCTGTTGCTTTAGCTGAAAGTAGGTGTTCGTTATGCAGAGTCCTTGGAGTGAGCACAGTTCTAGCAGACGTTATCCATTTTCATTCATCTTACTGGTTCCATGCTTCGCCATACATGTTGGCCAGGATCCTGAGTCAGCACCCACTCTAGCGTTGAAATCTCCCAATAAGATCAAGTGTTCTCTGGAAGGTATCTTTTGTATCATCAATGAAAGCTGGTTGTAGAATTCATCTTTCATGTCCTGCCTGGAGTACAAGGTGGGCGCGTAGACTCTGATTAGGTTGACCGGTCCGTCTGAGGTGTGCAGTTGAAGAAAGAGCATCCTTTCTGTTCCTCCCTCGGCAAGATCCACCATCTTCAGCAGAGAGTTTTTCACTGCAAAGCCAACTCCGTGCTCCCTTGGCTCTTCTGCACTCTTACCCTGCCAGTAAAAGGTATAATCACGTTCACGTAATGAGCCTCTTTCTGGTAGGCGCGTTTCTTGGAGTGTAGCGATGTCCACCTTGAGCTTTAGCAGTTCGTTGTTTATTACCGCTGTCTTGTGTGCGTCCTCTATCTCTCGGTGATCGTTTGAGAAGCCCGAAAGTAGGGTTCTGACGTTCCAGCAGCCGAATTTGAGTGCTGGTTTTTTGTTATTTGATACTTTGTTTTTGTTTGGTGCAGGGTTTGCTGTCCATGATTCAGAACATAAGTATTCCTGAGCCCCACGCACCCAGTAGGGCGGACAGACTGTGGTGGAACAGCACCTAACTGGCTGGGGGCTGCCCAGCTTGAGGCGGGCAATAGCTGTCCAGTGAGATACTATGACCTCTCCCACCGTCGATAACAACCCCTGGCGCCCAGCTCTATGCCAATTGAACAGAGGCTTATAATCGGTGAACTGTTGTTTCCCGTGTTTTTCCGTCGCGTGACATGACGCTGGAGTGTCCTCTCCACGGCGCAGGCCTGGGCAATGTGTATGGAGGACTCGCGGTTGCCCATGCAGCAGGTCCCCCCTCTCCACAACACCGGTAGGGTCCAAGGGAAAGGCAAAGGCCAGTACTGCTTGGTATCGGTGTGTCGCAGGAGTTGCCAGATTGAGGTTGAGCACAACGTCAAACTGCCTTCAGGACTCCATCTACGGATTTCTCTTCAGGGTTATTTCCCCAAGCCCTTCCCATATTGGGTCTTGCCACAAGGCAATGGAGGTTTGAGATCAGAGTTTTCCTTCTCCTAGATGGGTTGCCTCCTCGGCTAATGAGTCCCATCTATCTGAAGCACTGGTTTTGGGGCGCCAGTAACTCGCCCTCATCCCTTCTCCTGTCAGTAGTAATAGTTCCGCCCTGCATAGGGTGTATGCCATACGAGAAGACCAGGAGTTGGGGCTTGACTGTCAGAGGCTCTTTGCGCGCCGTAAGGGCATTTTGTAGAAAGTAGGAGCTTATCCCCACTCCCAACCCCTGGCTTAGACAGCTAGTAGTATACAAGAACTGGTAGTATACAGAAAAAAAAATGCAAATTTTTTTAATAGCAAAAAGTCACAAATTTTTTGAGAAAAAAGTTTCAAATCTACAAGAAAAAGCTGAAAATTTATGAGATTGTTATTTTTTGCATTTCTGCTTAGATTGGGTCCTTCAAAGGTCATATTGTTCAGTTATGTAGCATGAGAGAGAAAGGTTTATAATGGTATTGGGGGGGACAATTCCATCTTTTTCCAGGGTGGGAGGGGCAATGTACCCCCCACCCCTTGATTTACACCTATATGGTGGGGATGGCAGGGTTAACGAGGGGGATTATTTTGGGTCATTTTGCGAACAATAACAGCTCTCAAGGCAGTGCTGTCAAGGTCAAGGCTGACTGTCCTGACAAGCAAAGTGAACATGTTCTAAACCTTGTTCTGAGGGGATTTTTCTTGTAAATTTTCCACCATCCATCCATCCATCCATCCATCCATTTTTCACGTAATTTTCCAACTTTTTTTCTTGTAAATTTGCAGTGTTTTTTTCAGAAATTTATCTTGAATTTATCTTTTAATGGACTAGTTTCTGTACTTGTCCTTTTAGATCTTAGTGCAGCTTTTGATACTATTGATCATAATATTCTACTTGATAGATTAGAACACTATGTTGGACTTAATGGAACTTCGTTGCAGTGGTTTAGATCTTATTTATCTGATAGGTTCCAGTTTGTTCATGTAAATGATGAGTTTTCTTTTAGCTCAAAGCTTAGTCATGGAGTTCCACAGGGATCTGTGCTAGGCCCTACTCTTTTTAGTTTATATATGCTTCCGTTAGGCAACATTATTAGAAAGCACTGTATACATTTTCATTGTTATGCAGATGACACACAATTATACCTGTCAATGAAGCCAGATGATACTAATCAATTAGCCAAGTTAGAAGCCTGTCTTAAGGAAATCAAAGCTTGGATGACTTGTAATTTCCTGCTATTAAATTCAGATAAGACTGAAGTCATTCTTGTTGGTCCAAAAAACCTTAGAAATTCCTTTCCAAATCAAACTTTCAGTTTGGATGCAGTTACTCTTTCTCTTAATAGCTCTGTGAGGAACCTTGGAGTTATTTTTGATCAGGATTTGTCCTTCAATTCACATATTAAATTCATTTCTAAGACTGCCTTCTATCATTTGCGTAATATTGCCAAGATTAGGAGCATCTTGTCTCAGAGTGATGCTGAGAAGCTGATCCACGCTTTTGTTAGCTCGAGATTAGATTATTGTAATTCTTTATTATCAGGCTGTCCTAAAACATCTTTAAAAAGTCTTCAGCTGATCCAAAATGCTGCAGCAAGAGTTTTAACAGGTACTAGAAAGAGAGATCATATCTCTCCGGTTCTGGCCTCCCTTCATTGGCTTCCCATAGAGTTTAGAATTAAGTTTAAAATCCTTCTTCTTACTTACAAAGCTTTAAACAATCAGGCTCCTTTTATTTAAAAGATCTGATACTACCGTATCATCCTAACAGAGCACTACGCTCCCCAAAATGCAGGATTACTTGTAATACCTAGAATCTCCAAAAGTACAATGGGAGGCAGAGCCTTCAGTTATCAAGCTCCTCTCCTGTGGAATCAGCTGCCAATCTGGATTCGGGAGTCAGACTCGATCTCTGTTTTTAAGAATAGGGCTAAAACCTACCTTTTTGATATAGCCTACAATTAGGGAGGGATCATGTGTTTCTGAACCCTCCCTTAGTTATGCTGCTAATAGGTTTAGTCAGCCGGGGGACCTCCAGTAATGCACTGGGCCTCACTCCTTTCCTCACTCTCTATGAAATATTTTTTTTTTTGCTGGTCATTAACATTTGTTTGTTCTCTCCAATAGATTGAGTCCCCATCGTGCTGTTTGCTCTCTACATGTCTGTTCTTTTCTTCTTCTCTATCCCCTCACCCCCCAGCCAGTCGCAGCAGATGACTGCCCCTCCCTGAGCCTGGTTCTGCTGGAGGTTTCTTCCTGTTAAAAGGGAGTTTTTCCTCTCCACCGTCGCCAAGTGCTTGCTCACAGGGGATCGCCTGATTGCTGGGGTCTTTCTGCAACTGTGGGGGTCCCCCCTACAGTTGATAGTGCTATGAGATGACTGTTGTTGTGAAATGGCGCTATGTAAATAAAGTTGAATTGAATTGAATTGAATTGTGCATTTTCATTTTTTTCCTCATAAACTTGCAATTTTTTTCCTGATAAATTCCCTTTTTGTTGTAAATTTTCAACTTTTTCTCATATTTTACGGTTGTCATTGTAAATTTGCAGCTTTTTTCATGAATAGAAAAGAATTTGTGACTATTTTCTTGTAAACTGTTAACTTTTTTCTTATAAATTGGCAATGCTCCAATGGATGCTGGTAATTTTTCATTCTTTACAATAGTTTATATTTTTATATTTATCCAGACATTGACACAATTTTATCTTTTAATGTTTTTATTGGGCATGGATCGAATTTTTTTCTCACATCAAAGTCATCCCTAACATTTTATTTTAAAGTCAACACAAGTGTTCTGGCCTGTGAAAGCCAGTCATTATGGTACAACAAATAGGTAACATACATCTGTTTAACCCCAAATCACATTGTTATTTGTGTAATTACATATTGCCTTTGGTGTCAGAGTGATCTGTTGATGTGAGCCGCAGCTGATTAAAAACGTGGCCTGATAACATACAAATATCATATCTCTGCCTAACAGGCTCCAGTTCAGCTTTAGGAAATATGACATTCTTCCACATGACTTCAGGATACAAGATACTCTATGCTGAAAATGTCACACACTGGCCCATGTTCATGATAACTGGACAGATGTGCTGTTCGAGCACTTTTATTATTCTGGTCTGGATTTCAGAGCTGGACTGTCAGTGTTTTGCTGTGAATCCCAACACTGTCTACCTCTGAGTACTGATGGCCTTGAAAGAATTTTAAAAAGGAAAAAGCACTGAGAAAAGCAAAGAGAAAATCCAAATTTCTGACAGCAAATTTATAATAATCAGAAAATGAATGGAAATTTAGGTCAAAAAGCTGATGAAAAAAGTGCTGCCAGGAACAGAGCCGTTTCTGGCTATAAATCAGAGTATGCAAATCCTACAGCAACCTCTGCTACAAGTGGTCTCTCAGCATGTTTTAGGGAGAGAATCAGTATTTTTTGTCACTTTTTAACAAGGGGGTATTCACTAATTTAGTATGAGGTCCAAATGTATAAATTTAGGTACAAATTTACAAGGATAAAGGTGCAAAGATATGAAAAAAGATGGCAATTTAAATTTTTTTAAAAATCTGTCATGATTCAGTGCAAGCCAGGTTCAAATGCAGAGCTGCCAGAATGAACACTCAGACTCAGATGTAAAAGTTCACCAGTTTATTGTAAAATAAAACTAACACACAACTAAATAAAAGTGCACAACTGAAGAAAATCGCAACACAAAAACACACACTTAAATAGACACGAAAACTGGTGTCGCTGGAGCACACATAGCCTATGGGAAGGAGCAGACAGGGATTATTAGGGACAGAATCTCCCAAAGGGGAGACTAATAATAGGAGAGCACTCTTACTCGATGAGCAGAGGAGTTCAGGGGAACAGGGGGAAGACAGTGACCTGGGTGGATGTCCAGCGTCTTCTTGGCCAGGTGAGCGTGATCAGCTCCGGAGAACGCACCGCGAAGGTAGGCAGCAAACCTGGAGAGACAGGGAGGAAAACATAGGTCAACTGAGTGGTAATAAGATAAAGGCTTAGACGTTTTTTTTCAGGAGCAAACCTAACAATCCAGCGATGGGTTCTCCACATGCTGGCTCTCAAATATGCTGGGTCATCAGAACGCAGCAGGTGTGTAGTCACAAAGGTATATCTGATCCTCCGGGGCCGAGAAGACAGGAGCAAGAGGGGAGGGGAAGCACACTCCCCTGATCATTACAAAATCATAAATTACAATTTAATTATACAAAATACAAAATTAGAGGGCATCGCTGTGGCGGAGTGGTTAGCACTGCGGCAGCACAACAACTCATCCTTGGTCGGGGGAACCTGGGTTCGATCCCAGCCCCCGACCAACAGTGATCTGTGTGGAGTCTGCATGTTCTCCCCGTGTCTGCGTGGGTTTACTCTGGGATTTCTCTGGTTTCCTCCCACATGCCAAAAACATGCAAGTTAGGTTAATTGGCATCAAACTGGGGATTCTAAATTGTCCCTAGGTATGACTGTGAGAGTGAATGGTTGTCTGTCTCTCTGTGTTGGCCCTGTGATGGACTGGCGATCTGTCCAGGGTGGACCCTGCCTCTTGCGCAAAGATGCTGGGATAGGCTCCAGCCCCCCCCCCCCCCGCAACCCGAAAAGGATTAAGCGGAAGAAGATGAATGAAAATACAAATTTAATCAGCATCTAGATAAGCGTTGCAAATTTATGACAAAAACAAATTTAAAATTTACAGAAAAAAATTGAAAATTTGAGAAGTTGCAAATTTATGAAAAAAAAATGTACAGGAAAAAGGGCACAATTTTATGAGAAAAAAGTCACCATTTTTTGAGGAAAAAGCTGCAAATAGGAAAAAAATTGCAAATTTACAAGAAAAATAGCAAATTTATGAGAGAACAGTTGCAAATTTTTGAGAAAAAAGTCACAAATCTATAAGAAAAACATTTGTAATTTTTTGAGGAAAAAAAAATCACAAATTTATGAGGAAAAAAGTTGCAAATATTCAAGAAAACTGACAAATTTGTGGTCAACTTCAGGAGGGGCCACACACAGCATCCCCCTCTGATCATTGATGGAGCAGCTGTGGAGAGGGTGAGCAGCACCAAGT
This sequence comes from Pholidichthys leucotaenia, assembly GCA_020510985.1. NCBI lineage: Eukaryota > Metazoa > Chordata > Actinopteri > Cichliformes > Pholidichthyidae > Pholidichthys > Pholidichthys leucotaenia. Next base: position 53,044,806 of record CM035849.1, on the reverse strand, counting down.
TCCTGGGGGTGCACATCTCTGAAGACCTCTTGTGGTCCAACAACACCACGTCATTGGCCAAAAAGCTTCAAACTCACCTCCATTTCCTCCGCAAACTGAGGAGAGCACAAGTCCCCCCCCATCATGTGCTCTTTCTAGCAGGGCACCACTGAGAGCATCCTCACCAGCTACCTCGTAGTGTGATATGGAAGCTGCACCATCTCCTGCCGGAAGACACTACAATGCACAGTTAAAGCTGCCAGCAAGATCACTGGTGCCCCTCTGCTGTCCCCCCTCCCCCCGCCCCGGACATCTGCCTCACCTACAGAGCCATCAACATTGCAGGTGACACCTTCCACCCCTCACACTCCCTCTTCAGCCCCCCTGACCTTGGGGAAAAGGTACCGGAGCCTTCGGGCTTGCTCCACAAGACTGCTTAACAACTTTATTCACCAGGCCATCAGGACCCTGAACTCTGCCCCCCCCCCCCCAAACACACACCCCTGGATCGTAATGCGCTCACCTACACAATAAGTACCTCAGCTGTTGGCACAGAAAGACTGGCACACCAACAGTAACACATCTGCTCCTGTATGTCTCTGCACCTTACTGCAACCATTTGCACAAATGCCATATCTGCTGCTGTCTGTTATTGCAGTATTGATCATGTGCAGTCTTATCTGTCACTGTCTGCACCAACACTACCACAGTGAACTTGCAACTACGAGAATAACTGTTCTACCTTTTTCTCTATACAGTATAGGATTGCTGGGTTTTATCTTTTACTGTTATTTGCACTGTGGGTAGCATTACTGTACATAGACTGCTGTTGTTGTTTTTCCATCCTTATTACTTTTTGATATTGCACACACTACTGAAGAAAGAGAAACACCATTTTAATTCTCCTGTATGTCCTGTATGTATAGTAATATTGACAAATAAAATCTTTGAATCTTGAAATTTATTAGAAAAAAAAATCAAATTTATGAGACAAAAAGATGCACATTTTGAGAAAAAAAGTCACAAATTTATAAGAAAAAAATTGCAAATTTTTGAAAAAACTGTCACAAATTTATGAGAAAACATCACACATTTATAAGAAAAAAGTCACAAATTTGTGACAGAAAAGTTGCAAATTTAAGAAAACAGTCCCAAATTTATTAGAAAAAGTCAACAATTTATGAGACAGAAAGTTGCACATTTTTGAGAAAAAAAGCCAACTTTTGTAAGTAAAAAATTAGTAAGTTTTTGAGAAAAAAGTTGCAAATTTGAGAAAAAAGTCACAAATTTATAGGCAAGGCAAGTTTGTTTGTACAGCACATTTAATGTACAAGACAATCCAACGTGCTTTACATAAAACATTAAAGCATTACAGCAAGTTGCAAAAGAAATACATAGAATTTAAGACAGATAAAAGTGCAAGAAAAAAGTTACAGTGCATTGTGGGAGATCAACAATTGCTCTACTAAAAGGCAAATAGGAAAGCTCTTAACCTCGATTTAAAGCAGCTGAGAGTCTCAGCAGCCCTGATGCTTTCTGGGAGTTTGCTCCACATGTGAGGAGCATCAAAACTGAACACTGCCTCACCATGTTTGGTTCTAACTCTGGGCACAGATAGTAGGCCTGACCCTGATGACCTGAGGGCTCTGGGTGGTTCATAATGGACTACTACTATAATATGATTTTTGCTGTAAATTTGCAGCTTTTGTTTTTCAAATTTGAAACTTAAAAAAAAAAAAATGAAATAATTAAAGCCTGGATTATTTTGACCAAAGCATGTCATGGATGTTTTATTAAGACCTCTGTGAACTGTCAGCGTATGGAAAACATGCATCAAGTTTGCGTGTTTCTTTTAGACTTAAAAGCTCAAGCCTCTCCCGTGACGTCCACCCATGAATGTTAAGAAAACTAGTTCAATAAGAAATGCAAACTTCAGCCAGTCTTCTGCCTGTGGTTATGAATGCTCTGCAGTGATGGATGTCATGGGCGAAGCTCTCTATGTACCGTTGGCGGTGCATACGTCCATAACAAAGGCATACAGACATCCCCACCTGGAACAAAAACGTCCTCACATGGAGTGAAGGCAGCACCATTTGAAGTAATGGTAGCCATTACAGAGGAGAAGTGCTCTGAGTGCAGCTACAGGCGGCGATACCTGGGCAGAAGACTGACAGCCTAATGAGGTGTGGATCTGTGAAAATGATGTGAAGAAGGAGAGCTGAAGTCTTTCTAAGCTATTGCAGCAGGGGAAACTACTTCCGAATATATGCTGACCAAAAGCCTGTATGGCCAGCAATGATGAATGAGTGACAGCCTAATGATAAACTCTGCTCTTGAAAAGATTAGCCCTGTATCTGCACAAGCTAATCTGACTGTAGCTTCTGTGTTTGCTTATGCCTTCAATGGTCACTGATATTGCACAATACATTAGTACAATGAACAATAACAGGGAATATTTGGATTTGCACACATGTACTACTGTGACTGAAGAGCATTAACTGCTGTGATTAATAGCCCGTTTTCCTTTCTCTATCAAAATGGTTAAAATAGCTTTGTAGGACAGAAAATTATGCTTGTCAGAAGTCTACAAAAATCACTAATTAAAGATCTTAAAAACTAGGATTGTCCCAAGTTTAGTGTGGACAGTGAATTCGGATGAGGTGTTGAAGGATGGAAAGCCCACTCATGACTGAAAGCGTAAAGCAGAGTACACAGATGACACAGGTTCCCCCTAGCCACTACAGCACACCCTGTTATGATTCTGGGTGAGCGCCACATTGTTTGTTTTGGGTTCCCTTGCTTGTCTGTTACACGATGCCTCATCAGGTAATTTAGTGCGGCTGGTGGTCCTCTGCATCTTTTTAAGATGCACTCAGCTGACAGATTGGTGCGGGACCGTCACACTATCTCACCTTATTGAGGTGTTGTTGCTGCTGATTGTCTGCCTGATCATCTGCAGCTGCGCCACTAAACCACCTGTGCCTTATCAGTGTCTGCCTATAAATAGGAAGGCATTTCCCCTTCTCCAACCCTCACCTTCTCCTTAAAAGGAAAACAATTAATCCTAACCATATTTTGCCCTGCAAATCCTCTGTTCTCTCTCAGGATTCCTACCTGGATCTCTTGGAGGCAGGATTCTACCTGGTGCATCTGGGTATACCTGGAAAGGACCTCCATGATACCTGGATGATCAACTCCTCACCCTGTAAGTTTCGAGTAACATAAACTCACAATTATACTCACCTTAAGTCCTTGGGCCCGGGGCACCTCTCCTACCTGCAGTTCTTCTTCCAACTAACCTGCAAGAATCTCCTTTCTCCTCTCCTGCAAAGAAGAAGACAACCACCTATAAGTACATTCACTGCTCCTCTTAGCAGCTTAGCAACTTCTAAACCTTGACCTTGGCCCAGTGGCAGCTTGTCAGAGGAAGCAAGAGAGGTAGAAGAAAGTGAGAAAAAAATATGCTATGGTGACCCACCACAACCTACGGGACAGGCAGAGAGCTCAGCTTGAGCACTTAACAGAACAATGAGATGTATGGACTGATATCAATATGTAGATGTGCCTTGCAGCATCCTTTGTCCTACAGCTCTGGAGCAGAGAGGAATTCCGGCGCCAGTAATCCTGCTACTGATATGTGTGACTCTCATGTAAATGTCCCATGCATTCATGCTGTACTGTGATGCTAATATGCCATGCATGCATTGTCTGTGGCTGAGTATATAAGCTGACTGTATATGCCTCACGAAAGCTCTCTCATTTGCTTGTTGCTGACTTAGAGACGCAGGGCTCACTCCAGCGCGCTGCCACAGCGCTGAGTGAGCCTCGTGATGGAGGATGAATAAAGCACCCTTTTAACCTTCAGTTCGCTGTGTCCGCCTGCACTTATTTGAGCCTTGCCTCCACACTGGTAACCCTTATTCGTATCCTCCACACTGGTGACCCCGAAGAAAAGAACACCCCGGGCTGGAGACCCCGAAGAAAAGAACACACTGACGACGAACGATCGCAGCCCCCGTCGGTGACTCTGACGACGAAAGAACGCAGCTGCCTGACGCAAATGGACTGCCCTCCCGTCTGCCACACGGGAGACCTCGACGCAGAACCAACACCAGGCGAACTCCTTGGAGATCATCCACGACCGGGAAAGCTGCAGAAAGTGTCATGGTGCGACCCTCGCCTGAGATCTGGGACCTCCACGCTGGGACCTGTCGAGGGACAAAGAACGTCTGCTCCCTCTCACCGCACTGTGGATTACAGAGACAGAGGATCGCTCACATCCTTTGCATCCACAAGAGCGCGCACGCACCTCGTCCTCTCTCCACGACGGCGACCTCCAGGGCCGGACGGAGAACGCAGCGCGTGGACCAGAACACACCATGACCCGGCACGAGCGAACGACAGCAACAGCCCGAACAGGGAAGACCATCGGCGCCGACAACGCTGATTTGCAGCAAGCTCCCTGACCCTGACTCACCTCTCGACAGCGGACCATCCACGCACCGAACCCCCGCACACACACCATGGGTTTACGAGGACAGCGCAACTTTCAACTATGTGATCACTACACCAGGCGCGCGCCACGCAAGGGACAATACCAGCTCCACAGACTGCCATCGTCGTCCGCCGCTGCACATGCCCGAAAACACGGCCGATCGCCACCCTCGGAACCTTCAGGGCTGCTCACGCACCTGAAGCAGACACGCAGCCCGCACACAGGACTTTGCATGGGTCTCAGCCACGGCGCACAGGGGAATTCATCCGTCTGCTGTCCCCGAGGGCTTTAGGGCTGCGCCCGCACCTAAAGCCAACCCGCCAAGTCCCTCACACAGCTCCAGCTTTTGTTTTTTCTCACAGCCGCTATGTATCCTTGCAGGACTGAGCCACGAGAGTAGTCAGAGACAATTTTTTTTTTCTTCTCACAGCCGCTGTGGATTGCCGCCACGTTTAACAGGAAAGCCCCTCAACATCGCGGATCCACATGCAATTTTTGCGTGGCCCGGACATCTTCGCTGTCCCAGGATGGCACTTGCTACCCCCACCCCCCTCCACCTTCTCCTGCACAGAGCTTTTCCCGCAGCTCGTTTCCAAAGCCGTCCGATCGACGCCTCGGCTCCCTGCTGAGCCCTCTGGGGGGGAGCGGTATAGTGACCCACCACAACCTACGGGACAGGCAGAGCGCTCAGCTTGAGCAATTAACAGAACAATGAGATGTATGGACTGATATCAATATGTAGATGTGCCTTGCAGCCTCCTTTGTCCTACAGCTCCGCAGCAGAGAGGAATTCTGGCGCCAGTAATCCTGCTATTGATATGTGTGATTCTCATGTAAATGTCCCATGCATTCATGCTGTACTGTGATGCTAATATGCCATGCATGCATTGTCTGTGGCTGAGTATATAAGCTGACTGTATATGCCTCACGAGAGCTCTCTTACTTGCTTGTTGCTGACTTAGAGACGCAGGGCTCCCTCCAGCGCGCTGCCACAGCGCTGAGTGAGCCTCGTGATGGAGGATGAATAAAGCACCCTTTTAACCTTCAGTTCGCCGTGTCTGCCTGCACTTATTTGAGCCTTGCCTCCACACTGGTAACCCTTATTTGTATCCTCCACAATGCATGCATTGTTGTTATGTCTGATATTACCCTGGTTCCCAGATGAGGCAAGATGACTTGTGGAACACAGCTTTATTGAACTCACTGGCGATGACAGCCACTGACAGATCACCGGCTAAGCTCAAGCGAGATAAGAGAGTGTAAGATGGCCGACCCGGCCTTATATAGGGCAGGGCAGAGGTGTCACCGGGGGTACCTGTCCATCTTACACTTACATATTAAAACATATATGTCACACCCCCCTACCCCCTTTAAAAATTTCCAAAACCACTCACTCAATCAACACCCTCCCCAATTTGGGACCCGAATCACGCACTAATAAATGAAAACTAATGTCTCTAAATGGCCTAACACATTCACAACAAAACCTAATATAGGGAGGATGGGTGGACTGCCGTCCTGCCCACATGGTAAGATGGATTATTCTGCCGCCTGCTAGGGTAAATTAAAGTCCATCAATAACTAAAATTGTGCTCCGTGCTCCTAAACTAGAAAGAAAAAACAAAACAAAACAAAAAAACAATCCCTTCTATAACTTTTTTTTTAAATGTCAACACCAACAACACCAGAACTTCAATATATACTATTTACAACCCAAATCTTCAAGTAAAAAGGACATAAGTGGCATGGGGGCCCAGGGCACCCTTTCAGCAGATGCGCCCCTGGAAACAGCCGGTCTTCAGGGTGATGGCTGACCCTCCAAACGCTGAAGCCACTCCTCCTTACTATCGGTCTCGTCCCACGTTCAGTCTCATTTCCCGGAGACTTCTCCCGGACATGCCAAAGCCGATTTACTAGCCACACTGAGCCATCAGAAAGCCTGAAGTGCACTGCACCCAGTTTGTCCACTATGCGCAGACACTCCCGATGCTCCGATGCTCCTCAGGGTGTCATTTGGCCTATCTTCACAGCGGACGTTCCTCATCTCAACTCCAAACCCAATCCAGGACCCTCAACGGGACCCAGCTCAGCTTGAGAGATTGCTGTCGAGCACGCTGATCCTCCGTGCTTCTCGGTCTCGCCCCGACCTCTTCTAATGCTGCTGTAACATGCGCCGTTGTAGCAGCAGACCCCCCGTCCCATTACAGCCAAACTCTGGAGACATCCGGGGCTAACCCATCGGTGCCACTCACCAGTGCAGGCACCTCGCCATCACGTTCAGTACTCCCTTTGACCGTTTCCCAAGCTCCAGCACTGAGACCCTCCTGCACTGGCCCTGAGCAAAATTGGTCCTGCTTGATCGCCATGGTGCCCGGTAGTTCTTCATCCCACACCGTGTGGATGGTTGTCAGGGGTGGGTGGAGTGATTTCTTCCATGGGCTCTCTGAGTTAAATCCATGACAGACCCTGGCAAAATGGTTCAAGCAACCACATCTGTTACAATGTGCTCCTCTCGCTGGACAGTCCTTAGTCTTTTTGCGGTGCATCATAGACCCACAGCCCATGCAAAGGGGCATTCCCGGGGCAGACCTTCAGCTGGTAGCGCTGGCTTCCATATTTTCACCGTCCAAGCTACCTTTGCTATCCAGGTCCATAACATTTGCTGCAATAAGAAGCTCCGGCGACTGCTGTGACTGGTGCCCGGTTAGCTCCAGAGCTAGCTTGTCCACGGTTTCCATTTGGAGAGCTAGCTTGACTGCTCTGGCTAACGTGAGGTCCCTAGGTGCTGTAAGTAGCCTAGCCTGAAACGCGGTGTTGGTTGTATGTTCCGCCAGATGGTCACGAATCATTTCTTCCTCCAATGTCCCAAAACTTCATTTGCTAGCTAGCTGCTTCAAGTCGGTGACGAACTGCCAAATGAGTTCACCTACCCGCTAATGCCGCTGCCGAAAGCGGATCCTCCGGACTGTCACATTATCTGGGGTGTGGAAATGGCTAGCTAGCAGCTCCACTACCTCTTCATAAGTGTCCGAGGGACCAAGCATTTTGCAGGATCCCCTGGCCCTCTATACCCAAATTGTGAACCAGAAGCACCCGGGCTCTTAGCTTTTTGAGCTCACCGAGTCCAAGCGTGGCAACATAAGTTTCAAAGGCTTCAAACCACCTAGGCCAGGACACCGTTGGTTCCCCGGGAAATTCGAGAAAATTCCGAATTGGAGCTATGCACGCCTCCTTGGTTTAATCCAACGTCGCCCATGTTATATCTGATATTACCCTGGTTCCCAGATGAGGCAAGGTGACTTGGGGAACACAGCTTTATTGAACTCACTGGCGATGACAGCCACTGACAGATCACTGGCTAAGCTCAGGTGAGAAAAGAGAGTGTAAGATGGCCGACCCAGCCTTATATAGGGTGGGGCAGAGGCATCACCAATGGTGTATGTGGTGGCGCGTGAACACGCAGTGGCCTCTCTCTCTCCTCTCTTCAGGTGTTCTATTTTTCATGTTTTGTGTCACTTAGTGTTGCGAAACTGTTTATTGTACACATGCAATGTTGCGCACGAGCTACAGTTACCACAGCCTTCTGGAGATAAGGAGTAAAGCCACAGCTTATGTCTTAGATGAAGGCAGCAAGGAGAAGCTACGTGGCCTAGGGATCCTCCGCCAGTCCTCCACATCCTCGGACTTGGCTGCCATGCCCCACCCCAGATGGAGACACCGTAGACTGTGTGAGAGGAGACGGAAGCAAGGTAAACGCGGAGGTATACGGGCGAAGCTAACCACTAACCCGCACAAACCCCCGATCCCTTCACTGATTCTGGCCAACGTGCGCTCACTTGACAACAAGATAGACCACATACAGCTCCTGAGATCCACACAACGTGATGCGTGGAACTGCTGTGTTTTTATCTTTATGGAAACATGGCTTAACGACAATATACCAGACTCTGCCATTCACCTAGCGGGGCTAACATGCTATCGCAGCGACAGAGTGCTAACAGTAGGAGCAAAAACCCAGGGTGGAGGCGTGTGTGTGTACATCACTGATGCCTGGTGCCGTGATGCTGTTGTTGTCCACAGACATTGCTGTAATTTGGTAGAGTTTATGATAATCAAGTGCAGACACTTTTACACGCCTAGAGAAATCTCATCGGTTCTACTTGCCGCCATGTATGTCCCACCCACCGGCGCCAGTGAGAGGAGGGAAGCACTGAAAGTACTCTATCAAGCTGTAAGTGAGACACAAACAGCGCATCCAGATGGATTCCTCATCACAGCAGGTGACTTCAACCATGCAAATTTAAAGGCCCTCCTACCGAGTCTATATCAACGTGTAAGCTTTGCAACGAGGGGAGACAACCTGCTGGATCTGGTGTACACCACCATAAGAACGCATACAACCCCCACCCCCCCACCCCAGGCCTCTCTGATCACGTCACTGTTCTACTAAGGCCGGCATACAAACTCAGTGTGAGAACCATTAGACCTACAAAGAAGCAGGCATGTGTGTGGCTAGAGGGGGGCCTTGGATGCTCTGAAAGACTGCTTCAGCACCACAGACTGGGACATTTTCAAGCATGCAGCCACTCATAATGGACACACAAACCTAGAGAAGTGCACTGAGGTTGTTGTAGCATACATAGCCAAATGCATTGATGATGTTACTCACTGCAAGACCATCACTGTTCATGGCAACCAGAAGCCATGGATGACAGCAGAGGTCCACAGACTCCTGAGGGCTCGAGACGCAGCCTTCAGTGGCTGGCGACACTGCAGGACTCACACCAGCTAGGACCAACCTGTCCCGTGGCATCAAGGAAGCAAAACGACAGTACAGAAAGAAAATATCCGGACACTTCAGCAAACACCAGAGATGCACGTTCTCTCTGGCGTGGCATACTGACCCTCACCAACTACAAACCTCCATCTCAGACCTGTGCGAGTTACATCACACTGCTGAACAATCTAAACAACTTCTTTGGCCGATTTGAAGCACAAAACAGCAGACAGCACAGAAGACCACTCCTCCTCCAGACGAGCTGGCCTTAAGTTCGAATCCGGCTAGCATGAAGAGGACCCTCTGCAGGATCAACACACGTAAGACAGCTGGCCCAGACAACATACCGGGTTGCGTCCTGAAGGACCTGCGCAGAGGAGCTTAAGAATGTCCCTGGCCGACATCTTCAATATCTCCCTGTCTCAAGCTGTTGTCCCCACATGCTTCAAGACTGCCACCATAATACCAGTCCCGAAGAGAGCCCATCCCATTCCAGCCTACATTGATTACCAGCCGGTAGCACGACCCCCACTATAATGAAGTGCTTTGAGCGGCTAGTCATGCAGCACATCAAGTCACCCTGCGTCCTCTCACGACCATTCCAGTTTGCATACAGGTCGAACAGATCAACAGAGATGCCATCCTGCTGCTCTCCATCCAGCCCTCACCCACCATGGATTCAAAAATACTTGTAATGCGCATGCGGTTCTTGGACTTCAGCTCAGACATTCAACACAATCATCCCAGCACCTGATACAAAAACTCAGACCACTTAGGACTCATAGCCTCTCTCTGCAACTGGTGCTGGACTTTCTCACAGGGAGGCCACAGAACGTATGAGTTGGCAGCAACACTCCCATGCCATCACACTGTGCACTGGGGCCCACAAGGGTGCAGTGCTCAGCCAACTGCTCTTCACCCTGCTGGACCCATGACTGCGTGCTAGTCTATAACACCAACCACATCGTCAAGTTTGCAGACAACACGACGGTAGTGGGCCTCATCACCAACAACGACGAGGCCAACTACAGAAACGAGGTGAACCAACTGGTCCAGTGGTGTAAAGACAACAACCTCTTCCTGAACGTCAGAAAAACCAAGAAGATTGTGGTCAACTTCAGGAGGGGTCACACACAGCACCCCCCTCTGATCATCGACGGTGCAGCTGTGGAGAGGGTGAACAGCACCAAGTTCCTGGGGGTGCACATCTCTGAGGACCTCATATGGACCAACAACACCACATCACTGGCCAAGAAGGCCCAAACTCTCCTCCATTTCCTCCGCAGACTGAGGAGAGCTCGAGTCCCAGCCCCCATCATGCAGTCTTTCTACCGGGGCACCATTGAGAGCATCCTCACTAACTGCATCACTGTGTGGTATGGAAGCGGCACTGTCGCCTGCCGGAAGTCACTACAACACAATGTGGATGCAGCCAGCAAGATCATCAGTTCCTCCCTGCCCCCCCACCTTGGACATCTACCCCACTCGCCTCACCCGCAGAGCCACCATCATCACAGGCGACACCTCCCATCCCCTACATTCCCTCTTCAGCCCCCTGCCCTCGGGGAAAAGGTACCGTAGCCTCTGGGCTCGCTCCACAAGGCTGCTGAACAGCTTCATTCATCAGGCCATCAGGACCCTGAACTCTGTTCACCCCCACCCCCCCCCGCTTCCCAGATGGTAACACCTGCACAATAACTACCTCAGATGTTGGCACAGTTAAGACTGGCACGCCAACAATAATACTGTTGTTCTGTTGTACTTTTGCTGCTATGTCTCTGCACTTTAACCACAACCATTTGCACAAATGCCATATCTGCTGCTGTCTGTCACTGCAATATTGATCATGTGCAATCATATGTCACTATCTGCACCTAAACTACCGCATTGAAATGCACTACAGCTATTCATCTCTAGCTGTCCGAATTTAGGATTGCTGGGTTTATTACCACTAATCATTTACCTAACTAATCATTTACCACTATGGAATTCAGAGTCCTTCCGGCTGTCATTGGCACCACGGGCTGCATCACTGTATGTAGACTGTACATAGACTGCTGCTGTCACTGTTTGTTCTTGTATTTCATTTTTTCTTTTGCCTTTTTTTTAATCCAGCCCAATTTCCTTCTTTCATAAAATGCACACCAATGTAGAGAGAGAGAAATGTCATTTCAATTCTGCTGTATGTCCTGCACGTATGGTAGTATTGACAATAAAATCTTTGAATCCTTTGAATCCTTTTGAATAAACATATTATTTAGTGCACTTTTTCCTTCAAAGTCTTGCTGTTTCACTGAAGATGGCCTCTGGCAGTGCATACATCCATAATAAAGCCTCTCCAGAAGACCCTGGAAAGGCTGCTCCTCGCCCACCTCTGCCCCCTGGGGGGACCAATGATGGATCCACTTCAGTTTGCCTACTGACTTGACATTGACTTGACTGGCGCCTAGCAGCTGCCCCGGCCTTGAATGCGCTCTGCAGAGCGTGCCCAAATGCCAAGTCACGTTTCGTTACCTTGTATTCATACATGTGTAATGACAATAAAGTTGAATCTCATCTCATCTCACATTGGGGTGGAGGATGCAGTGATTTTCCACCTACATCATTCCCTGTCCCACCTGGAGAATCCTGGGAGCACTGTGAGGATCATCTTTGATTTCTCCAGTGCTTTCAACACCATCCAACCAGTGATCCTGAGGGACAAGATGCTGTGTGCAAAAGTGGACCAGCACCTGTCTTCGTGGATCCTGGACTACCTCACAGACCGACCACAGTTTGTGAGAACCCAAGACTGTGTGTCTGACACCATCATCTGCAGTATGGGGGGCCCCCAGGGAACAGTTCTGGCTCCTTTCCTGTTCAACCTCTACACTGCTGACTTTTCACACAACACACCACACTGCCATCTACAGAAGTTCTCTGATGACTCTGTGATTGTCGGCCTCATCTCTGATGGGGATGATGTGGAGTACAGAGGACTTATCCAGGACTTCGTGGACTGGTGCCAACAGAACTGCCTCCAGATCAATGCGAGGAAAACTAAGGAAATTGTGGTGGACTGTCACAGGCGAGGACAACCCCCCACAGCACCGGTAAACATCCAGAGAACAGACATTGAGATGGTGACATCTTACAAGTACCTGGGTGTTCACCTGAACAATAAACTGGACTGGTCACACAACACCAACACACTCTACAAGAAGGGGCAGCACAAGCTGTACCTCCTGAGGAGACTCAGGTCTTTTGGAGTGCAAGGGGCACTCCTGATGACTTTCTACAATTCAGTGGTGGCATTAGCCATCACATTTGAAGTGGTCTGCTGGAGCAGCAGCATCACGGCAGCCAACAGGAAGAGACTAAACGGGCTGATCAAAAAAGCCAGCTCTGTTCTGGGGTGCCACCTCGACCCAGTGGACGAGATGGGAGAGAGGAGGATGGTGGCTAATCTCTGCTGGAGTCCGAGTCCCACCCCGTGTAGGACACGCTGAACGCACTGAGAAGCTGATTTAGCAGTAGGCTGTGCAATCCTTGGTGCACGACGGAGAGGTTCCGCCGGTCCTACCTACCTACGGCTGTCAGACTATATAACCTAACCAGGGCTGCTTGTAGAGGTCATATTAAATGTTCTAAACATCACAAGTTTGCACAATAGAGATTGTCCCCTCCAATACACAACTAAGACAATAACAATTATTATTGATGGTGGCAACAACACTGTTGATTCTAATGCGAAATATACTGTCTGGTTACATATTTATATTTTGCAGGGTAATTTAACAAACTGTGATGCTGTTGATACCATCTAACTGCAATGCTCCTGCACTGTGTATATAACTGTGTACATATGTATATTTATTTACCTCTTTGGCTGGCCAGTTCTTATCTTATTATCTTATTCACTATTTCTCTGAGTGCTGCTATCCCTTTGCTGCTGCAGTCCTGGAGTTTTGACATTGTGGGACTAATAAAGGCTTATCTGATCTTATCTTGTCTCATCTTAATGTAATGTTATTGTGTAACATTTAGTAAAAAAAAAAAAAAAAACTTGTGAGAAGTCCAAAGGAGGAAAAAGGGGGGCTTGACACCATGGGAACATTAATCAGCCAATCAGAAATTAGTTTGTATTCGTTGCCATGGAAAATTCTCTATCCCCTTGCAGTCTCTTACTTTTCAACCAATCACAATCAGTCTTTTGACAACATTATCATTGTTGTGGATTTTCTTTATATTAATAAATGTCCCTTGTTGATCTGGTGAATAAATAAGGTGCAGAGTCAAAGATGCTTTTTCTGTGTATTTAGTTACATCTTGGCCAAGAAGGGAAAATGTCACGCAGCACTGTACACAGGCAATGCAGTGGAAATTGTTCAAAGTCTCAGAACAGAGCAGAGAGTTTCAACCTCTGATTACAACCAGTGAGTACGGATGGGGATATCTGCAGTACTGCTTGCTAACAAGTTTTGGAAACTACAATTTGTATACCAGCTTTAGATAAAAAAAAAAAAGAGCCCAAGGTCTACTCAAAAACAACATTACAAAGAAGTTGGTGCAGCAGGATGGGGCTCTTTTAATCAGAACAGGACTGAGCTTAATTCAAGTGCTAAACAAACTCTGGGCACAGGACCCTCCTTGGTCCATGATTTACCCAAGACTGTTCCACTGCCAGGTTGCCTCCCCAGCTGCAGTTGTTGGCCTCCTCTTATCAGTTACAAACATTACACTTTCTGCCAAATTACTCAGCTTCTCTCTCTGTCTTTCCACAGTTTATACTCCCGGCACTGTGGGAAAGAACTCTCCCTCACCTGTAAATAAAATATCGCTGTCTTGTCTCAAGCCCCGTCTCTGTGTTGCATTTGGGCCCAAACCTTGTAAAGCCTTCACACACCCGAGCTACAAGTTCACCCTCAACATTTTTAGGAAGAACTGGATTACTTTTCTTTTTTTTTTCTTTTAAATTTGCAACTTTTTTCTCATAAATCTGATACTTCTTTCTTCTAAATTTTTGACTTTTTCTTGTACATTTTTTCCTTTTTTGTAAATTTTTTACCTTTTTACTTAAATTGTAACTTTTTTCTCATAAATTTCAACTTTATTCTTGTAGATTTGCGGCTTTTTATAACTTTGCAACCCTTTTTCTTATAACTTGTTATTTTTTCGTACATTTTTATATTTTTGCAACTTTTTTTCAAGAAAATTTGCAACATTTTGCTGGTTTCTATGTAATTGGTATATATACTTGTTTAAAATCTAGACACTAACCCAAGTTCATTTCTATACAGTCACAATTTTACAAGTAAATAAAAAATAAAAAAGCAGCAAATCTATACTATACCGCTTTATTTAAAGAGCACTTTAAAAACAGCTTTGTGGCTGAACAAAGTACTGTGCAATCAAGAAAGAAGACAAACTCAGGCCAGGAAAAACACCTAGAAAGTAAAGGACACAAACACGAGTAATTTATAAGCAAAGAAGTTTCAAATTTATGAGAAAAAAGTTTCAAATTTAAATGAAAAAAAATCATAATTTTATAAGTTAAAAATTAGATGTTTTTTTATTTGATTTGAGATCTTTATTTTGAACATGTAAAACAATTATACAAAACAAGATTTGAAAAACAAACAAAAAACAAAACAAAAAGCAATAAAGAAATGTATCAAAGACAGAAACCTGTATCCATCATCATTTTAGCATGCCCGAAAAGGAATAGGCAGAAGTAAAAACTTATTAAAGCCTACTCCCCAAACTCTCTCATTTATAAGAAAAACATTTCAAATTTACTAGAAAAAAATTCAAGAGAAACGGTTTCAAAATTTATGACAAAAAAAATGAAATTTACAAGAAAAAAATGAAACTTCATGAGAAAAAGTTTCAAATTAAATTTGAATATTCATAAATTTTATGAGGAAAATCTTTCACATTTATTAGAAAAGCATTTCAAATTTGTGAAAAAGTTTTAAATTCATGAAAAAAGTTTCAAATTTATGAGTAAAAATTTCAAATTTGTGAAGAAAATTTTCCAATTTTTTGAGAAAAAAAAAAAAATTCATGAAAAAGGTTTAAAATTTATGAGTAAAAATTTCAAATTTACAAGAAAAAATTTAGAAAGTTTCAAATTTATGAGAAGAAAGTTTCAAATTTTTGAGGAAAAAGTTTCAAATTTACAAGAAAAAAAAATCAAAATTCATGAGAAAGTTTCAAATTTATGAGAAAAAAGTTTCAAATTTTTGAGGAAAAAGTTTCAAATTTATGAGAAAAAAATGTAAAAATTCATTTAAAAAGTTTCAAATTTATGAGGAAAAAGTTTCAAATTTATGAGAAAAAAGTTTCAAATTTTTGAGGAAAAAGTCTCAAATTTATGAGAAAAAAAATGTAAAAATTCATTTAAAAAGTTTCAAATTTATGAGGAAAAGTTTCAAATTTTCAAGAAAAAAATCAAAATTCATTACAAAGTTTCAAATTTATGAAAAAAAAAATCAAAATCTATGAGAAATGTTCAACTTTATGAGAAAAAAAGTTAAAAATTCATGAAAAAAGTTTCAAATTTAAAAAAAAAATCTAAATTCATGAGAAAGTTTCAAATTTATGAGAAAAAAGTTTCAAATTTTTGAGGAAAAAGTTTCAAATTTATGAGAAAAAAATGTAAAAATTCATTTAAAAAGTTTCAAATTTATGAGGAAAAAGTTTCAAATTCATGAGAAAAAAGTTTCAAATTTTTGAGGAAAAAGTTTCAAATTTATGAGAAAAAAAATGTAAAAATTCATTTAAAAAGTTTCAAATTTATGAGGAAAAGTTTCAAATTTCCAAGAAAAAAATCAAAATTCATTACAAAGTTTCAAATTTATTAGAAAAAAAAATCAAAATCTATGAGAAATGTTCAACTTTATGAGAAAAAAGTTAAAAATTCATGAAAAAAGTTTCAAATTTAAAAAAAATTCAAAATTCATGAGAAAGTTTCAAATTTATGAGAAAAAAGTTTCAAATTTTTGAGGAAAAAGTTTCAAATTTATGAGAAAAAAAATGTAAAAATTCATTTAAAAAGTTTCAAATTTATGAGGAAAAGTTTCAAATTTATGAGAAGAAAGTTTCAAATTTTTGAGGAAAAAGTTTCAAATTTATGAGAAAAAAAATGTAAAAAATCATTTAAAAAGTTTCAAATTTATGAGGAAAAGTTTCAAATTTCCAAGAAAAAAATCAAAATTCATTACAAAGTTTCAAATTTATGAGAAAAAAAAAATCAAAATCTATGAGAAATGTTCAACTTTATGAGAAAAAAGTTAAAAATTCATGAAAAAAGTTTCAAATTTAAAAAAAATTCAAAATTCATGAGAAAGTTTCAAATTTATGAGAAAAAAGTTTCAAATTTTTGAGGAAAAAGTTTCAAATTTATGAGAAAAAAAATGTAAAAAATCATTTAAAAAGTTTCAAATTTATGAGGAAAAGTTTCAAATTTCCAAGAAAAAAATCAAAATTCATTACAAAGTTTCAAATTTATGAGAAAAAAAAATCAAAATCTATGAGAAATGTTCAACTTTATGAGAAAAAAGTTAAAAATTCATGAAAAAAGTTTCAAATTTAAAAAAAATTCAAAATTCATGAGAAAGTTTCAAATTTATGAGAAAATTTTTCAAAATTGTGAGAAAAAAGTTTCAAATAAAAAAAGCCCAAACATTTTTATCCAGTTGTGTAACATGATGTAGAAGGGTTTATGATGATACTGGGGAAGGCAACAATTCTCTGCTATTTACAATATGGGGGGGGGGGCATGTTCCCCTGTTCCACCCTTGTTTTCACCTATGATGAGCAGACTGAAAGCCGCCTATTTCAGAGCTTCATACATGGCTTTCTAATGAGCTGTAAATGAAGAGAGAAATTATTTTGGTCTTTAAACCTAAATATATATATATATATATGTCAAAACTAAAACTGGTCCCTCGTCACTGGGGAATGCACCCTATGGGACCTTTCAGCTCAGTTTCCACAGTGACCACCAGGGAGCAGTGTCACATCTCACTTCACAGAGGAGCTGTTGTGGTGGTGGTGGTGGTGGTTGAGGGGAGTACAGAGCCCAGAAGTGTGAAACCTTGAATACTAACAGTGGACCCACTGACTGAACAGTGTTATTAATATTTTTACCGCTAAACCATGAGGTCCTTTATTTCGTGTGCTTTCAGTGTGTGTTTGGTTGCACTCATTCTAGCTGTCCAATCAGCTGTCTCCCTGGGTCCTCAGCCACTCATGTAAGACTGATGCTTCCACAAACACAGGTTTCACAAACACCACGCCTGGCTGCCCACCTTTATGACTCGCTTTGCTTTATTTGTCCAATTTCCGTCGTCCCACTGTCTCCCAGTGGGGTTTAAAAAGAAAACAGTTCAACAGCGGGACAGCTGTGCTTCCTGTAGTCAGTAAAGGTCAAGTTCACCACCCAAATACAGGCCGTAAAACAATTAGGCCCTAAATGATAAACTCATTAAAGTGTGAGATTTAAAGATGACATCATGCAGTTCTGATCATTGTGTTTCTTTTTCCTTTCTGCATCTGCTCCGTGGGTGATCATTAGTGACATTCTAGGCTCAGCAGTTGTCAGAATGGCACCATACGCATAAACCGGGGTGGGCATGTCCACCCCCCACCTGGAAAAAACACAGATTTGTCCCCACCAATATCATCCCTTCTGTACCGTATCATGTTACATATGACACGAATAAACTGTATTTGATGCACCACTGCTATATAGTACTGTATATATTGCAACTGTGTTCTTTGCAAATTTCCTACTTCTTGAAAATTTTTCAACTTTTTTCCTCATAAATTTGCAGCGTTTTGCTCATAAATTTGTGATTGTTTTTTTTATTTAATTTGCAGCTCTTTCCTCATAAATTTGCAGATTTTTTCTAGTAATTTTGCATTTTTAAAATCATGATTTTGTATCTTTTCCTGCAATTGTTTTGTTGTCATAAATTTTAAATGTTTTACTCAAATTTGTGACTTTTTTCTACTTACTTTCTTGTAAATTTGCAAATTTGTTGTATCTATACGTAAAAATCTTTTTGTAAAATTGCAACTTTTTACCTCATAAATTTGCAGCTTGTAAATTTGTGATTTTTTTCTTGCAAATTTGTGACCTTTTTGTAAATGTGTGACTTTTTCTTATAAATGTGTGACTTTTCTTGCAAATTTGTGACATTTTCTTGTGAACTGTGACTTTTTTTGTAAATGTGTGACTTTTTCTTATAAATATGTAACTTTTTTCTTGCAAATTTATGGACTTTTTGTAAATTTCTGACTTTTTTAAAAAAAAAATGTTGTGACTTTTTCTCATGAATATTTGACCTTTTGTAAATTTGTGACTTTCTTGCAAATTTGTTGCTTTTTAAAAATTTCTGACTTTTAAGATAAGATAAGATAAGATAAGCCTTTATTAGTCCCACAATGGGGAAATTCCAGGATTGTAACAGCACAGGGATAGCAACACAGAGCAATAATTAAGAAGATAAGAAAAATAAGAGCAGTGAATATACTGTACATCTGTACACATAAATATATAAATATATATACACAGTGTGGAGCATTGTAGCTAGATGGAATAAACAGCATAACCGTCTATTTAGTTATCCTACATGGTATGAATATGTACCCACACATATTGTCACCCTCCATAGTGACTGATATTGTCCTAGTTGTATACTGGAGGGGACCATTTGTATAAGTCTGTTGCGCCTTTTGCATTCAATACTATTAGGTCGTCACGTTTTTTTGCTATCTCTGCGAGCAGCCCTGCTTAGGTTATACAGTCTGACAGCCGTAGGTAGGAAGGACCTGCGAAACCTCTCGGTTGTGCACCTAGGATGATGTAGTCTGCTGCTAAATGAGTTCCTCAGTGCATTCAGTATGTCCTGCATAGGGTGGAACTCGGACTCCAGCAGAGATGACAGTTTAGCCACCATCCTTCTCTCTCCTATCTCCTCCACTGGGTCAAGGTGCTGCCCCAGGACAGAGCTAGCTTTCTTGATCAATTTGTTCAGTCTCTTCCTATCGGCTGCTGTAATGCCGTTGCCCCAGCAGACCACTCCAAAAGTGATGGCTGATGCCACCACCGTGTCATAGAATGTCTTCAGCAGCGCCCCTTGTACACCAAAAGACCTGAGTCTCCTCAGTAGGAACAGCCTGCGCTGTCGCTTCTTGTAGAGTGCGTCAGTATTGTGTGACCAGTCTAGTTTATTGTTCAGATGAACACCCAGGTACTTGTAGGATGTCACCATCTCGATGTCTGTTCCCTGGATGTTCACTGGTGCTGTGAGGGGTTGTCCTTGCCTGCGGCAGTCCACCACCAGCTCCTTAGTTTGTAAACTTGAGACTTTTTCTCATAAATGTGCGACTTTTGTAAATTTGTGACTTTCTTGTGAATTTGACTTTTTGTAAATTTGTGATTTTTTCTTTTAAATTTCTGACTTTTTTATTTGTGATTTTTTTCTTATAAATTTGTGACTTTTTTGTGAAATTCTTGACTTTTTCTTGTAAATTTGCATTACTAGTGCATGCCTGTAGAAAGCAAGTATTCCTGTCTGAAACAGGCAGCCCTATCAGGCTTTCCAGGCCCAAATGTAGGCTGTGTTTGAAAGTGGAATACAGTGGTGTAACCTATATGTAAGCACTCACACGTTAGACATTGACAAATATGAAAGGGAATGAACTGACATTGATTGTGTGAATATTAATTACAGAATAATTGAAAATGAATGGGACATCCAATATTAGCCACTGTTTAAGAACCGCTTGTTTATGTTTTGTCAGATCACTTATTTGTGTGATCTTTTATGAGTTATATTCATAAATGTTGTATCTTGCACTTTGGGGAAGGAGTTGTTCAGTCACCATTATAATTTAGTTTATATGTGTAGTTTATAGTCTATCGCCAATAAACTCATGCAGTACTATAACAGGACAAGTTTACAAATATTTGAGACCCATTATAGTGTATCCTTTTATATTTTAGCAATATTATACGTACAAAACACAGAACATTGTTATTATTATTTTGTTGTATTTGTATCTTGTATACTTTATTGATCCCCAGAGGGAAGCTCAGGGCATTCACGTACGGCGCCGATCCCTTCACCAGACACACACACACACACACACACACACACACACACACACACACACACACACACACACACACACAGGAGAATGAGCCATCTGGCTGCAACTTTTGCATCACTGTTGCCTATTTGTAAATATTTAAATAAAAATGATTTATTTCTTTATTTGGACATTTTTTTTAGGTCTTGTTGTCATTTAGTCAAAGCATGCATATGTGTCCGCATGTAATATGCAGCTGATGTGGTCATTCCGCTCCACAATGAAGCAGCGGTCGGGACTTTTGTCTACCATTGGCCCGGCAGGCTAGGCTGAGCGTGCCTCCCCCCGTTCATGGAGCAACCGGTGGGACGGGACGGGAGTCTCGGCTGCTGCTTTACCCGTGTGGCAGTGATGTCATTTGCGGCACCATGGGTCCCCGGTACCCCCACACCCCGTGTTCTCTATGCCAAATATATCCATGGTGCTACATGTCCACTGGTCCGGATTTTTCGGAAAGGAATCCCCATACTGCTGCCTCTGAGGCGTGGAAAAGGGGCGTGTAGCGTAGTTCTCGGCTAGGTGGAGTCGAGGAATACGGGAGGAACTACTGGAATAGTCATTATTAACCATGAGTAGATTGTTTTTAATAGTGTTGGTACTGTATATTTGTGCTACAAAAGGCGACTTTGTCATCATCGCCGCCGGTTTTGGATTCACCCAATCCTACAGACCTGCACAATGCATGTCGAATTTGACCGCCTGGTTGTTGAGCTTCGGCTGGATGAGCCCAGGTTCCACTGCTCTCCATGCCTCGTTCCTTTGTATGTTGTTTCTATATGACGGCAAGGAGTGGTCATATAGTACTGGGTTGCCTGAAACAGCAGTTATTAATTTCTCCTTCAAGTCTTCACAACAACAGGTAACATACAGATCTGCTTGTCTTTCCCTCCCCCCTCCCCTCTTGTCTTCTACTCCAGCTGGCTGGTTCACTGGATTGGTCAACGGGTCTGTCTGTGGGTGGTCTTCAGCTCTCGGCTGCTACCGGAAAATATGGCATCCTTGGTCTCCATATCTTCAAAACAAACCAGCGAAAAGGGTTTCTAACATCATTTTGTGCGAGAAATAGTAGGTTCAGTTAATGAATCCGTCGTTATTTGACATCAAAAACCGCTGGTTTAAAAGTTCAGGACGAGAGTGCTGCCTCCGGTTCAGGACTGTATGGAAAAAATCTTTACTGAGGGAGATCTTTATGCAAATGAGCTGTAGGGTACCCTGGGGTGACTTGGCACAACAAGTACGGTTTTCAACCACTCTGTACCCAAATGCTTCCCACTGCATTTCCAATACACAATGAATGGGAAGCGGAAAAACAACAGAACCATTGGACACGTAGCATCGGACCTAGGCAATCACAGCAACTTTATAGTCTATATTTTGGCTGAGCGGCTCCATACTCATAGATGGTCTATATTTTGACAGAGTGGCTCCATACTCGTGGATGCACACCCTCATAGCTTCAGCAAAGTACGTTTAAAATCTGAGGTCGGTGTGACGAACGGTTTGAGAGATATCTGAGGAACACACACAGACACAGACACAGACACACAAACAGACTGAGATGTCTTGAATTTATAGATAGATGTGTCATGCGGTGGCCCTCGCGAGCCACCATTAGACGCCAAAAGTCACCAGTGAGGTTTGCATTGATGTTTAATAATGAACACAAAGTAACAGAAGGCAATGAGCCACGGTGGGCAAAAACACACAAGACTAGACACAGGAGATCGTAAGGCTAACACCAAGCATACTTACAATCCAGAACATGAACAAGGAATCGAAGATCAGGAATAGTTGACGTCTGAGGCGAGAACCGCTCGCTCAACGTCTGGCAAGGAATTATTGACGAGACTGCTGCATAATACTGTTCCCAGCGCCTGATTAAATGCCAGGCTGCTGATGAGCCGTAAATGCAGCACAGCTGTTGGGCTTTGACAGCAGGAAGCCCCTCCGAGTGCTGTCACAATAAGAGCTCGGGGAGCCAGAAGGTAACCACTGCTGTCAAACCTGGCGGAGATGATGTATGGCCCGAGCGTGGACGAAATCGGCGCTCGGACAATGACAAGATGTCCATGAAGATGCTGGTTAATTTTTTTCTCTTTAGACAATGACCCAAGTGTATTCTTTTAATGTTTTTGTTGGGAAGGAGAGAGATTTTTTAAATTTTAAGAGGTTTTTAACCCCTGCCCCCCCCCCCTTCCTCCATAAAACGCTTGAATTCTACAGTAATACCGATAGTGTACCCCTCAATATTTACTCTGGAGAAAACCTTGTGGTTATTGTCCCCCAAAAGTGAAATGAAATATCCGCCAATGACTGGTACCAATATTTTGGCATCTGTATGAAACAGCTGGAGAATCAAGTCAAAATTATGGTTTCTCTTATTATTGTTGTAATAATTCCAACTCCAGGTCTCCCCATGTTTTTTTTTTTTTTTTTCTAAAAGATTTGCCAAAATGTCGATTGGACTGCAAGTGACTGCAGGCTAATGCAGGAGAATGCCCTTCCAAAAGTATGTGTTGCCCAGATCTGGATACATCTTGGCAGTTACTGCAAATGCTTTCAAATAGGGAGTGATTAAAAAGGGATCCTGATGTGATAGCAAACAGAGGCACAAAATCTACATATTTAGAAGAGGCATATTATTAATTTCCAGCATGGAGTGAGATTTTTCTGATTGTGACATCTGAACAACACAAGAGAGCGTCCTGGAAAATGAGCACAAATGAATTCCCTCTAAGGCTAAATGTGACTTTGAGAGGAGCCCAATGTTACAATCACCTTTACTGACCAAACCCCAATGTGAAGAAAATGTGTTTTCAAAAAAAGCTTAGTGTCTGTTCATGTCTGGTGATGTATAAAGCATTAAACAATTAGTGGTTTTAATCTGAGTTTTTTCTATTGTTTTCCCTTTTCAAATTAAAATCTACACATTTATGAGACTGAATTCACAATTTAAAAATTTTGCTTGATAGTAATAGAATGAGCGAAACAGATCAGCCACACTATGAGGATATGGGAAAGCGTTGCTGGAACCAGGTTAAGAACAGAGGAGCAGCAGTACTACATGTGGGGTAAGAAAACCACAAGTTTGGTTGGCGTTGGCGTGGTGACGCGGCCGTTTGGTGATGTCATCACGCCAAGCACATATAAGATAAGATAAGCCTTTATTAGTCCCACAACGGGGAAATTCCAGGATTGCAACAGCACAGGGATAGCAACACTCAGAGCAACAATCAGAAGGCAAGAAAAAAAACAAGCAAGCAAGAGCAGCTAATAAACATATGTACGTATTACTATAAAATATATATATATACACACACACACAGACACACAGTGCAGAGCATTGTAGCTGGATGGAATAAATATATGAATATATGAACACACAGTGCAGAGCATTGTAGCTAGATGGAATAAATATGTAAATATATAAACACCCACAGTACGGAGCATTGCAGCTAGGTGGAATAAATATGCAAGTATATAAACACACACAGTGCGGAGCAATGTAGCTAGATGGAATAATATGTAGATATATAAATATATAAACACACCCAGTGCTGAGCATTGTAGCTAGATGGAATAAATATGCAAATATATAAACACACACAGTGCAGAGCATTGTTGCTAGATGGAATGAAACAGCATAACCGTCTACTGAGTTATCCTACATGGTATGATTATGTGCCCATACATATTCTCACCCTCCATAGCGACCGGTATGTTCCTAGTTGTATGCCGGAGGGGACCATTGTGTAAGTCTATTGCATCTTTTGCATTCAAAAAACTATTAGTTTGTTACGTCTTTTTGCTATCTCTGCGAGCAGCCCTGCTTAGGTTGTACAGTCTGACAGCCGTTGGTAGGAAGGACCTACGAAACCTCTCGGTTGTGCACCTGGGATGATGTAGTCTGCTGCTAAATGAGCTCCTCAGTGCATTCAGTATGTCCTGCATAGGGTGGAACTCGGACTCCAGCAGAGATGACAGTTTAGCCACCGTCCTTCTCTCTCCTATCTCCTCCATCGGATCAAGGCGCTGCCCCAGGACAGAGCTAGCTTTCTTAATCAGTTTGTTCAGTCTCTTCCTATCGGCTGCAGTAATGCCACTGCCCCAGCAGACCACTCCAAAAGTGATGGCTGATGCCACCACCGTGTCATAGAATGACTTCAGCAGCGCCCCTTGTACACCAAAAGACCTGAGTCTCCTCAGCAGGAACAGCCTGCGCTGTCCCTTCTTGTAGAGTGCATCAGTATTGTGTGACCAGTCTAGTTTATTGTTCAGATGAATACCCAGGTACTTATAGGATGTCACCATCTCGATGTCTGTTCCCTGTATATTTACTGGTACTGTGAGGGGCTGCCCATGCCTGCGGCAGTCCACCACCAGCTCCTTAGTTTTCCTCGCGTTGATCTGGAGGCAGTTCCGATGGCACCAGTCCACAAAGTCCTGGATAAGCCCTCTGTACTCAGCTTCATCTCCAATGGAGATGAAGCCAACGATCGCAGAGTCATCAGAGAACTTCTGTAGATGGCAGTGTGTTGTGTTGTGTGAGAAGTCCGCAGTATAAAGAGTGAACAGGAAGGGAGCCAGCACCGTTCCCTGGGGGGCCCCCGTGCTACTGATGATCGTGTCGGACACACAGTCCCGGGTTCTCACAAACTGAGGCCGGTTCGTGAGGTAGTCCAGGATCCATGATGACAGGTGCTGGTCCACCCCTGCGCGCAGCAGCTTGTCCTTCAGGATCATCGGTTGGATGGTGTTGAAAGCACTGGAGAAGTCAAAGAACATGATCCTCACCATATTCCCGGGCTTCTCCAGGTGGGACAGAGAACGGTGAAGGAGGAAGATCACCGCATCCTCCACCCCAATGCCATGCTGGTAGGCGAACTGGAGTGGATCCATCGCTGGTTCCACCAGGGGGCGGAGGTGAGCAAGGAGCAGTCTCTCCAGGGTCTTCATCAAGTGGGACGTCAAGGCCACCGGTCTGTAGCTGTTCAGGTCTTTGGGGTGGGAAGTTTTTGGTACAGGTACCACACAAGATGTTTTCCACAGCTGTGGTACCCTCCCCAGTTTCAGGCTCATGTTGAAGATATACGTCACAATCCCACACAGCTGGTCTGCACAGGACTTGAGGAGCTTTGCGCTGATGCCGTCCGGTCCCGGCGCCTTCCTCGCCTTGATCTTCCTCAGCTCCGTCCTCACCTGGGTCCTGGTCAGGGTCAGGATGGGGGGCTGTGTGTTGGGAGTGGGGGGGTGTTGGTGGAGTGGGGAGTGGGCAGCAGGACTTGATTTCTTTAGAGGCAGCAGTGGTTGTTGTGCAGTCAGGGGGGAGGGCGGTTGGTCAAATCTATTGAAAAACAGATTCAGGTTGTTCGCCCACTCCCTGCCCCCTGTGGCCTGGGGGGAGGTATTCTGGAGCCCCGAGATGGTTTTGAGGTTTCTCCAGACCCCGCTGATGTCGCTCTGTTGCAGCTTGTCCTCCATCTTCTTCCTGAAGCTGTCCTTGCCTTCTCTGATCTTTCTCCTCAGCTCCCTCTGTACGGACTTCAGCATCTCCCTGTTCCCTGACCTGAAGATCCTCTTCTTCTCTCTCAGAAGTGTTTTTATCTCAGGGTTGATCCAGGGTTTGTTGTTTGAGTGACGCCGTATGGTCTTGGTGGGAACGGATTTGTCCACACAGAAGCTGAGGTAGCCCGTGAAGGTGTGAATGAGGCCATCGATGTCCTCACCATGTGGATCGCAGAGCTGCTTCCAGGCGGTGGCTTCAAAACAGCCCTTTAGGGTGTCCATTGTCTCCTCAGACCATAACTCCACAGTGTGCATGGCCGGAGGTTGTCTGTGCACTAGGGGTTTGTACACCGGCCGGAGATGAACCAAGTTGTGATCCGATCTCCCGAGTGGGGGGAGTTGTGATGAGGTGTACGCCTCCTTAGTGTTTGCGTAGAATAAATCCAGTGTTTTATTGTCTCTAGTGTGGCATGTGACATACTGGGTGAACGTGGGTAGAATGGGAGACAGTGAAACATGGTTGAAATCGCCTGAGATGAGGAGAAGAGCATCTGGGTGTTCTGTCTGCAGCCTGCTGGTTACTGAATGGATGACGTCACGTGCTGTCCCAGCGTTCGCCGTCGGATTTGCATAAACAACAATGCAGATCACGTGTGAGTGTTCTCTCGGGAGATATGTAGGCCTCATGCTAACAGCTAGCAACTCAATGTCTTTGCTGCAGTGTCGTTGTTTAACAGTGATATGTCCCGGTCTGCACCAGTTGTTGTTAACATACATTATCACTCCACCGCCCCTAGCCTTGCCACTGTCTGGTGTTCGGTCAGCTCGTATCATGTGAAAACCCTCCAGCTCAATGTTAGCATCTGCTGCTAGTTCAGTTAGCCACGTCTCAGTAAACAAAAGGAGAGAGCACTCCCGGTATGTGCTATCATAACGGGAGATAGCCGCTAGCTCATCTAACTTTCCCAGTATCGACCGTACATTTCCCATGACAACAGATGGAAGGGAGGGTCTGTACCTTATATTTTTTGTCCTCCGCCTTACTCCAGCCCGGCAGCCGCAGCGTTTTCGCCTCAGTTCTCTCGGTATGTCGAGTTTTTCCAATGGGACCGGGTGGCGGTTGAATGCTAGCAGCTGTTCTCTGCTGTATCGTATCCTGCTATAGACAGTGGCTCCGTCCACCGGCTCAGGAGACATTTAGGACGATCTGTGTGTCCGTGATATAAGTGGGGTGAAAAAAAAAGACGGATCAAAAGAGAGAGGAAGGGAAAAAGACTCGGAATCGAGCCGCTGTTGCAAAAGGCAGCCGACTCGTGTGGCGCCGAGAGAAAAAAAAAAAAAAAAAAAAAATATAATGTAAGGGCGGCCATTTTAGGTCTCTTTACGCTCGCTGTTGCAGCGCTCTGCCTCCCGACAACAACCTGTACTGCATTACTGTGCTTTGTGTAAAAAAGTTCATGTTCTCAGCAAACGTCACTCTCTGTCCGTCCTTCTCCAGTTTTTCCAGACATAACATTTGGCAATGAGAGTAAACCATGGAAGCATGTTTGAGGCCACTACAGCTGTTTCTGGAACCCCCCAGTGAGCTGCCCCTACCGTGGCCGTGCTGGTACAGTTCCTTCACCACCCACATATCGGCGCTGGACCTGGGCAAACTAGACGAGGTACAGAAGCAAGCTCAACTTGTTCACAATCTGGGCATAGAGGGCCAACATATTTTCTACACGCTAGGACCAACAGAAATGTTTGCTGAGTCAGTCAAGCTGCTAGCTAGCTACTTTGCCACACATGACAACATGATGATGGCGCATTAGGCTTCACCAACGGTGGCAGAAGACTGGAGAGATGACACAACAGTTTGTCACGGACCTCCACTACCTAGCTAGTGTTGTATTGCAGCCTATGCTTTTATTTGTGAAGGTGCAGTGTAGTGGCGGCAGCTTCCTCTTCCGCCACTGCATTGCCCCTATAAATACCAGTGGGCATCTTGGTTCGGCCTCTTTGCCAACGCCCCTGCCTAGCAGCTGTATTGTGGAGAGATTGCAAAAAAAGCTGAGTTCTATCCAGCACCTGGCTTTGTTATTTGGAAGGTAATTCTATACACAACATTTTGGTGACGAGGACAAAAGTATAGAGGCGTGTATTTTACCAATTTGGCCCTTCCTGGAGCTCCTGGGTGAGCCACCTGTCCCCTGGCCGAGATGGTTCACAGTCTTTGAGACCTACGTAGTGGCGCTCAACCTGGGTGAGACAGACAAGCTGAGGGCACGTGCAGTCCTAGTGCACAATCTGGGGGCCAGCGGATCCTAAGCACACTTAGAGACTTGGACACATATGAAGACGTGGTCGATTTGATGACACACCATTTTCGTGCCCCAGACAGCATCATTGTCTGGAGGATCAGGTTTCAGCAGCGCCACCAACGGGCGGGTGAACCTATCCACCGGTTTGTCGCCGACCTGAAACTTCTGGCTAGTGAGTGTCGTTTTGGGCCGCTGGAGGAAGAGATGGTTCTCGACCAGCTGGCGGAGCGCACCAACAATGCTGCGATACGGACGAAACTGCTCGCAGTACCGGGTGACTTGACACTGGCTAGAGCTATCGAGTTAGCTCTCCAATTGGAGACAGCGGGCAAGCAAGCTTCTGAACTAATTGGGCGCCAGTCACAACGGCAGCTGGAGTTTCCCAACACAGTGTAAGTAGCGGACCCAGACAGCGATGGTAGCATGGAGGACGACGCTGTGGAGAGCAACGCTTCAAAATGTAGGTCTGCCTCAGGAAAACCCGTGTGTATGGGTTGTGGGTCCGTGAAACACTGCTTCTAGACCAGGGACTAACTGGCGAGAGGGAAGCGCTGCGGCAAGTGTGGACGCTTGAACCACTATGCCAGGGTGTGCCGTATGTCTGAGCCAGGGAGCCCACAGCGAAAATCACCCCACCCCCCACCCCGACAATTGTCCACACGGTGTTTCCGAGTACCAATGGGTACACGTTCTGCACAGTTGAGCTGGATAGTGAGGAGGTCCTGCTGCTGATCGACACGGGGGCAGAGGGCTCACTACTGAATTGAGCTACGGTGAGAAAATTCTTTCCCCACTACAGAATTGCAGGAGACCCAGCGCTGCTCTATGGTTACGGAGGTGGACGGCTGTGCACGGTTGGAACGCTGGTGCTGATGGTACGGTACAAGTCGGCAGAGATGACTGACTTTAAGTTCCACATGACGGCCCGAGGCGACAACATCATGGGCTGTGATCTATTTTACGGTCTGGGGTTCACCATTAAGCTAGCATGTACAAATTTGGCTGTTGGAGGACAAAATGGTGCAGGACCAGTTGGCCGAGCACACTAGCAACCTGCGGCTATGGGCGAAGATGCTAATAGCCCCAAACGACATGACGCTAACTAGAAACATCGAGCTAGCATTCCAGCTAGAGGCCACCGACAGATAAGCTTTGGAGCTAGGTGTACAGCAGCAACAACAGCAGCAGCCAAGCCACACACTGTTAGCACAAGCGGTAGCCACAGAAGGGCCTGGTGAGATGGCAGAAGGGGCTGAAGTAAACACCGCGGATCAGAAGAACACTATAAGGTGCTTTTCATGTGGCAACTGTGGCTCCCTGACGCACCGAGAGAGAGCGCTTCCTGCCCAGCAAGAGGGCAGCGATGTTAGTGATGTCAGTTCTCCAGACTGAACCCGCGCAAGGCCCCTGGTCCGGACGGCGTGTCTCCCTCCACCCTGACACACTGTGTGAAAGAGCTGGCTCCTGTCTTCACAGACATTTTTAACACCTCCCTTAAGCTATGCCACGTGCCGTCCTGCCTCAAATCCTCCACCATCATCCCTGTCCCCAAGAAGCCACGGATCACTGGACTTAACGACTACAGACCTGTAGCGCTCACCCCTGTAGTTATGAAGTCCTTTGAGCGCCTGGTCCTGCCCCACCTCAAGTCCATCACCACCCCCCTCCTGGACCCGCTGCAGTTTGCCTACCGAGCCAACAGGTCTGTAGACGACGCAGTCAACCTGGCCTTCCACTCCATCCTGCAGCACCTGGACTCCCCGGGAAACTACACCAGGATCCTGTTTGTGGACTTCAGCTCCGCATTCAACACCATCCGCCCCGCTCTGCTCCGGGACAAGCTGTCCCTGCTCAACGTGCCTGACTCCCTCTGCAGGTGGATCACCGACTTCCTGACGGACTGGAGGCAGCATGTGCGGCTGGGAAAGACTGTCTCAGACTCTGCTAGCATCAGCACCGGATCACCCCAGGGCTGTGTACTTTCCCCCCTACTCTTCTCCCTTTATACCAACTCCTGCACCTCCAGCCACCAGTCTGTCAAGTTGATCAAGTTTGCGGACGACACCACCCTCATCGGGCTCATCTCCAACGGCGACGAGTCCGCCTACAGGAGAGAGGTGGCCCAGCTGGCGTCCTGGTGCAACAACAACAACCTGCAGCTGAACGCTCTGAAGACAGTGGAGATGATTGTGGACTTCAGGAAAGTCACAACCCCTCTGCCCCCCCTCACCCTCACAGGCTCTCCCATCACCACTGCTGATTCCTTCCGCTTCCTAGGCACCACCATCACCAGGGACCTCAAGTGGGAGCTGACCATCAGCTCCCTCATCAAAAAGGCCCAGCAGAGGATGTTCTTCCTGCGGCAGCTGAGGAAGCTCAAGCTACCCACCAAGATGTTAGTGCAGTTCTACACAGCCATCATCGAGTCCATCCTCACCACCTCCATAACCGTGTGGTACACAGGAGCCACTGCCAGGGACAGACTAAGGCTGCAGCGCGTCGTGCGCACTGCTGAGAAGGTGATCGGCTGCAAGCTCCCATCTCTCCAGGATCTGTACATCTCCAGGACCCGGAGGCGTGCTGGCCGGATCATAGCCGATCCCTCACACCCTGGTCACGTACTGTTTGCCCCCCTCCCCTCAGGTAGAAGACTTCGGTCCATCCAGCCTAAAACCTCCCGTTACATGAACAGCTTCTTCCCCTCTGCCATCAGACTGCTGAACACTAAGTGACTTATTGACTCTCGGGCACTATGTACAGCAGCTCAACCAGACTCATGTCAATCATCACTGTTTTCTTCCTGCATTACCGACTGCACTATATGGTTCTCCACATTATCTGCTGCTCGCTAATATATTTAAACTGCTGACTAGTATTACTCACTCTTATTCTACACTTTATTGCATGTATAGTTTATTTCTTTTATTTTATCATGTTTAATGTTGCAGCATTGCACCGAGACAAATTCCTAGTTTGTGTACTACATGAACAATGGCAATAAATCTGATTCTGATTCTGATTCTGATGCGGCAAGTACAACCACTTTGCCAAGATTTGCCAGTTAACGACACCACCGAGCCCACTAGTCAGTTCAAGTCACTCACCCGCTACTACCATCTGCATGGTGAGCTCCAGAGGTGCGGTGTACGCATTCTGCATGGTTGGGCTGAGCGGCATCAGCTTACCGTTTCCTGCTCATCACTGCTGCAGTGCGATTGATGTTGAACTGGGTCACCATGAAGAAGTTCTTTCCCAACCACCCGATCGAAAAAAACCCAGTGGAGCTGTACGGGTATGGTGGCTACTGGGTCACCAATGTAGGGACCATCATACTAACGGTCCGCTATGCATCAAGAGTCGTTACTGATTTTGTTTTCCAAGTGGTTACGCATGGAGACAACATACTAGGATGTGACCTGTTTTATCAACTGGGCTTCCCCATCTGCAACAGTAACGGACTCTGTTTGACTGACGATGAGGAGTGGTATGCACCACACCCAGACGATGATGATGAGGGTACAGCCATCCTGTGCTCACAGGAGGAGCGTTGCCCGGAGAAGGGGCAGCAACCGGACTCGCCTCAGATCCTCACCCAGCATAATCCTCAGGAAGCCACTGCAGAGCTGCAGGAGAGGGAGCCCGTATCTATCGGGAACCCCGGGATACAACAGCCCGGTGCAGGTTCTACCAACGGTGACAGCAACACATCGTTACAACCAGACTTCCCAGGAGAGGGACAGAAGAAACTTGACTGCTTCCGAATCCACGCCCAGAACCAGCCTCCAGGAAATGCCACTGAGGTGCAGGATGAAGAGTCTGCGATCCAACAAAATCCAGTGGAGCCACTGGATGCCTTCCTAATCCACGACTGGCATCAGACTTCAGGAGTTGCCGCTGAGCTGCAGGATGAAGATTCTGTGACCCAACAGGATGCTGCAGAACCTTCACAACCTGGTGGATGCCCCACAGCAGATGTGAAAGTCACACCATCAGAACCACAACGCAGAATGCAGCCAACCAGACCGCCACTCACAGTGAAGGACTGGGTCCGGGTCCACAGAACCGAATGACTGGACCCGCAGTTGGCCTCAACACCATCTCCACCACTTACGGCAACCATCAAGATCACTGCGCAGCTGGGGCCAGCAACCCTTCCAGCTGGCAGATGGTTCTGTGTGGCACGTCAACCGCCTTCGCTGAGTTCGAGCAGCTGCTCCGGATGACATGAGTACACGGGAGTCAACTCACCCGGTGTGGGACCCATACTGGGGTTTCAAAGAAGACGATCCCGGTCCGCAGGCCTCCGTACCTCCAGGGGCGCATCTACCACGGGCTCGCCTCAGGGTCCCTTGAACTGAACTGTCTTCCTCAATAAAACTGTTTAGCTAGGGGTACGGCTGCCAGTGAATAGTGGCATAAGAAACCACTCAGCCTTGTGGCAGTCTACCTGCTGGCTCTAGCTAGTTCAGGGGTCTTTTATGATAACAAACTGGGGAGGGTCAAGTAGATTTTCCAAGGTGTGTGTGTGTGGGGGGGGGGTGAATGTGGTGTAAAAAAAACCACAAGTTTGATTGGCATCGGCGTGGTGACGTGGCCGCTTGGTGGCACCATCACACCGAGCACATATAATGTAAGGGACGGCCATTTTAGGTCTCTACGCTCGCTGTTGCAGTACTTTGCCTCCCAACAACAACCTGTACTGCATTACTGTGCTATGTGTAATAGAGTTCATGTTCCCAGCAAACGGCACTATCTGTCAGTCCTTCCAGTTTTCCAGACATAACAGTACAGTTTCATGCCAAGAAAGAGTACTACAGATGAGCGTTTATGGAGAAGTGAGAAGGTCAGAAGGAGTTGCACTGTGTCTAGAGAAAGCATATGATAGGGTGCCAAGACAGGATGTGTGGTACTGTATGAGGAAGTCAGGACTGGCAGAGAAGTATGTGAGGGTGGTGCAGGACATGTGTGAAGGCAGTGAGATGGTGGTGAGGTGTGCTGTGGGAGTGAAAGATGGACGGGCTGACAGACGAGGCCAGGCGGGAGTCTCCATAAACCGTGATGTTTGCAGAAGACAATGGTCCTCATTTATCAAACTTGTGTAAGACAGAAAAGTGGTTGTACGATCATTTCAACATGCAGATCGGTATTTATCCATCTGAACGTGATCATACGGTGCACTCAGATCCTACGACAGCTCTGTGGTCATGTACGCAAATTTTCAAGTCTCTGTAGACTCACAGTGCAGCAGAGAGACCTGGCTGAGTGAGAAAATTATTTGATCATATCAAATTCTCCTTTCAGGTGATATGTTTGCCTTGTGTTATATTTAGATGAGAGATTTGACAATTCTCCTGTGTGAGAACTGTGTTCAAATGCTATTCTAAAAAGCATTTCTTTAAATTTTCTGCTATAGTATCTCATAATAGCTATCCCTTACTAATTATCCATTAACTAAACATAACACAGCTTTACACACAGAAGTGTCCGGCAAAGGTGGTCCACTCCATCAGGGTTTAAAAAAAAAACTGTTCCGGATTAGCAAGAGAAATTCGGAATAGCAGAGAAGATGGGGGGAAATTATTTGATTTTGCCCTGTGCATTCTGCAGCCACAGCTGCTCTGGAGAGGGGGCATCTTTCTGCACTTCTAAATAGTAAGTAATAAATTCTCACATTTGACAAAAATGCTTTAAAATTACAAAATGGACAACATTTACTCAGGCAGTCATCTAAGTCAAACAAAAGGCTACAGATATATATTACAATCCTCAGCTGCAGATGTCATGAATTGCCCCTCGGGGCAGAGAGGAAGACCCAGATGCTGAACTGCAGTTTGTGAAATTTATTGAAACAACAAAACACAAAGTCCAAACAGTGCACTAACACAAAATCCAAACTGATATACAAAGCAAACTTACGGACTAAACACACCAGAACAAGGGCAGGGTTCCAGTGGAGATGAAGGAAGAGACTCCGGCAATGAGGGAAGAAAATAACAATCCTTAAATAGAGCAAGAAACAAATGAACACAAATGATAGCAGGTGTGGATACCATGAGCGAGCAGGAGGAAACAATGATTATAAACTCGGGTCAGCTGGAAGCAATGAGAGGGAGAAGATGGGACTGACAGCTGACAGAAGCACCGCCCACAACAGAGCAAAAAAAAAAAAAAATGGAAGTGCCACTGACAGCTGCAGTTCTGGGAGGAGAGAAAACACAACAGAATAAGAATATAATGAGCTGACAAATAAAGAACAGTAAACCCAAATATGTAAATACAAAAACTATAATGAATGTAAATAGGAAAATAAATCATACTAAGAAACAATACAGAATAAGTGAAAACCAACCAAAGATAAAATAACAGGAATTACAACTCAAAACAACAGCACTATACAAATATGAAAAAAGGCAAGGAGACTGAACACGGTGAAATCCTCTCATGCTCAGATCATGACAGTAGATCAGAATCAAACCAATGGTGTTGCACACCACCAGTCTCCCCCATAATGTGGCTCTTTTGTATTTAAAGCCAAGCTCAAGGTTAACAGATATTATATAATTATTTTTCACTTTTCTTATAATACAGTCAATTTCTACTGAGGAAAACGTTCTCTGTTTGCCATCTCATTTCCCTGTGTCATAAATTCCCGGGGCGAGACGTGGGCGTGGAGTTCAAATGACGCTCAAATCGATTTGTCAGATTTATCAATAAGTGAACAATCAAACAATGAGATTGACCAGATACGCACGGTTTCATAAATACCACGTAGACCTTTTTGTACAATCATATTTACACACAAATGTGTGCCAATTTCTGCACACTTTTGATAAATGAATGAGGGCCATTATGATCTGTAGTGAGAGTAGGGAGCAGGTGGAAGAGAACCTGGAGAAATGAACTGGAGAGAAGAGGAATGCAAAGTTACTAAAAGCAAGCCAGAACACGTGTGTGAATTAGAGGAAGGCAGGTGCAACCATGAAGGAGAGTAGTAAAGGTGAGTTTAAATACCTGGGGTCAACCATTCAAAGCAATCGGCTAAATTCCCGTTGTGGGCTTTTGTGCGCAGAAAGTCCGCTGTTGGGAGGTCAGTCAGGGTCGGAGAGCTTGGTGGAAATCAATGCAGACAGCACTGATGATCTTCCCCGTTCAGGCTGTTTCCTTCGGTTCACTTGTGTAACCGTTCATGGTGTGTGTCGGTCCCAGCGCTGCCCGCTCTGGAGAACGCCCTCTGGTGTGGATGAAGAGGATGCAGGCGTTCTCTGGTCCTCTGGAATTCACAGCGCGGTGAGAAGGAGTAGATGGTCATTCTCTCTCGTCAGGTCACCAAAGGGGAGAAAATGGCATAGTCGAGAGACGAACCATGCACATCCAGGGTCACCAAAGTGGAGAAAAAGGAATCCACAGCACGGTGAAAGGGAGCGATAGTCCATTTCATGTCAGGTCACCAGTGTGGAGGTAATTGATCAGGCAAGATGCAACGAGCTGGAAGGGTACAAGGTTTTATTTCCTCCAACATATTGAAACACGCTTTGTAGCTCGGTGAGCTACTGCGTTGCCCAGGCATGTGTCATAAGCTCTTTTATACACGTTATACAGACAAAGAGAATGCATGGCACATTAGCATAGTGACTGTCATCTAATGCACATCAGTCAATACACATCATTAGCATGACATTAGCTAGCACCCGGCCCAGACGTCCTCTCCTAGGACGCATACATAACAGTCCTGTCTGATTGCCCCCTGGGGCTCTCTCTCCATATGTAAATTGTCCCCCGTTTCCTCCAGCCCTGATGACTGTGAGATAGTATCCGTCCGCAGTGTGCTGGGTCATCACTCTGGAACAGTTAAATTGAACATTCCCGTGGCATGCATATATCCATTCATCCCTCCATCCATCCATCTTCTACCGCTTTTCCAGAGGCCCGGGTCGTGGAGGCAGCAGTTCAAGCAGAGAAGCCCAGACTTCCCTCTCCCCAGCCACCTGCTCCAGCTCTTCAGAGAGGATACCAAGGTGTTCCCAGACCAGCTGGGAGACATAGTCTCTCCACTGAGTCCTGGGTCTGCCCCGGGGTCTCCTCCCAGTGGGACGTGCCTGAAACACCTCAAGTGGGAGGCGTCCAGGAGGCATCCTAATCAGATGCCCATACCACCTCAACTGACTCCTTTCATGTGAAGGAGCAGCGGTTCTACTCTGAGCCTCTCCCGGATGACTGAGTTCCTCACCCTATCTCTGAGGGTGAGTCCAGCAATCCTACGGAGAAAGCTCATTTCAGCCGCTTGTATCCGTGATCTTGTTCTTTCGGTCATTACCCAAAGCTCATGACCATAGGTGAGAGTAGGAACGTAGATTGACTGGTAAATCGATAGCTTTGTCTTAGAACTAAGCTCCCTCTTCACCACAACAGACTGGTACAACGTCCGCATCACTGCAGATGCTGCTCCAATCCGTCTGTCAATCTCTCGCTCCATTTTCCCCTCACTCATGAACAAGACCCCAAGATACTTAAACTCCTCCACTTGGGGCAGGAGCCTGTCCCCAACCCAAAGAGGACAATCCACCTTTTTCCGGCTGAGGACCATGGACTCGGACTTGGAGGTGCTGATTCTCATCCCAGCCGCTTCACACTCAGCGGCAAACCGTCCCAGCAAGAGCTGTAGGTCATTGCTGGATGAAGCCAACAGGACAACATCATCTGCAAACAACAGAGGTGAGATCCTGTGGTCACCAAGCGTAACACCCTCCATTCCCTGGCTGCACCTAGAAATCCTGTCCATAAAAATTATGAACAGGATCGGTGACAAAGGGCAGCCCTGGCGGAGTCCAACTCTCACTGGGAATGACTCCTACCGAGTGTTGGCAATACAAACCAAACTCTCACAACGGTCGTACAGAGACCGAATAGCTCGTAACAACAAGCCCGATACCCCATACTCCCAAAGCATCCCCCACAAAAAACCACGAGGGACGCGGTCGAATGCCTTCTCCAAGTCCACAAAACACATGTAAACTGGTTGGGCAAACTCCCACGAACCCTCAAGAATTCTCGAGAGGGTAAAGAGCTGGTCCGATGTGCCACGGCCAGGACGAAAACCACATTGCTCCTCATGCATGTATACGTACTTTAAAATTAAAGGATTTGTCGACAATAAAAATCTGTCGACAAGTTTTACGATCAGCGTTATCAACAACATCGACTAATTGTTTCAGCCCTATAATAGACTAATATATCAGAATCAGAATCAGAATCAGCTTTATTGGCCAAGTATGCACAACACATACAAGGAATTTGACTTTGGCTAAAAATTTGCTCTCGTTGTTCAGGTGGAGGATTTAAATAAGGATTCAATGACAACAGAGTATGTACAGTAAATTACAGTCTGTCCACGTTTCTATAAAAGGATGCAAATATATACAGGAATATATGCAGTTATTTACTCAGACTAACCACACTTTGCAGAAATATATGAACAAATATACAGTCACACAGTATTTCAATGTGAACTCAGATTCAGTGATATAATGTGAATGAAGTAAAAAGCAGTGTGAGAGTTATGTGCAATGTAATAATGGATGAAAAGTCATGAGTACAGCAACAGGTAGGACTAGGTGAATGTTAGGAGTTCATCAGAGTGATGGCTTGAGGAAAGAAACTGTTCCTGTGACGGGTGGTTTTGACCTTCAGTGATCTGTAACGACGACCAGAAGATAGAAGTTCAAACAGTTTGTGGCCGGGGTGGGATGGGTCAGCACAGATGTTTCCCGCCCGTTTCCTGGTTATGGACCGATATAAGTTCTCAATGGAGGGTAGGTCGGTACCAATGATCCTCTCCGCAGACTTAATGATCCGCTGCAGTCTGGTCTTGTCCTGTTTAGTGGCAGATCCAAACCAGACAGTGATGGAAAAGCAGAGGACAGATTGGATGATGGCGGTGTAGAAGACAACCGGCAGCTCCTGAGGCAAATCAAACTTCTTGAGCTGACGCAGAAAAAACAACCTCTGCTGGGCCTTTTTCTGGACAGTGTCTATATGGGAGGACCACTTCAGGTTCCGGGAGATTGTGGTACCCAGAAACTTGAAGGAGTCCACAGTGGACACTGTGCTGTTGAGGATGGTGAGTGGGGGGAATGAAGGGGGGTGTCGCCTGAAATCCACAGTCATCTCCACCGTTTTGGCTGGGTTAAGTTCAAGATGGTTCTGGCTGCACCAGAGGATCAGCTGCTCCACCTCCCGCCTGTATGCAGACTCATCATCATCCCGG
Source organism: Pholidichthys leucotaenia (assembly GCA_020510985.1). Taxonomy (NCBI): domain Eukaryota; kingdom Metazoa; phylum Chordata; class Actinopteri; order Cichliformes; family Pholidichthyidae; genus Pholidichthys; species Pholidichthys leucotaenia. The sequence goes on along the minus strand of CM035849.1, from coordinate 53,006,341 downwards.
ATCAAACCGATGACTGTGGTGTCGTCCGCAAACTTCAGGAGCTTCACCGAAGGGTCCTCTGAGGTGCAGTCGTTGGAGTAGAGGGAGAAGAGCAGTGGGGAAAGGACACATCCTTGAGGGGCGCCAGTACTAATTTTTCGGGAGCTGGATGTAAATCTCCCTAGCTTCACCTGTTGCCACCTGTCAGTCAGAAAGCTGGAGATCCACTGGCAGGTGGAGGGGGGCACCTTGAGCTGGAGGAGTTTCTGATGAAGAATGCCTGGGATGATGGTGTTGAACGCTGAGCTGAAGTCGACAAACAGGATCCTGGCGTACGTCCCTGGGGAGTCGAGGTGTTGCAGGATGTAGTGTAGTCCCATATTCACTGCATCATCCACTGACCTGTTTGACCGGTAGGCAAACTGCAGTGGGTCCATCAGGGGGCCTGTGATGACCTTCAGGTGGTTCAGCACCAATCTCTCCAAGGATTTCATGACCACAGAGGTCAGGGCAACAGGTCTGCTACTTAGGTCATATGCCTACTAACTTGCGCTCTGTCATGATTCAGAACATGGTTGGGGAACCGTGCTCACACCTTTTGTTATTCTGAGTATTTTCTGTAATTTCCCCATTTTAGTATTTATTCCGGTTGGTTGGATGTATTATGTTATTTGAGTCTGCCATTCGTTTCTGTTTATGAAAGTCTCTGTTCCTAGCTTAGTTACTATTATTCTGTCTTTGATATTATGTGTCTGTGACCATCCAGTTTTGTATCTTGATTATTATCTGTCTTTTAGACATCAGCATACCCTTTACCTTTGCCTTTAGCTCTCTTTTTGTAATATGGTATTTAGTAGTATTCCAGTATTTGCATCTCTTGTTTTTTGTATTTATCATGTCCTCACCTTGGTGGTTATTTTTCCCTTTTTGTATTCTCTTATCTGCTTCTTATTTTGTAATCATTTCATATTTTAGTCAGTTACCTTTTGCTATGTTCATAGGTGGTTTTATTTTGACAGCATGCCTTGTTTACTTCCTCTTTCAGCTGAAGTTCGCGGGCTGTCACAACTGTCATGAATTTAGGTCATCCTCACTCATCACCCACACCTGTTTATCATTTGGTTTAATTCCTCTTCACCTTATTTAAGGGCTGCTGCACCATTGTTTGGCACAGCGTCCTTCTCAGTGTACAGACGTTAGTTCTACGTCTTACCAGTTTGTATCAGACGTGAATCCCACGTCTGGTCTCTCTTTAATCCTGTGAGTGTCCCACGCTGTGTCCTCATGGATTAGCCGGCGATTCCACTCACCTTAGCCGTTCGCTATTTTTGGCTTCTCCTATACCGCCTGCCTTATCAAGTCTTGTAAGTTTTTGTTCTTCTGTTATATTTTGTGTTGTTATTAAACTCCTGCAAACTCACAGCTCCAGCGTTTGGGTCTCCTTCCTGCCAGCATGGCACCTTTTCCAACAAGATTAGGGGCTCATTAATATTAATGGGTTGGATGAAGGCTTATTTTTGATGAGATGTAAAACAACACAGGTTTTGCACCTCAAAACTACATTTATATGTCTTTGTGCATGTCAAAACTTAAAATCAATCCATTTGAAAATGTGGAATATGGGACCTATGTATGTATGTATGTATGGATGTATGGATGGATAGATAGATAGATAGATAGATAGATAGATAGATAGATAGATAGATAGATAGATAGATAGATAGATGGAATTTATTGATCCCAAACTGGGAAATTACAGTGTAACAGCAGCAAAACGACAGAAACACACACAGCATGATTAAAGGATTACCCATGGAAAGTAAAACTGCTAAAAACTTATATACATCATGTTATGAAGGGAATTCATAACAATGTGCGGTGTGATGGTGCAGCCGGCTGATGACGTCATCACGCCAACATATACAAGGGAGAGTCGGCCATCTTATGGTGTCTTCTTTGGCAACTTGTCCTCAGGACATTTCAGTGACCTGAATACACATATGTTTGTAGTGTTATTACAGTTTGTGTAATAAAGTTTGAGTTCTTGCACAGCATCCTCATCTGTCATCATTCCCAGGTTTGTAGACATAACATTTGGTGACGAGAATTCACCAACCATGGAAGTGTGCCTAAGACCGCTGAGGCCTTTCCTTGAGTCCCCTGGCGAACCGGACATCCTTTGGCCACGGTGGCTGGACACATTCGAGACCTACGTTGCAGCATTGGACCTGGGAAAGTTGGATAAAGGAAGTAAGCGGGCACTGCTTGTCCACAACCTGGGCATAGAAGATCAGAGGATTTTTTACACGTTTGGTCCGATGGCCTCGTATGTAGATGCTGTGGACCTATTAGCTAGCTACTTTGCTACACCAGACAACGTGCTAGCACGATGAATTTGATTCCACCAGAGGCGACAGGGAATTGGTGAGCCCATCCAGCAATTCGTTGCCGACTTAAGACATCTGGCTAGCATATGCCGCTTTGGACTGTTCGAGGACGAGATGGTGTGGCACCAGTTGGCTGAACACACGAGTAACCCGAGGCTAAGGGCTAAGATGCTAACGGTGCCAAATGACATGACACTAGCTAGCATGATAGAGCTAGAATTCCAGTTTGAGCCAGAAGATAGGTTAGCATCAGAGCTAGGTGTGTGCCAACAACAGAGGCAGCTTGGACAGACGACATTAGCCAACGCGGTGGGCATGCAAAAATATGAAGACAGGGTAGACGAGTACAAGGCGAATGTCGTCAACTGGAGGACTGCTCCGAGAGGCCCCACGTGTGGTAACTGTGGCTCCCCGACGCACCATTAGAGAGCACATGTTTGCACGGTGAGAGGACAGCGTTGCAACAAGTGTGGATGTTACAATCATTTCACTAAAGTGCGCCGGTTGCCAAAGCCATGGGCCCCGCCAAGGACTACCATCCACGCGGTAAGCCCTGAAAATAATGCATATGCATACAGCATGGTTGGATTAGACGGCATGGCTGTAGCGCTACTGCTCGACACTGCGGTGGTTAGATTGATGCTGAATTGGACCACGGTGAAGAAATTTTTCCCCAACCACCGAATAAGAAAGAACCCAGCGGAGCTGTACGGATACGGCGGTCTCAGACTCAGTAATGTAGGGACAGTTGAGCTAGCAGTCTACTACAAGTCAAAGATTGTTTATGACTTCCAGTTCCAAGTGTCTACGCACAGCAATAACAGTATGGGATCTGATCTCTTCTACAGACTGGGCTTCACTATCCACAACACCATCAAGTTCATATGGTCCGGTTATGGCAACTGAGAAACAAAGGACACCTATGGCGATGACATGGTATGGGACAAGAGTATAAAGGGCAACACCGACACCAAACCAGCCATCCTGTGCGCACAGGAGGAGAGCTGCCCGGTGGTGGTGGTGGTGGTGGGGGGGGGTCAGCAGCTGAATTCGCCTCAGATCCTCGTCCTGCCAGAGACTACAGAGGCCGCTGTGGAATTACAAGAGAGGGAGCCCATGCACGCAGAGGACCTCGGGACATGGCAACCGGGCACGGACACTATCTATGACACAGCACAACGACAACAACAAAGCACATCAGACGGGAGAGAGGAAGAGCCAGACTGCTTCAGCACCCATGGTCAGCATCAGTCTACAGGGGTTACGACTGAGTCGACGGGTGAAGAGTCCGCAACAGTGAACGACACGAGAGAGATGCCGTACACCTTCAGCACCCATGACCAGCTCTGGACTACAGAAGCAACAACGGTGAAGTCGTGTGAAGGATCCAAGATGAACACAGTAGCGACAGAACTGTTACGACACGACGGAGACTCTATGACAAATGAGCATGCAGGGCCACCGTGATCACAGGGGCATATGAGGCCGAGCAAGGCGTGACTCAAAGCTATGGACTGAGTTTGAATCCCCTCCAACAAGAGACCGAGACAGCAGCTGACCAAGTCACAGCCAACGAGACCTTGGACATCGCTGAGGATCGTGGTGCAGCTGGGATCAGCGTGCTTTCAACTGACGGATGGTTTGGTCCATCATGCAAACCAACTCCAGATGGCAAGGCTTCGCTGGAGTCAGCTGATGCAGTGTGGGACCCAGGCCCCAACTTTATGAAGACTTGTCCTGGTCCCGGGGGCCCAACACCTCCAGGGGTGCATCCGCCACGGGCCTGCTACAAGGCCCCTCCGGCAGAACCACCTTCCCTATGGAAGACTATAAAAAAGTGACTGTTTAGTTAGGAGTGCGGCTGGCAAAGTGGCAGAATAATCTACTCAGCCACATCAGGTCCAGCGGTGGTCCACCCGCTGACCCTAGTTCAGGAGTTCTAAAGCATACCAAATTGGGGAGGGTCTTAATTAGAAGTGTTCTGTGTTTTTCCGGGGGGGGGGGGGGGGGGGTGTTATGAAAGGAATTCATAACAACGTGCAGCGTGATGATGCAGCTGGCTGGTGATGTCACCGACATATATAAGGGAGAGTCGGCCATCTTATGGTCTCTTTTTTGGTGACTCGTCCGCAGGGCATTTCAGGAAGCTGAATGCAGATATGTTTGTAATGTTATTACAGTTTGTGTAATAAAGACTGAGTTCTTGCACAGCATCCTCGTCCTTTATCATTCCCAGGTTTGTGGACATAACACATCATAGATGAATAGATGGTGACCCGTATAGAGAGGTTGCACTGACGTCACACGGGTCACATGTCCTTTGTTTACTGTGCCATTTTGGACGGCAATGAACAGTCAAATCACCAACAGCAAGCATGAGGGAGTGTAATCAACGAGATAGATGGCTACACACAAATCAGCACCGTGGTTAACTGACGAGGTGCAGACTTTTCTGTGCTTGGTAGCTAATTAAAGAAATCCAGAGGGAGCTGGACAGCGTGATCTGAAACGAATTTACGGCCATGGCGGAGGCAGATGGGAGGCAGAGTGGCGTAGACCCGACCACGGCATCATCATTGTTGAAAACAGTGACAGAAGATTAAATTAAATTAAATCACCCTTTATTGTCATTCAACCATGCAACCAATCATGTACAGTAGAATGAAATTGTGTTTATCCTATCTACAGTGTTAATCACACACCCCATATATAGAATCAGAGGGGCCGCTGCCATGCAAGATGGTGAGTGATGTGATATTATGCATCTTTGCCATTATTTATCCCAGTGGTGGAAAGCTCATTTTGAACAAACAACACTGTTGTCTCCTGTATGCAGACAATGAGCTAACTAACACACAGAGCATACGTATTTTAGTATCTAATAGCGATAACTTGCCATGATTACAATGTAGTACAGGGGACTTATTAGTGCTAACTGGTATTAGTAATCATTAGCTTACCTTCATATGTGATTTAGTTTGTATCCTCACGTCTTCCGCTGCTCCATGGCTTCCTGAACTCTTCAGTACTTTTTCAGTGTTTCGTCTCGCTGCCTGTAGCCTTCTCTGGCTCTCCTTTTTTGCTTTTACTCTGACAAAAAGCCAGCAAGCAGCAGGCTTGCCTCGATATCCATCTTGTGTTTTTCCTGTCACATACAAACGATGTCATGGGAGTGTCAGGCCGCCTTGTTGTAAAGGTCTCACTCACTTAAGGTGGTATTCAGTCATAATGGAAAACAAACAACACCATGGTGAGCTGGACTGAGTATGTGCTAGTGGAATTATTATTATTCTCAACACAGGGTCCAAGCTATTTGCCGTTCAAAATGGCAGAAAAACAATGTGGCATGTGACCACTGACAGCAACCCCTCTATAGGTACATGAATCATACCCACTGTACAATGCAGGACTATCAGGAGCAGGGTGAAATGTGAAGTGCCAATTAGACTGTAAGATGCAGTATGGCAGCATAGTGATGACCAGAATACAACATTAGAGTGAGTTATTGTACAGTGAAATGGCATGTGGCAGGAAAGATTTCCTGTACCTAACCGTTCGGCAGCAAAGTTGTAGTAGTCTGCTGGAAAAAGTGCTCCGCTGTCTGTCCATTGTGTGGTGGAGGGGGTGATCAGGATTGTCCACGATGGATCGCAATTTATGTAGTGTCCTCCTCTCCACCACAGTCTCAAAAGTCTCAGGCATGAGACCAATTACAGAGCCAGCCCTCTTGATAATCTTGTCAAGTCCATTGGTGTTGCTTTAAGTAGCTGTGCTAGAAGAACAGAACTGTTTTTTTTCTTCCACATTGGCTTCATTTTTCTGACTTGGAAGTTTGTCTTGGTACTGACAAATGCAGCCGTTTGCAAGGAATGCATGTCAGCTGAATCAAGTTGCTTTGATTAGTCTTTTAACTATGAATGTGGTGTCTGTGCCTTTTCAAGCTTTTTTCTTAATGAAGTTATCTGACAAGTCTTGTTATTTTTGACTTTAAGGCTCAATCTCTCTTCATGATTTTATGAACCACTTTTGGTAAGTGAAATAACAGAAATTTATTAGTTGCCTTGGACTAATTATCAGATACTTTACATCTGTTTGTGCATTACCCGTACAGTTTATGGAATGAGCTAGCTAAGGTAGCTGTTATGTATGAGAAAGGAGTCAAGAGTCTCTCTTCATGCAGGGAACCAACCACACTTTATTATGAACACAGAACTATATATACAGTGGGGCGCGCCCGCCTGACATCACACCAGGGGCGGGTACAGCAACACACACACATACCACACTCACTACACCACAATTCCCCTCCCCCTTACAAAAATGCAAAACGACACACACAATCGAGACCCTCCCCAATTTAGGACCCCAATCATGCACTAAGGAAACAAAGAATCATGAACTGTAGTAAAATACCCTATCACATTTACACGAAACAACTAAAACAATCTGACCACGTCTCTCAAAATATACAAAATAATTCCATAACATCCATACTCACATGCACACGAACAGAATATGTACATATTTACATTGTAATGTTTATGTGACACCAATGCCCTTTGGTAGCGAGGGGTAAAATCAGCCTGGGGGCCCAGGGCAGCCCCAAAGCATGTACGCCCTTGGCCTCCAAAGATAAAACAGGCTCGGAAGCCCCGGGCAGCCCCATGACATGTACGCCCCTAGCCGCCGTCTGCCTCCAGGATCAAAAACAATCTCTCCAGCAAGAGCGTCCCTCTTCACCATCGCCTGCTTCTTTTCTCGGGACCCGCAGTGCTGCTGACCAGCGTGCCATCCCTCTGTGCTCGTCAGTCCGCCCCCGACCGCCTTCAACACCGCCACAGTGACTACAACCACTCAGGCCCCCTGTGGCCGCACTCCGGGAAAAACCAAAGCCTGCTCGTCGGTGCTGCTCACTGACTCGGGCGTCTCGCCGTAACACCCAGCACCCTCATCCAGGCCGCTCCACTGTGCTACCTCCATGTCCAGCTGCTGCTGCTCACTCCCGGGGTCTACCACATCACTCTCGCCGGCATCGTTCGCCGACCCAGGCACCTTGCTGCTGCTCCCAGCACCCTCATCTCAGGCGCTCTGCTGTGCTGTCTCTGTGCCCGACTGTAGCTGTTCTCTCCCAGGGCTCTCAGCGTCCCTCTCATCGGCGTCACTCTCTGACCCAGACACTTCGTCACTGCTCTCAGCACTCTTATCCCAGGCGCTCCGTTGCATCGTCTCCATGCCTGGCTGCAGCTGCTCTCCCCTGGGGCTCTCAGCTTCGCTCTTGTCGGCATCACTCTCTGACCCAGGCACCTCATTGCTGCTCCCAGCACCCTCGTCCAAGGCACTCCGCTGCGTTGTCTCTGTGCCCAACTGCCACTGCTGCCTCCCGGGGTTCTCAGCCTTCATGGTCCCACTCCCCCTCTGCCCAGTGTCCAGCTGGGGGGCGTGACTCCTGATGCCATTCTCCCTCTCTGCTGTTGTCACACCGCGCTGTCAAACTCACCAGCGTTATGGTCCTATACCTTTCTGCGCTTCTTGGCTGGCCTGCTGTCTTCTATGACCAGGGACTCCCTCACTAGTGGCCCCAGTCCCACCTCGATGACTAGCTGGTAGCCTGGAACCCACTTTTGGCATGCAGTTAGCTTTGTGGCTAGCTTGTCCATAGACACTGAATGTGCTGTTAGCTTCTCCAAGCTAACTAGCCTAGCCTCATTTGGCGCCAACACTCCCGCCACACACAGCTTCGTGGTCCTCATCTGCCCGGCAAAGAATTCAGCCAACCGCTCAACAGCATCCTCATAGTGTTCCGTTTCACCCAACGTACCAAGCATTCTTTGGCCCTCCGCGCTGAGATGGTGGACCAGAAGCACTCGTCGCCATCTCCCATTGAGTCTACTTAGGCCCAGCGCCCCAATGTAATCCTCAAACATGGCCCACCACTTCAGCCACAGGATCACCGGCTTTCCCGTGTACTCCAGAAACGGTGTCAGGGGTTGAGGTAGCCAATACGCTCCCTTAATTTTCTTCTCGTTGCCAAATGTTATGTATGAGAAAGGAGTCAGAGTCTCTCTTCATGCAGGGAACCAACCACACTTTATTATGAACACAGAACTATATATACAGTGGGCTGATCCCACCTGACGTCACGCCAGGAGCGGGTACGGCAGCACACACATACCACACTCACTACACCACAGCAGCAAGTGTTAGCTGGAAGCATGAGCATTTTTTTTATCAACAGGGGAGCAATTAACAATTTCAGAAACTAATGTTTTGGATTAAATTTGTGTATGGAACTAATCTAGTTTGTTGCAGACTGTCTACAGCCAAAATGTACTTTACCATTATATATATTATTTACAAATGTACCATATTTCAGAGGTTTTTATTTTTTATTTATTTGGGAACAGATGCTAGGTCATGATAACAGCTCTTACAGCCCAACAGTAGTAGCTACATAGGCCTGTAACACAAATTTTGGCAGATAATAAATTTTTCCAGAAATTATCACATAAACCTGGTGTCATGAAGACCATTTTATGCCCATGATATAGTGATGTAATAATAACAATCCATGTACTGTGGAAGATGAAAGCAGACGAAACAGCAAGCTGGACGACACGTGAGCTCTACTCACCTCCCAACATAGTCTAGTGGCTAGGAGGGGTTCCCATGCACCCCCCGGAAATCAACTTTTAACCAGCATTTCTGGAATGCTCTGGATAAGCTGTTAACGAAATGCCTTGTTCCCAAGCTTGCAAAATGTCCCACGTGACTTTTTTATGCTAATTTTATGTAAATTATTGCCGCCATTACCAGAAAATGCATTTTTTGTTATATCTCTTTAAATGTTTGAGAAAACTCCTTAATTATGGCTTCTACACCCATGTTATGAAGGTCAATTGTCACATTGAACCTATTTCCAGAATGCCCATATTTGTATAGAACAAGAAAATATGCAAATTAGGTCCGCCATTGTGCAAAAATCTTTATTTCTCTATATCTCTACCAGTCTTGGACATAGCCTCACCAAAATGGTTTCTACCTCCCTTATTACATGGTCAAACAATACGATAACATTATCATTGTTGTGAATACACGTGTTACTAGTATGTTACGAAATCCTGTAATTACAGCAGCCACTAAGAAAAAATAGTTTTTTTGCCCTATTTTGGCACCTTTTAAAGATAAACATTTTCTGGGAGCTTCTACCTCCCTATTAACATGGTCAAGGAACACGAAGATTGATCGTGCTATTCAAGTTTTCTTTCTCACCTTATGCATTTTCATAATACATGGTTAAAGCACCCATCCACAAATACTACAAATGAGGTAGTGAATTATGAAAATCACTTAAAATCACAATCAGTTTGCCAAATTTCTTAGATAGCGATGCATTTGTTTTGAAATGTGCTTTTATTTTATAATTGCATGCGAAAACGGGATTTCTATGCTGTGGTACTGTTGCTGGGAACCCTGTGTTAGTGCCCAGTCTTTCTTGGCCGTTTCAAAACAAAATGGTGGCTACCAGCTCCTTTAGGGGCTCTGTAAATGCAAGCACCATTATAGCACTTTCGACTTCCTTCAAGGTGAGTATACTTCCTATACTTTTTCCCATTTATTAAAAGTCATGTTTTTTGAAATAGTTGAAAAAATTCGAATTAGTATTGAATTGTTATTAAGCTTTTGCAAACGTGATAAAAACAAATTGGCGGACAGTAGTTTGAAATCATTTTCAATTGATGATTTTTCAACATTTCACGGCATATTTTTCTTTTCCACTGACAGCTACTATCCACAATCGATCAAGGCGCAGGAGAGGTTGAGGCGCGGGAAATCAGAGAAGATTATTCTCGCAGGTCCCGCGACGAGGAAGCCATACAACTTCAAAGTGTTCCTCGCCAATGACGAGAACAAAAAGCAATTATGTAATTTACTACTACGCATTTGGAGTGGCCGAGAAGCAGCATCGAGGCTCCAAAACACGCAGAAAGCAGTGATTATTGTTGAAGGACGGGCCCATGAACTGGTCGTTTCGAACGGGGAGGTCTGTCGATAACATTTCAATTACTTTTATGCCCATGCAATTACTGAAGTAAAAAACTTTGTTTGTATTTTATTGCTTTCAGGTGGAAGAGCGAGAACTCCCCAAAATATACAGTGATCAGGAAGGCACTGACACAAGGGTGGTGCTATACCTTCACTTTGCCACCAGAATTGGCTATGAGAATGCTGTGGTCCGTACGCCAGACACGGACATCTTCGTGATTCTGCTGTACCATGCCCATACAATAAACCTTACTGTCTACTTGGACACAGGATCTGGCAAACACCGCAAGCTACTCAATCTCTCGGAAATTGCTGAGTCCTTGGGACGCAGCTACTGTTCCACCATACTTGGCTTCTACGTGTTCACTGGAGAAGATTGTACAAGCTCCTTTAAAGGAAAAGGAAAAGTCGGTCCTCTGAAAAAACTTGAGAAGAGCCCAAGGTTTCATGAGGCATTCCGTCAGCTTGGAGAGAACTGGAACGTCAACCCTGAAGTGGTTACGCAGCTGGAGAAGTTCACCTGTATCATGTACGGGCAGCCTCGTGAATCATCCGTGGATACCGTACGTGTCAAACTGCTTCGAAAGATGGTTGGTGAAGGTGAGAGGCTCACTACCAAGTCAAAAGTTGACCTGTCACGTCTCCCTCCGTGCCGCTCTGCGCTCAAGCCACACATCCAGCGTGCAAACTACCGGGTTGCGCTGTACAAACGAGCTCACCAAGCTATCTTCGAAAAGCCGAAACCACACGATGAGGGTCAGGGTTGGTTAAGTACAGACCAGGAAGTACTAGAACCCATCTGGTACTATGGAGAGGCGCTACTTACTTCACTCGTAGATATCCTAGATACTGCTGGTGAAGACGACAGTGAAGAAGAAGAGTCTGAAGATGAAGCAGAAGACGACATAGAAGAAGAGGATGATGATGATGATGATGATGATGTGTAATATTTACATATTACTGTTAGAAATGAACACATGATTAGTTTTTATCATGCTCCTTGACCATGTTAATAGGGAGGTAGAAGCTCCCAGAAAACGTTTATCTCTAAAAGGAGCCAAAATAGGGCGAAAAAACTATTTTTTCTTAATGGCAGCCGTAATTACAGGATTTCGTAACATACTAGTAACACGTGTATTCACAACAATGATAACATTATTGTATTGTTTGACCATGTAATAAGGGAGGTAGAAACCATTTTGGTGAGGCTATGTCCAAGACTGGTAGAGATATAGAGAAATAAAGATTTTTGCACAATGGCGGACCTAATTTGCATATTTTCTTGTGCCATACAAATGTGGGCATTCTGAAAATAGGTTCAATGTGACAATTGACCTTCATAACAGGGGTGTAGAAGCCATAATTAAGGAGTTTTCTCAAACATTTAAAGAGATATAACAAAAAATGCATTTTCTGGTAATGGCGGCAATAATTTACATAAAATTAGCATAAAAAAGTCACGTGGGACATTTTGCAAGCTTGGGACAAGGCATTTCGTTAACAGCTTATCCAGAGCATTCCAGAAATGCTGGTTAAAAGTTGATTTCCGGGGGGTGCATGGGAACCCCTCCTAGCCACTAGACTATCTGATTTGTTGTTAATTGGTTCCAGATGGCAGGTTGAGCCCTGAGACTTGGCCCTTGCCAGTCTACAGCCACACCCCTCTCTCTGCCAGACACTCACAGCTGTTAGTTATTTTCTTATTTGTTCCTGTCCACATACACACACACGCATACACACACACACACTCTTACACAGACTCCCACCACACACCTGCATCCACTTGTCACTCATTAGCCCGTTTGCTATTTATTAGATGACAGTGGGGGCATTCAGTGTTGTGGCGTAAGTCAACACTTCACAGTTCAGTCTGTTGTCACCGGCCTATGTTGATGTCCTGGAGCTGTTGGCACCCTTTCCTTTTGGACTTCTACGGTGTTGTTTTCCAGAGCCCGCTGAGCTCCAACAGCCTATGCAAATCTCCCTCATGTAATTAATTTGCCCTTCCTAATCCATTACCCGGTTCCGTCCAGGTAGTGCGTGGGGCTTCCTTCCCCTACCAACTGAGCTCGGACATCCATCGCTTGTGTGCCAGACTGTGACTTCCATTGAACATTTTTTCCCTGTATTTGATGTATTTTTGAGTTTCCCCTTTCTGTTATTAAACATGTTACTTCACCTGCGTTCTGGGCTCGAACTAATTCTGTTGTCCACTGCGAAGTTACGCAGCAGACATGACAGTACACCACGACCAAATTGAGCCCAAGCGGTGAACTGGCGTGTCATTTTTTCATTTTTGTGTGTTTTTTCAAATACCTGTTCGGAGCATGATGTCCTCGACAGGCCGTTCCCACACCAACAAGAGTGGATGGGCAGCGGGACATCCCAGTGCAGAAGAGCAGGAGGCAACCTGGCTGATCTGGGAGTTGCTGGAGGATGCTTATCATGCCATCGGTCCCAGAGAAAGACTGGACTGCCTCAGCGGAGAATTAAGGATCCTGGGGGATCATCAGGGCCTCTGGAATTACCCCCAATACTCCGAACTGCTGTCCGCTGTCTGCACTCTCGAACAGGCTTTTCCTGACCTGAAGAGAAGGGCTTTCCGCACTAAGTCAAAGCTGAAATGCTCTTCTCTGCCAGCGGCCATCTTTCCCTTCGCTCCATCTCCTGCTACAAGATGGCTGTAATCAGGTCAACAGCGTTGATGTCATCCAGCCCCAGATTCCCGGAGGAACAATCCAGCCCTGCCAGCTGCTTCTCTCCCCACACCGAGCCCTGTTACCCCCGCAGCAGATCTTCATTCACATCACCAGTCCCAAGCAGTCTCGTCTGCAGAATCTTCCTCCACATCCGCTGCAAGGTCTCCTTCCTCGGTGAATCCGCAGGCAGTAGAGAGGCGCTTGTTTTCCTCACTGGTGGCTCCCATTCCTGTGGCGAGAGGGGCGGCTCCTCTACATTCTATAGAGGGGCCAAGCACCGCATTTCCAGGATGAAAGGATGACGACGCCCGATTAACAACAGAAGCCAACATCATTATCCAGGGAAACAGGCAAGTTAATTTTTATTTGACTCCTATTAATAATGAAATGTCTTGCCTGATTCCCAGTAGGGAGACTCTGGGAAAGCAGTCCCCTGAGTTCTCCCCACTAGCTGCTGTTTTGAACTGTTCACCAGCCCTCTCCCTGCATCCTTCTGTTTCCTTTGTTTACCCGCCTGTACCGGAGCCGAGCAGTCAGGGTCAGGACGAGCCAGAGGTCTGGGAGGATTGTTCTCCCGTAGCAATGGTGAACCAGATCCCAGCCGCCAAGCTGGAGGAGTTGCCATCGTGGATCATGACAGCTGGGTAAAACAAGACTGCAGTGACCATCATGCCTGCTGCGGAGGCCACTGCAGCAGTATCAGCGCCCGAGCTGAACCTCCTGGAGGCCAAGCCTGTAGAGACAGTGCCTGGATCGTCGGAGTCCTGGATGGCGGTGGAGCTTGAGCTAAGGAAAGTGCTCTCTTTTGTCTTTCTCCTTTCTATAAGAGTATTTTTGACTAGCTTTAGGTGAGCGGAGCCAGCTGCAGCTGCACGCTGCACCTGAGCTCGCCTCACCGGACTCCACCACTGCCGGCAACTCTGACCCTTCCTCCGGTCTCTCCGAGTCCTCTTTCAGGGTTGCTGGAGAGAGTCCACCATCGCTGAACGAGTCCGTGGATCCAGGCTCGTGACTGGAGGTCACCAGGGTTCCTGCTGAGGTGGTCATCAGGGGTACTCAGTTCCAGTCCAGGGTGCTCATGATCGATCGCCTCCTTGCTCGGGTGCTCAAGCAGGTCAGCTGGCCCATGGCCAAGAGGGCATTGGGGTCAGCAGTGGCCCAGCCGGGTCTCACCGCGGGTGCAGCAGGGGTCCAGCCGGACTCCACCGTGGGTGCAACCATGGCTCGGTTGGGGTCCCACCGAGGGTGCAACACAGGCCCAGTCGGAGCTCACTGCGAGAGCAATGAGGTCCCGGGAAGGGGCCACCACTGGTGCAACGTTGTCACAGGCAGGGACCACCGCAGGTGCAGCCATGGCCCAGCCCAGGTCCACCGCAGGTGCAACCAAGTTCACGTTCCACGCCAGGACCACCGTTGTGGTCCATTCTTCTCCGCCACCAGTGACTGCAGGGGTTCCTCTTCCTCTGTCTGGCCACCCACCTATCAGCCTCCCGGTGGGCAGGCCGCCACCTCGTCTGCCCTTCGAGTCCTGGTGGTTTAACCATATGGGCAGGCTTCCCGAAGGACTGGGTTTCCTAGCCGGGTGTCCCGTATGCCCTGGTAGCCCACCTGACACTGTTCCACGGGCCATCTGCTGGGCTTTGGACTCTGGTTGGCCCCCTGAACTGTAGGACTCTTTGGGTTTTGGGGGGGCGGTTAGCTTTTGGGGTTGGGATTGTTATTCTCCCTTGTGTTGTGGTGTTCTTTTTGTGTTCCCTCCTGACCTGTTCCCCCCACCTTCTGCCCTGGTTAGGTTGTGTTGGCCTTCTGGGGGGGGGGGGGGGTATCAAGTTTTTTCCTGTGTTTTGTGTCCTTTTTTGATGGTACGTGGGTGTCTGGATCCACCCCTTGGGGGGGGCCCTCTGTCATGTGAGGAGCTGGTGTTTCGGCTCCGCCCATGATTTGTGGCTGTAGCTTCTGATTTGTTGTTAATTGGTTCCAGATGGCTGGTTGAGCCCTGAGCCTTGGCCCTTGCCAGTCTACAGCCACACACCTCTCTCTGCCAGACACTCACAGCTGTTAGTTATTTTCTTATTTGTTCCTGTCCACAAACACACACATGCATGCACACACACACACTCTTACACAGACTCCCGCCACACACCTGCATCCACTTGTCACTCATTAGCCCGCTTGCTATTTATTAGATGACAGTGGGGGCATTCAGTGTCGTGGCGTAAGTCAACACTTCACAGTTCAGTCTGTTGTCACCGGCCTATGTTGATGTCCTGGAGCTGTTGGCACCCTTTCCTTTTGGACTTCTACGGTGTTGTTTTCCAGATCCCGCTGAGCTCCAACGGCCTATGCAAGTGTAACGGAGTCAAAAATGTACTTTAAGTATTTCTTTTTCTCAGTTATGTTTTTATTTATATTGTTGTGAATTTTATTTTACTTGAGTACTTTTATTTTGGCAGTACGCTTCTCGCATCCGCTCTTCCCGTACCTCCGAGGCTCCAGTAGTTTAGTCTTTCCCCACAGTATCGCGTTGCTTTGCTGTGGGAGCCTGTGTGGGATCGAGGTACAGACGGAGCGTGATACAGTTTGTTTTATTTCATTAACAGGAGAAATAAATTGTGGAAACAGCAGTCTGGTGTCATTGTGGTCCCTATGCCGCACATACGCTTGCATTAATGTTCCCGATCACGGCCGCTTAAGGGTGTCCCAAAAGAAGAACCATTACATTTGTGACGAGATCCATTACACAAGTCTCCCTCATGTAATTAATTCACCTTTCCTAATCCACTACTTGTTTCCGTCCAGGTAGTGTGTGGGGCTTCCTTCCCCTACCAAGTGAGCTCAGACATCCATCGCTTGTGTGCCAGACTGTGCTTCCATTGAACATTTTTCCCTGTATTTGTGTATTTTTGAGTTTCCCCTTTCTGTTATTAAACACGTTCACTTCACCTGCGTTTTGGGCTCAAACTAATTCTGTTGTCTGCTGCGAAGTTACGCAGCGGACATGACAAAAACACAGAAAACTTCTCTCAGGGTCTCTGGGTGCCTCCTTTTATACCACTTTATTCCTGCCCAATGAGACCCAGGGAGCCAAAGACAATATACCGTACACAGTACACAAAGCCTGTCTGACACATTAAGATTACAGGACATGAAACCCTGCTTATCACTCCCTCTCCCACTCTAGCGAACTCCGGGGTCTCCTGACTCCCCGGGGTGCAGCCAGTCCTTTCTGTTGAATCTAAGACCCCCCAGTGCCACTTCCTCCTTCAGTCCTCTATTCCACCCCCCCAACTTCCGACTTTGGGTGGAGATCCCCCTACTCAGTGCCACCACACAGCCCCCCCCCCCCCGAACACCCAGAAAGGGGCTCACTGGTCCAGTTGAAGTGCCCTCCTGGTGAGGTGTGCGGGAGGGCACACTGGTCTGTGGAGGGGAAGAGGGTGGGGGGGGGCAGGTTAGCTTCACAAGCACAGTTGTCTACAGGGGAACACCAACTTGCAGAACCATCGTTGGTGGGCATCCACACCAGGGAGCTTGGACCAACACCACCTGTTCATCTGCCAACACATAAGCAGACTTCAGCCTCTCAATGCAGAGGGTTTCCTTACCCCCCACCCCCCAAGTCTAACAAAATGCTTTGCCACAGTTTCCAGCACTCTGAACGGTCCATTGTACAGTAGGTGCAGCAGGGTTCTGTGTGCATCGTGCCTGACAAAAATGAACTTGGCACTCTGTATGCTGTTTGGGATGAAGGTGTGGGGAAAACAATGGTGGGCTGGGCCCGGCATGTTAGCAGCCTCTGTACTGTAAAAAAAATTGAGCAGGCGGGTCGGTCCCAGATGCAGGGTTTTCCGCCAAAAATTCCCTGGGGATCTGCAGCAGCTGAGAAAAAACGAGTTCCACCGGGGAGGCTGCCAGATCCTCCTTAGGCATGGAGCGCAACCCTAAC
Organism: Pholidichthys leucotaenia; assembly: GCA_020510985.1. Classification (NCBI taxonomy): domain Eukaryota; kingdom Metazoa; phylum Chordata; class Actinopteri; order Cichliformes; family Pholidichthyidae; genus Pholidichthys; species Pholidichthys leucotaenia. The sequence goes on along the minus strand of CM035849.1, from coordinate 52,989,287 downwards.
AAGACCCAGGGCAGGCGGTCGACCCAATTTGCATCCGTGAGTGAAACTCTGAGAGCTGCTTTAAGTGACCTATGAAAACGTTTGCATAACCCGTTAGCCTGGGGGTTGTACGCGGTGGTGCGGTGGATTTTGATACTCAGCCTCTGGGCCATCGCAGACCAGAGTTCCAAAATGAATTGCGGACCCCTGTCGGAAGTGACGTCCGACAGGGATCCGAATCGTGCAACCCAAGCCGACAAAAAAGCGCGAGCCACTTCCGCGGACGTGGTGGAAGCCAGAGGGACCACTTCAGGCCAATGCGTGGTGCGGTCCATGACTGTCAAAAGGTGCGTGAAACCTTGCGACGGCGGGAGGGGGCCCACCAAATCCACGTGGACGTGGTCAAACCTCCTGGCCGGAATTTGGAACGGCTCGAGGGGGGCTTTGGTGTGCTTGTGCACTTTGGCCCACTGGCACGCGATGCACTCTGCAGCCCACTCTTTCACGTCCCTGCGTAAGTGAGGCCAGACAAATTTTGCCCCCACCAGTTTAACCAAGGCGTGAAAGGGAGTGGAATGACTCAAAAATGTGGTGGCGCCAAGGGCTTGGAACCACCGGGCATGTGCGACCGGTTGAGACGTCGCGGGGGTGGGGGGGGGCACCCTTCTTGCACCACCCTGCTCTCACCCTGAAATCTATTCCCATGTAGACCGGAGAGACTAACGCACGCAACAGGCAGTTGGCCACGACATTAAGCTTACCAGCCACGTGTTGAATGTCGGTCGTGAACTCTGAGATCACGGCCAAATGTCATTGCTGCCAGGCCGACCACGGTTCCGAGACTTTCAACATTGCGTACGTTAGCGGTTTATAATCAACAAATGTGGTGAACTCATGCCATTCCAGCCAAAACAAGTGGCGCGTCGCCAGGTGGAGGGCCAACAGCTCTCTGTCAAACGTACTGTATTTGCGTTCACTGCAAAGTACGGCTGAAAAATGCAAGCGGCTGCCATGAACTGGAGACGTACTGCTCCACCACTGCCCCTATGGCAACATCAGATGTGTCAGTGGTGAGTGCTAGCCGCACTGATGGGGCCAGGTGGGCTAGTAAGACGGCTTTAGCGAGCGCTGTTTTGGCATTTGCAAAAGCCTGGACTCACTTGGGGGTCCACTTGATGTTTTCCACGGGGTTCTTTTTTTTGAGCGTGGCGTACAATAGTTGCAGCAGCTGGGCTGCCCGGGGAGGAAACAGTTGTAAAAGCTGACCATGCCCAAAAATTCCTGTAGGGCCCTTACAGTCTGTGGAAGCGGAAAATCCACCACGGTGCGCACCTTATCAGGCAGCGGAATTGTGCCCTCCGGCGAAATGCAGTGACCCAAAAAATCAATTACTGGCACACTGAACTGGTACTTTGCCGGGTTAATGATAAGCCCGTGCACTTCCATCCTCTGGAACCTAGTTTGAGATGGGCGAGGTGATCCTCCTCAGATGCGCTAGCCACCAAAATGTCGTCTAAGTAGACAAAAATGAAAGGCAGGTCACAGAGCACAGCATCCATCTTTCTTTGGAAGGTTTGCGCCGTGCCCTTTAACCCGAACAGCATGCATAAAAACACAAAAAGGCCAAAAGGAGTTATTACCACTGTTTTGGGCACATCCCCCACATGCATCGAAACCTGGTGGTAACTGCGGACCAAATCCACTTTCGAAAAAACACACGTCCCGGCCAGATTCACGGAAAAATCCTGGATGTGTGGGATGGAGTACCGATCGTGTTCCGTGGCATTATTCAAGCGCCGGAAATCACCGCACGGTCGCCACGACTCATCAGCCTTGGGCACAATGTGTAACGGGGATGCCCACGGGCTGTTGGAGTGCCTAATGATGCCCAGTTGCTCTAAGTTAGTGAACTCTTTGGGCGTGCTGGCTAGCTTAACCGCGTCCAGGCACCGAGGGCACACGAATACCGGCAGAGCTTTTGCTGTTATGAAATGCTCAACCCAGTGTCTAGTTACTGTAGCAGAAAAAGTCGGAACCGTGAGTGCTGGGAACTGTGAAAGCAAATGTTGGCACTTACCCCCTGGAGCTATAACATTAGCAAATGTTGGCCCAATTCCCCGAGCTATGCAGGGAAAGGAGGAAAAAGAAACAGCATCTACTAAACGTCTGTTGACAACATCAACTAACAATCCGTAAGCACATAAAAAAACAGCGTCTAAAATGGGGACAGAACATGCAGCTACCAAAAAGTCCCACTGGCAATTGTGTCCGTGTAAGCATACTGACAACATTTGTTCGCCAAACATCCTGATGTTGGATCCGTTGGTGGCTGTAAGCTTGGGGCAGCAGCCTTCTGCTGACCCGTCCGTGCTGCCCGGCAGAATGAGGCTCTTCTGGGAGCCAGAGTACACCAAGAAACGTCTCCCTGAACATGTGTCTATAATGAAAAGCAGCTTGTTCCTGTCGCCAGTGGTTGCAGCTGCTACTGACTGCTGGCCATGCCGTTTCCCTGGCTTCTTGAATTGGCACGGTGGCAGACAGCGTTGGGCATTCGAGCCAAACCGGCGGTGACAGAAACAGAGCGTCCCATTCCTGCTTCTCTTGGCGTTCCTCCCAGCTGCCCCCAACGGCTCTTCAACCTCGCTGGAGTCCTTCATGGCTGCTGGTGTTGTTGCATGCATGCTGAGGGCTCTGTTCGCCAGGATGATGCAGTCTGCTTCTTGAGCCAGGGCGTGGTAGTTCTTGGCCACCAGCAGTGGTGAGTTGGCCAGGATCGCCCTCACTGTAGCAGTCGGATTGTGGAGCCAGAAGTCCGGGAGCTTGACTGTGACAGCGCATGCCACGCCGGTGTTCTCCCTCTGGGTTGTCTCCGGGACAGTGCTCGGCTTGTTCTCCATTGCACATCTTAGGGTCACGAATGTGGAAGATGAAAGCAGATGAGACAGCGAGCTGGGCAACACGCAAACTACCTCCCAACATAAAACACAGAAAACTTCTCTCAGGGTTTCTGGGTGCCTCCTTTTATACCACTTTATTCCTGCCCAGTGAGACCCAGGGAGCCAAAGACAATATACACAGTACACAAAGCCTGGCTGGCACATTAACATTACAGGACACGAAACCCTGCTTATCACTCCCTCTCCCACTCTAGTGAATTCCGGTGTCTCCTGACTCCCCAGGGTGCAGCCAGTCCTTTCTGTTGCATCTGAGACCCCCCGGTGCCACTTCCTCCTTCAGTCCTCTATTCACCCCCCCCCCCCACAATTTCTGACTCTGGGTGGAGAACCCCCCACTCAGTGCGACCACAGTACATTAATTTTCATTTATTAACAATACGGGGAGGGGGTGAAAAGTTCTTAGGCTGAAAAGTTCATAGTGGTCAAATTTGACCAAATGTGGTTTATTTTTCAACCACAGGGATCCAAGCACTGCAACACCGATGGAAGAAGTGTATGGACTGAAGGGGAGACTGTGCTGAAAAATAAACCACATTTGGTCAAATTTGACCACTATGAACTTTTCAGCCCCCCCCCCCCCCCATTACAGACTAGATTTGAAATATGAAAAAAACCTAAATAAATAGGTGGTTGCTTCTCTTTGGCTATAATGCTGCCTGTGAGCATGTGCCGTTTATCTCTGAGCCCAGTTATGTGGCTACAATACTGTACAGGAATAATCAGATAAGGCCAGAAATCTGATTATGACTGGTTTATTAGTGTGCATGTAAACATAGCCACTGTCATGTATCTGCATTGAGGGTTACCACCCATCCTGTAAAATACAGCATCGACCTGTTCTTTTACACTAAAATAATGCAATGCAGTTTGTCCTGTATTTACTAGGTGCCTTTAATGCAGCATCAGCTCATCTTCATTCTGCATGTTGCCCTCCTACTCAGTAGTTGTTGGTTGATTTGTTTACTTTTACGCATCACTCATGAAGTCATTGCTCGAGAGTAAAGGTATGTGTCCACTGGCTCCATCGTTTTTCTGCTTCACATTCATTGTGTATTGGAAATGCGTTGGAAAGCATTTGGGTGCGGAGCAGTCGAAAACCGTACTGTGTTGTGCCGAGTTGCCCGTGGGTACCCTACAGCTCATTTGTATAAAGATTTCCCTCGGTCATGATTTTTTTCCATATGGTCATGAGCCGGTTTCTCTCTTCAAAAAAGGGGACCGGAGGGTGTGCTCTAACTTTAGAGGGATCACGCTCCTCAGCCTCCCTGGGAAGGTCTATGCCAAGGTACTGGAGAGGAGAGTCCGGCTGTTGGGCGAACCTCGGATTCAGGAGGGATGTGGTTTTCGTCCTGGCCGTGGCACATCGGACCAGCTCTTTACCCTCTCGAGAATTCTCGAGGGTTCGTGAGAGTTTGCCCAACCAGTTTACATGTGTTTTGTGGACTTGGAGAAGGCATTCGACCGCGTCCCTCATGGTTTTTGTGGAGGGTGGTTCGGGAGTATGGGGTATTGGGCTTGTTGTTACGAGCTATTCGGTCCCTGTATGACCGTTGTGAGAGTTTGGTTCGTATTGCCAACACTCGGTCAGACTCATTCCCAGTGAGAGTTGGACTCTGCCAGGGCTGCCCTTTGTCACCGATCCTGTTCATAATTTTTATGGACAGGATTTCTAGGCGCAGCCAGGGAATGGAGGGTGTCATGCTTGGTGACCACAGGATCTCATCTCTGTTGTTTGCAGATGATGTTGTCCTGTTGGCTTCATCCAGCAATGGCCTACAGTTCTTGCTGGGACGGTTTGCTGCTGAGGGTGAAGCGGCTGGGATGAGAATCAGCACCTCCAAGTCCGAGTCCATGGTCCTCAGCCGGAAAAAGGTGGATTGTCCTCTCTGGGTTGGGGACAGGCTCCTGCCCCAAGTGGAGAAGTTTAAGTATCTTGGGGTCTTATTCACGAGTGAGGGGAGAATGGAGTGAGAGATTGACAGATGGATTGGAGCAGCATCTGCAGTGATGCAGACGTTGTACCGGTCTGTTGTGGTGAAGAGGGAGCTGAGCTCTAAGGCAAAGCTGTCAATTTACCAGTCAATCTACGTTCCTACTCTCACCAATGGGCAAGAGCTTTGAGTAATGACCGAAAGAATGAGATCGCAGATACAAGCGGCTGAAATGAGCTTTCTCCGTAGGATTGCTGGACTCACCCTCAGAGATAGGGTGAGGAGCTCAGTCATCCGGGAGAGGCTCAGAGTAGAACCGCTGCTCCTCCACATTGAAAGGAGTCAGTTGAGGTGGTATGGGCATCTGATTAGGATGCCTCCTGGACGCCCCCCACTTGAGGTGTTTCAGGCACGTCCCACTGGGAGGAGACCCTGGGGCAGACCCAGGACTTGCTGGAGAGACTATGTCTCCCAGCTGGTCTGGGAACGCCTTGGTATCCTCTCTGAAGAGCTGGAGCAGGTGGCTGGGGAAAGGGAAGTCTGGGCTTCTCTGCTTGAACTGCTGCCTCCGCAACCCGGACCTCCGGAAAAGCGGTAGAAGATGGATGGATGGATGGTCATGAGCCGGAGTCAGCACTTTCATCCTGAACTTTTAAACCAGCATTTTTTGATGTCAAATAATGATGGATTCATTAACCGGAAAAATATTTCTAGCATGAAATGATGTTAGAAACACTTTTCACCTGTTTGCTTTAAAGATATGGAGACCAAGGATGCCATATTGTCTGGTAGCAGTGGAGAGCTGAAGACCGCCCACAGTTGGACCTATCGACCAATCCAGTGAACCACCCAGCTGGAGGAGAAGACAAGAAGGGAGGGTGGAGGGAAAGACAAGCAGATCTGTATGCTACCTGTTGATGTGAAGACTTAAAGGAGAAATTAATAACTGCTGTTTCAGGCAACCCGATACTATATGACCAGTCCTTGCCGTCATATAGAAACAACATAGAAAGGAACGAGGCATGGAGAGCAATGGAACGTAGGCTCATCCAGCCAAAGCTCACTAACCAGGCAGTAAAATTCGACATGCATTGTGTGGGTCTGTAGGATTGGGTGAACCCAAAACTGGCGGCGACGATGACAGAGTCACCTTTTGTAGAGCAAAAATACCAGCTCTATTAAAAACAAACTGCTCATGGTTAAAAATGACTATTCCAGTATTTCCTCCCGCATTGCTTGACTCCGCCTAGCCGAGAACTAGGCTACATGCCCCTTTTCTGTGCCTGACAGGTTGCGGTATTTGGATTCCTTTCCGAAAAATCCGGACCAGTGGACACATACCATAATCAGGTGACAGATTGGGCTGCAGCAGCTTGCCGGCTGTTCCGATAGGCCGCCCTGTGCATCAGTCAAGCATAAACATTTGCAAAAGTATCAACGTGAGTGGGAAGAATTCAATCATTGGCTTGACAGCACCAAAGACAACGAGTACAACGCAAACTGCTAAGTTGTACTCTACACAAATAGAAAAAAAATGTTAATAACCAAGTTGTACAGTTCTAATGTTAAATAAAGTATTTGCACACCCAGATTTTTTGAGGGGGTTCTTTCATTTGTAGTAGACAGGAACATTTTGACTTTTGAACTTGAAAAATAAATATTGTCAAAGAAGCACTTCAAACTTTGGCCTATAGATACTATGTTAATACTTTATTTAAACAATGATTAAGTTATGATAAACCACAACTAGCGCCCCACACATTGGGGGTGGGGGATCCTTTATTTTTCTGCATTGAAGGTGGCAACCCTATCTGCATTGTTGGACAAAGGCTGCTTTATACCACGCTGTGGGGAAAGGGAGGACTCTGCATGTTTGACTGCAATTTTGTCCCCAACTGGGAAAATTCAGTTGGTTATGTTTTCAATGGCTTTTTAGTTTGGTTGTTTTGCCAGTTTTCAGTAGAACTCTTTTCAGACATAGGCAATATACTGGCTTGTTGACATTACTGGGCTTTCCACGGTCATTTGACATCAATCTGAAATGCTTCCACATTGGAGCTTTGGAATCAGTTGCATTTATTCTTCCAAAGTTTCTGGACTTGTGCAGCCCTCAGGAAACTTGGCTATGATCGGTCCTGTGCTCACGTCATTTTTAGCCCAGTCAGGCTGAAGCGCCGTTCCTGTTTACATGTTGCCAAGGATGACGATACATGTGGTTTTTACTTCACTGGTAAGCACCACTTATTTACAGGAAGTGTGGTCTCAGAGATGGCACCGTAGAAAACAACATAAACACTTTGGGCTCCGTTATGATGATCTATTCAGCAGTCTGTTGTCTGTGGCATAAAACGTAATTATGGGTGGGGCCAAGTCCATTTTATCCATGTCCATGTTATCACATCAGCGGTCTCTGCGCCAGGCGAAAAGTGCAAAGAGGCTGATCTAATTATTCATAAGTCTGTTTTGGGTCATCCAATCCAAAGCACTCCTGCCCATCCCTTTAATGCACAGAGGCACATGATCAAAGGTGAACTGTGACCACAATAGCTTGTTTAAGATGGGTTTTGTGTTGGCCAAAGGACGTGTGCAATAGTAAAGCTGCTTGACATTAAGCCAGGCATTAATTGCAGTTGATGTCCAGTTAGTTATTTTATGGAGAACGATGGGGAAGAGATGGTTGAACAGTCGGGCTGAATTTAATAGGTGTAACGTAGCACGCATAGATGCAACATGCAGACATGAATGAGTTTGAAATTGAGGAAACTGTGACGATCCGCTGAATTATTCCATAAACCCATGCACTGTTTTTTTTTCTCTGTGCAGTGAAAGAAATCTGTCTGCTGTGTCTTCAGATAGTTGGTGTTTATTTGTCCTCAGATTATCACATTTAACCGAACAACAACAGCTGACTGTGTGTTTTTCATTAATCAACACAGGACTCGCACACGTGCAAAGGTACACAAGATATGATGTGATGACAGACATGATAGATTAGTATGTGGACAGAAGGCTTCCCACCACACCTCCTTTGCGCACCCCATCCACACACTCCCTGTTCATTTGAAACAGAAAGTGCTGGCATAAACTGGCAAATCTTCCGGCACAAGAAGGGAAGTGTGCCACAAATGTGTGCTGTTAATTGCTGTAATCGGGCCCTTGAGCTTTACGACTTTATGCTTTAGTTGTTTTTTTTCACACAGCTGCTGTGTAGTAAAACAATCGACAGTACAAACGGTTGCACGGCGTATACATCATATGCACGTAGGGTAAACATGCACGCTCCTATGTGAGTGACTAATGTGTCCATTCGAGCCACATCTGAGGGTGTCGCAGTGTGAAGCCATCAAAGTATTAAAACGAAGCAGACATGGTTGGGACAAACTTTTTATTGTGAGCAGACTTTTCAGCTGGCTTCTTCACTGTTTCCAGCTGTGTCTGTGTGTGTGAATAGCTCTGCCTCCACTGAGAGGGCGCTAATAGGAAAGGGACAAAAGCAGCACGACCAGCAGAAACACTGGCAGAGTATGTCAACAAACACACACGTAAACAATATATTGAGCAATATATCAAGGCCAGGAAACTTACCGAGTTTTCCTGTCATATGATTAATCGAGCTAGTAATTACTGCTACAGAACTTGATATAGACAACAGATATGTCAGGTGTGTTTTTATCTAACTAGCTTAAAGCCTGATTGAGTGAAAAACAAAACAGTCTGTCAGCATGGTGGTGTAGTGGTTAGATTGTGGGTTCAAATCCACTACCTAGCCGACAGCTATCTGTGTGGGCTTTGCATATTCTCCCCACGCTTGAGTTTACGCCGGTTCCTCTGATTTCCTCCCACCCACCCAGCGTGACCATGTGGGCCCCACAATAGGTTTAAGCTTGGCTGTGTTATGGGTCCCATTTGCATTTGTCTGTGGGTTCCATGTTGGCCCCACCTGTGTTTGCCCACATGGACTTTACCTGTGGTACAGGTAAGCAGGTGATCTGTTTACCTGCTTAAAACCCAGCTGGGCTCCACATGGGTTTCATGTGGGTGAGCAGGTTTCAGTAACACTTGTGCCATCAGCAAAATTACACAAAAAAAGTCATAAATTTTCACAGTTTTTCATAAATTTGTAAAAACAATAAAAAAGTGACAAATTTACAAAAAAGTGGTACATAGTTATGAGGAAAAAATGAAGAATTTACGAAGAAAAAGTTGCAAATTTACAAGAAAAAATTGTAAAATTGCTTGAAAAGAGTTACAGATTTCAAAGAAAAATTTAGCAAATTTACAAGGAAAAAGTCCCAAATTGATGAAGAAAAAATTAGAAAAAGTTGCAAGTTAACAAAAAAAGTAGTAAATAAACTGAAAATTTATGAGAAACAAAGTCCCAAATTTATGAGGAAAAGTTCTAAGTTTACAGTAAAAAAAACTTGAAAATGTTTGAGAAAGTTCCAAATTTACAAGAAAAATGTTACAGATTTATGGGAAAAAGTCACAAATTTATAAGGAAAAAGTTACAGGATTGCAGTGAAAAAGTGGCAAACTGATGAGAACGTTCCAAAATTACAAGAACAAGTTAGCAAATATGCAACAAAAAAAGTCATAATTTTACGAAAAAACCTAACAAATTTACGAGGAAAGAAGCTGCAAGTTTACAGTAAAAAAAGTTGGAGAAAGTTTAACATTTTCCAGAAAAAAATGATCAAATTAGGGGGAGAAAGTCACAAATTTACAAGAAAATAGCAAATTTATGAAAAAATAACTTGAAAATAGGTAAGCAGGTAAAGTCCAGTGGGCAAACACAGATGGGGCCAACATAGACTCCATGGACAAACCCACACTGGCCCAGTTTTAACCTTTGGTGGGGCCCACATGGACATGCTGGCTGGGCAAATTCCAAAAACATGCAAGTTAGGTTAACTGGAGACTCTAAAATGCCCCTAGGTGTGAATGTGTGTGAAGGGATTGGCACTGCACCGTGGATGCCCATAAATTTCCCACTGGTATTATTAAAGTAGAACACATACAGAAAATAGAGATTGCTGTTTGAGGATCCAGACATTTACTATAGTTTATCGTGGGGGGCACAATTTGAACAGAAACAGTCCCCAGCCATGACATCCAATCCTTTCATGGGAATTACCAAAACAGAGGGAAAACACAGAATTAGCATCTTCAAGTGTGAATCCATGGTCATCAGGTGGAAAAGGGCAGCGACTCCTCTCTGGCTGCCTAGAGTGAAGGACTACAATTGTGTTGGTGTCTTGTTTAAAAGACAACTAGAAGGTTCAATTTAAAACGCCCTGGTTGGACAGGGCTCTTCTGTGTGGAGTAGCCTGCATGGGTGACATTCCTGTTAACTGGTGCTGTATTTCTAAACTTACTGTAGGTCTTTCTGTTTATAAAGGGCCTAGCTGGATAGAACACTGGAAACAACTGTCTGAATATGGCTAGTACTCACTTGCACTGGGTGGTCAGTTAGACGAGGCAAGTGCTCTATAAATACAAGTAATACATTCAGTTAAGTGAGAGGAGGAGAGTGGAGAAGGAGATTGATTGTTACTTTGAAGTGATGTAGACACTTGCAGTGATGCAGGAGAATGCAGAGCTGTCAATTTATCGGCCTTTCCTCAATTAAGGCCAGAAGCTCAGGCTAGTGGCCGAATGAGTGACGTGCAATACACAAGGCCAACTGTGGCTTTCATGAAAGGATGGCTGGGCTCAATAGAGCAACAGGATCAAAGTAGAGCTCATGCACTTACAGATTGAAAAGAGACGTTTTGGTGGTTTGGGCATCTGACTTTCCTGGAGACTACTCACCTGAAGTTGTTTTGGACATGTTCCACTGGGAGGACACCCAAGATTATGCCTGTCAGCTGGACTGTGAACACCCTGGTGTCCTGGTTAGAAGGACATCTGGGCATCTTTGCTTAAAACTGACGAGCCTGTCACCAGTACCCCCAAGGCCAGAGGTTGTTTGCGGTTGTTAAAAGCACTCTGTCTGTCTAATAAAACTCTTATTTTTAATGATACTTGTGACTGATAAGAGTGCTGAAAAAAAGACAGTGACAACAAAAGCTAAAGCTGTTGCTTGAATGAATTGAGATAATGAGGTGAAGTTCACTTATCAGCTACAGGTGTTAGGGACTCTAGAGGATAAAATGCTGGGAGAGAAGCACTACAGATAACTTTGCCTGTCTGTTGTACCCATGTCATGCCGGGGAAAAACAACAACATAGGCCAGAATGGTGTGAGATGTACAGTGGTGTGAAAAAGTGTTTTCCCCCTTCCTGATTTCTCATTTTTTTGTACGTTTGTCACTCTTAAATGTTTCAAATCATCAAACAAATTTAAATATTAGACAAAGATAACACAAGTAAACAGAAAATGCAGTGTTTAAATGAAGGTGTTTATTATTAAGGGTAAAAAAAATCCAAAACTACATGGCCCTGTGTGAAAAGATGATTACCCCCCGTTAAAACATAAATTAACTGTGGTTTATCACACCTTTGGAAAGCTGAGTTCAATTTAATAGCCACACCCTGGCCTGATTACTTCCATATCTGTTCTCAATCAAGAAATCACTTAAATAGGACCTGCCTGACAAAGTGAAGTAGACCAAAAGATCCTCAAAAGCTAGATATCATGCTGCAACCCAAAGAAATTCAGGAACAAATGAGAAACAAAGTAATTGAGACCTATCAGTCTGGAAAAGGTTAGAAAGAGATTTCTAATGCTTTGGGACTCCATTGAACCACAGTGAGAGCCATTATCCACAAATGACTATAGCATGGAACAGTGGTGAACCTTCCCAGGAGTGGCTGGCTGACCAAAATTACCCCAAGAGTGCAGCGACGACTCATCCAAGAGGTCACAAAAAAACCCACAACAACATCCAAAGAACTGCAGGCCTCACTTGCCTCAGTTAAGGTCAGTGTTCATGACTCCACCATAAGAAAGAGACTGGCCTGCATGGCAGAGTTCCAAGATGAAAACCACTGCTGAGCAAAAAGAACATAAAGGCTCATCTCAGTTTTGCCAGAAAACATCTTGATGATCCCTAAGACTTTTGGGAAATTACTCTGTGGACTGACAAGACAAAAGTTGAACTTTTTTTTTTAATAGAAAAACCATCCAAGGATAAAATGACAGGAACTAAGAAACCAAAAATACAGCAAATATACAAATATGGAAAAAGACAATGAGACTGAACAGGGCGGAACCCCCATGCTCAGATCATGACAGAACCCCCCTCTCAAGGGGTGGACACCAGACACCCAGGGTAACATCAAAAGAAAAGGAAAAGGACCCACCCACTTAGAAGACCCACCCTACAAGTAAAAACAAGGAAACAAAACCCACCCTGGGTGGGAGGAGGGGGACTCAGGCATGGAGGGACCGAAACAACCCAGAAAAAATAAGAAAAACACTCATGACTCACACCCAGAATAAGAGGCACAGAAAACAAATGATGTACGGAAGACTAAATGTCCAGTTCGGGTGGTCTTCTTGAGTCCCTTTGCCACCCAAGCAAATGAAAGAGTTCGTTGGGTGGTCTCCCAGGCCTCCAGAGCAACCTAAATGGCAGGTAGGGTTCACCAGATGGCCTCCCAGCATCCTCGAGCCAACGGGCTGTGGAGCATGACACACCCCCTCCTGGAGGTGGCAGTTGGAACCAGTGCATACTGCAGACCAGAGGAGCTAAGACATGGGAGCCCGGCGAGGAAGATGGCTGACCAGAGGGGGAACTGGATGGGGAACCCTCTACAACCTTGGGCAGAGGAGAGGGGACCACAGTGGAGTTGGATGGGGACTGAGGGACCACGGCGATTTTGGACAGCTGCAGGTGAAGCTAGCAGTAGCACAGAGACGCATGGAACAGAGTTTGCTGAATATCATCTTGAAAGATAAGAAGACCAACGTGTGGATAAGGAATCAGACAAAAGTGAAGGACATTACAAAGCCGGTTAAGATGAGGAAATGGATATGGGCCGGCCATATTGGTAGGATGAAAGACAACAGATGGACCAGGCGACTTATGGAATGGAGGCCATGGACGGGCACAGGAAATAGAGGAAACAGCAAAAAAAAATGGAGAGACGAAATAGATGAATTCATGAAGACATCAAGTTGGTACAGGGAACGGCGGATAGATGTAGATGGAAAGCGCATGCTGAGGCCTTCATCCAGCAGTGGACACTGACGACTGCATAAGAAGAAGAAGGCAAAGCAATCTTCCGACCAAGTTTCACAGAGCTACTTTTAGCAGCTAAACTTTAGCTCATAAGTTATCTCATAATTTTAAATCAGAAGCCGTGGATGAACAGAGAAGTGCAACTTCTGCTAAAAGCACGTAACAATGCCTTTAGATCTGGTGATGCACAGGCCTACAGTTCATCCAGGGCAGATCTGAAAAGGGGCATCAAGAAGGCCAAGCACAGCTACAAGCTGAAGGTGGAGGAACATTTTGGGGACTCTGACCCCCGACGTATGTGGCAGGGCATTCAAGCTATCTCTGATTATAAGCCCAGCAACTCCATACCTATAGCCATGACTGTGCCCTTTCTCAATGAGCTAAATAACTTCTATGCTCGTTTTGACAAGGACAACAATGAAAAGAACATCAATTTCCCACCCTCTGATGACCTCCACCACTTCACACTCACCCACACCGACGTCCGTAATGCACTGAGTCATGTCAACGTACGTAAGGCTGCTGGCCCTGATGGCATTCCTGGGCGTGTGCTGAGGGCATGCACTGAGCAGCTGGCAGGGGTCTTCACAGACATCTTCAATCTGTCCCTGGCCCAGGCCGTGGTACCAGCGTGCTTCAAGACCACTTCAATAGTACCAGTGCCGAAACATTCAACACCATCGTGCCTAAATGACTATCGCCCTGTGGCACTGACGCCCATAGTCATGAAGTGCTTTGAGCGACTGGTCTTGGCACAGCTCAAAAAAGGCCTGCCCCCTACACTGGACCCTCATCAGTTCGCCTACCGGAGCAACAGGAGTACAGAGGATGCGGTTTCTACAGCGCTGCACTATGTACTCTCACACCTGGATAACAAGAACACCTACGCAAGAATGCTGTTTATTGACTTCAGCTCAGCATTCAACACAGTTATCCCCTCCAAGTTGCTCACCAAACTTGGGGACCTGGGAATCAATACCTCCACCTGCAACTGGATCATGGATTTTCTGACCAACAGACCCCAGCATGTTAGGTCAGGCCCCAACCGTTCTTCCGTCATCACACTCAACACTGGTGTACCACAGGGCTGTGTGCTCAGCCCATTCCTCTACTCCCTCTACACCCATGACTGCAGGCCTATGTATGGATCCAATTCCATCATAAAGTTCGCAGATGACACCATGGTGATTGGACTCATCAGGGACAACAACGAGTCAGATTACAGGGCAGAGGTTGAGCACTTGGCTACTTGGTGCGCTGACAATAACCTGCTCCTTAACACCAGCAAAACCAAGGAGCTCATAGTGGACTACAGGAAGGAGAGGGAAGAGACACATGACCCCATCCATATCAATGGCATAGCTGTTGAACGTGTCCCCAGCTTCAAATTCCTGGGGACCCACATCTCGGAGGACCTGTCCTGGTCAGTTAACACCACCAGCCTGATCAAGAAGGCCCATCAGCGCCTCTTCTTCTTGAGGACATTGAAGAAGAACCATCTGTCAACTGACATCCTGGGCAACTTCTACCGCTGCGTGATAGAGAGCACCCTGACCAACTGTATCACACTCTGGTATGGGAGCTGCTCTGTAGCTGACCGCAAGGCGCTGCAGCGGGTGGTGAAAACTGCCCAACGCATCACAGGGACTCCACTTCCAGCTATAGAGGACGTCTACAGGAAAAGATGTCTGTGCCGGGCACGCAGCATTCTTAGGGACTCCAACCATCCTGCTCATGGACTGTTCCAGCTTCTCCCCTCCAGAAGACGTTTCAGAAGCCTTCGGACTAGAACCAGCAGGTTTAGGAACAGTTTCTTTCCAACAGCTGTCACGTTATTGAACTTAGTTCCCCGCTGACTCTCTTACAATCATCTTTTACCATCCTCACCTGTACATAACTGCATAACTACATAACTACATCTAACTTATTGCACATTATTTGCACATAACAGTATGTAGCAATGTACATAGGGTTATTTACACAGTACTTTTAACTTTCTGCACTGCTGCATATATTTGCATATATTTGCTTAAATTGCACATACTGTTAATTTCCGTATATACTGCACTGCTGTCCTTTGCACTTCTGATTGGATGCTAAACTGTGTTTCGTTACCTTGTATTCATACATGTGTAATGACAATAAAGTTGAATCTAATCTAATCTAATCTAATCTAATTTTGACCAACCTCAGCCACGACATGGTCAGAACTTGGCATGGCCACACACTTGGTCGTGTTCATGCTCTTTCTCAGAGTCAACAGTGTCGGTTCAGTATTGTAGTCTGCCTGTCCGTACGCCAGCTGGGTGGTAGCATCACCTGGGGGAGTGTGTCACCAATCACCAAGGTGTTGTCCCGCTCGTCTCAGAGTCAGGGTCTTGCTTCTCGATTAAATGTAATTTGTCATCGTAACGCTGTCTAGATTCATTATTAAGAATTTCACTTGAAGTTTTGGGGTTTTCACATTTTTTTGCTCCAACTCGTAAGTAAACAAATGGCAGCCATGTTGGAGGAGATCCTGCTAGAAGTCTGAAAGTATTTGGATTGTTAGCCTCTCTCCTACCATTTTATCCTCTAGATCCTCTAACACCTAGAAAACATTATTGATGACACCTGTGGCTGATAAGTGAACTTCCGCTCATTATCTCAATTCATTCAAGCACCTGACTGGTTGACGGGTCCGTCCGTGGGTGGCCTTCCTCGGACTGAAGCTCCCAGCCAACATGGTGGATTGCAAGTGTTATGTCTTTAAAACAAACCAGCGTAAAGTGTTTCTAACAACATTTCAGGTGAGAAATGGTAGGCGCAGTTAATTAATCTGTCGATATTTGACATCAAAAACTGTCAGCTTAAATGTTCTGGATGGCATCGCCGCAGCTGACGTGCTCCTGGTGGGTCACCAGTGCCTGTGTATGGCAGCTCCACTGCCGTCAGTGTGTGAATGCGTGTGTGAATGGGTGGATAGCAGGATCTGTAAAGCGCTTTGGTCATCTAGAAATGAGAAAAGTGCTATATAAGTGAACGCCTCAGTTGCATAAAGTTGATAAAATTCAACTTTATGCAAATCGTAGCCTTAACCTCACCGCAGATCCAGAGAAGAGCTCTAAAAACCATGGTCAGGTCACTGTCTAGCTTGCTTGCTAACTAAACTAGCTGTGTTGTAGCTATGTGAGCTCCTAGACTCAGTGGAACATTTCTTCTATCTAGGATGAACGTCTGTATCAGGGCTGTTACCGTGATGACCTCACAGAAGAGAACAGCCGGTCCCAACTCGTCCAGCTTTCTGTGGGAGAGGAGAACTCCTGTGCAATCAGACTGTGAGCAGTTTGGCTTTTCAGACCATAAAATGTCACAGAAATCCTAGATAAGCCTGAAAAAGCCACAAAATATGGATTTTTTTTTTAAAGGTGAAAGTCATATATAGTGTTGCTTTAAATCCCGTACATTCAGGCAATAAATGAAGCAAACAAGGGTTCCCCCTTGTGACCAAACAGCTGCAAAGTGAATCCCAGTTCCTATAAAATAGCTGAGCTCTCCATTTCTGTGTGCAGCAGTAAAACCGAAGCACCGCAGGCGGACAGAAGTTTACCTTTGGCGAGTGTGCCAGACTAAATCAGTGCTGGGTTTGCTGTTGTTATGGTGGGGGGTGGAAATCACAGCTGGTGCGTCAGAGCGCCGCTGCGGCCCTTCATACGAACTATCTTAAACGGTAAACCCAGAGCTATGACGGGTCCTGACCCCGGATATATGAAATATGCATAGTCGCCATGGTGCACGGTACATCCATATTCAACAAACCAACCGACTGTGTCCTTATAAAAAAATAAAAAATCGGAGTAAAACTTCACAGCAGCTCACAAAACTCTTGAGCCCCAGCATGCAGGCTGCAGCGTATCGACTATGTGGCACAGCTTTCTGCTGCTCTCTTTCAAACAAAATATTGATTGCTGTTGCTGTCCACCCTCCTTTCTTAAGTCCTTTACTTTATAAACAACACCCCGTCCTCCTCCCCCTCCTCCTCCTCCTTCTTCGCTCTGGTATTTCCCAATGAAGCCCCCCCCACCCCCCCTCCCATCTCCTCTCCCTCTCTCTCCTCAGATGGGTTCTTCAGTCAGCCGTGTGGAGCTGGTGCGGCTGCCGGAGAGACGGACACTGAGGCGGAGGGGCGCGCTCCGAACAGACGCCGGGATCGGAGCTGCTCGGTCGCTTCAGACAATCACAAGAGGGGAGAGAGCGAGGGAGGGAGAGAGAGAGAGAGAGGGGGGGGGGAGCACCAGGCTGGGAGATAACAGCAGGGGAGGGAGATAAATGTGTGACAGGATGTGGTTTCCCTGAGCTTGCAAAACATTGCTATTCAGTCATACTTTGAGCATGACCTAAACACACCGAGCGTGCGAGTGTGCCTGTGCTCCGTTAGGCGGCCAGAGGAGGGGGGAAGACGAAGCAAACCGCTGGAACTGCCGCTGGAAGTGCCCCCGCCGCTGAGCCGGTTCCATCCAACCGCGCGGCTCTCTTATCTACCGCCTGCCGGAGGATCGCGCTCCCCGTACGCCCGCCCGTCGGACGGGGATCTGAGTCCTGCCCTCGCCGTTCCTCTTGCCCTCTCGGAGCAGAGTAGAATGCGATTGCCTGCTGGGAGCTCCGATCCGGCTGCTGCACTCTCATCCAGGCAGTGAACTTTTTCTTCCCTTCTCTCTCGCTCTTCTTCAGCAAGATTGTGAAACAGGTACGTCTGAACGCACGCACGACCGCACTCACACCGCAAACCTGGACCGATTACAGTTCATTCATCAGGCGTCGTGGCGAGCTTCTTTCACGACACCTCATCACCAAGGCTCAGATGCCGGTGCTCCATCATCATCAGCCCACAAAAAAAAAAAAAAAAAAAAGTTGCATTGCTCGTGTGTCCTCCCTCATCTGAGATGCTTCGTGTCATGACTGCTGCTTGACTGACACCATGAACCTTAGATATACTCGTGTGGCGGTACCTGTAAGGGAATGCAGGGTGTTTTTATCAAGGATTGTGACATAGCAAGGCGAGGGCACTGAATGTGTGCGCGAACTGTTCCATTTCCCCCCAGCAGGCTTGTGTTACCTGTTGAGAACGGACGGGCTGCTCAGTCGGAGCGTGCGCTCCCTCAAGCTTCAGCAGCGCTCGGATCCCCGCGAGATTTTCTGCGCGCTTTCACAGGTTTGAGCCAGAGCCGCGCCTGCCTGTAAAGCAGAGTATG
Organism: Pholidichthys leucotaenia; assembly: GCA_020510985.1. Lineage (NCBI taxonomy): Eukaryota > Metazoa > Chordata > Actinopteri > Cichliformes > Pholidichthyidae > Pholidichthys > Pholidichthys leucotaenia. The sequence continues at coordinate 52,971,004 of CM035849.1, read as the reverse complement.
AACGCGCTGCAAGTTCACCCTCAGTATTTTTTTTTTTGAGGGATGATTAAAAGCACGTTCAACTTTCTTTTTTAATTTGCAACGTTACTCATGCATTTGTTCATTTTTTTTTATTGTAAATTAGCTGTTTTTTCCTCATAACTGCTACATTGTTTCTATTAAATTTGGATTTTTTTCCCCTTTTAAATCAATTTGCTACTTTTTTCTTGTAAATTTTCAATTTTTTCCCATTCATTTGTGACTTTTTTCCTCATGAATCTGCATTTTTTTCTTTTAAATTTAAACTTCTGTTTCAGAAATGTGCTACTTTTTCATTGTAAATTTTTGTCTTTTTCCTCAAATTTTCAAGTTTTTTCATTAATAATTTGTGATTTTTTTTCATGTAATTTTTACAATTTTTTCCTTATAAATTCTCTACTTTTTTCTTACAAACTTCTTTTAAAATTGCAACTTTTTCATGTAAATTTAAAATATTCATACAGATGCTTACAGATTTCTATTATGCAATTTTCCTAAATTTGCTACTTTTTCCTTGCAAATTTAATTTTTTTTCTCATAAATTTACAACTTTATTTCACATAAATTTGCTACTTTTTCTCATCGTGAATTTTCATTTCTTTTTTCTTGTAAATGTTTAACTTTTTCTTGTAAATGTTTAACTTTTTCTTCTAAATTTTCAACTTTTTTCTTGTAAGTTTTCATTTTTTTCTTGTAAACTTTCATCTTTGTTCTCATAAATTTTCAAATATTTTTCTTGTAAATGTGTTACTTTTTCATGAAAACTAGTTCTATTTTCTCATAAATTTGTGCATTTTTTCTAGTAAATATGCAACTTTTTCTTTAAAAAAATTAAACTTTTTCTCATGTAAATATGCAACATTCTTGTGGATGCTGATTAAATTTTTATTCTATGTAATTGTTTAATTCTTCTCAGTCACCTAAGCTGATTTTTAATAATTTTGTTGGAAAGCAAGAGTATTTTTTTAAAGGGTTTGAACTTTTCCCCTTTCTAAAAATGTCCCCCCCCCCATATAATCTTGCAAAGGGCCCCCAAAAAGCTACAGATGACTCTGATTTTATAAATCATAGCTGAGTCTGCAGTACCTTTAATGCCTCTGTACTGTTGCACAACAGTTTTAAAGTAAACTCCGTCTGTTGCAATCTGTTAATATTGTACCAGGTTTGTCCCATTTTCCCACAGAAAACAGAGGTCAGGTGTCTAGCTGTGCAAGCAAGCATGAAAAGGCTCATTTGATTATTTTAACATTATGTGGAAGTGAGCCGACCTATTTGATTAGCAACTGTAATGTGATACTTGGGTTTTGGCAGCAGTAATGCACGGCATTGGCGTGCAACAGACAAACATAATGTGATTAGAGGAATACCCTCAACACTGGTGATGCAGAGCAGGACATCTGGGTGTTTTCTGGTCATCCTGTATGTGTGTGTGTGTGAGTGTGTGTGTGTGCTGGATGGTGCAGGATTGTGTGAAGAATCCCAGCAATCCCAATCTCTATGCAGTCTCATACCGACCCCCTGAGAAAGACAAGGGAGTAGGGCTGTTTCTAGATTTTTTTTTGGGGGGGGGGGGATATGAAGATTGTGTTGGGGTGGGGGTTCTTTGGAAAAAAAAAAAACACATTAAAAACTGGAGGGCACTCAGAGATTCCATACCTCCATCAAGGCCCTATTTCGCAATGTTAAAGAAAGTGAAAACGTAATCCAGAATTTTTTAGGGAGCAACGTCTTAATTTCATTGTATTGTTTCTTAACAATGGAATGACAATAAAAGGCACTTTGACTTTGACTAGAATCCGTATCCTTACCCAGATCACCTCCAAAATGTAATGGGTTCATCTGTAGCCCAAGGGTCACCTCTGGTGAAAATTTGATGCAAATCTGTGTAGTTTTCTGCGCAAAACTGCTAAGGAACAAACAACCAGACAGACAGACAAACACAAAAATATTACCTCCTTGGCAGAGGTAAAAAAATAAACTTGGGTCAAACTTGGACAATACATGCATATTACAAGTTAAATATTATGAAAATTTTAACCAGCATCCATATGAATGATGCAGATTTAAAGGAAAACAATCAAAAACCTTTGAGAAAAAAGTCGCACATTTACACGAAAAAGTGTAAAATTTATGATAAAAAAGCAGCAAATTTATGAGAAAATGTTTCAATTTTATAATGAAATAGGGCCTACATTTATAAGAAAAAAAAGTCCCAAAATTTCAAGAAAAACTTTCAAATGTATCAGAAAACAGTTGCAACTTTACAATGAAAAAGGTGCAACATTTATGTGCAAGAAAAAAGCTGCAAAAGTTCAAAAAAACTTTAAAATTTATGAGAAAAGAGTCAGAAATTTCCAAAAAAGTTGCAGATTCACAAGAAAAAACATGTTATGTGATTTATGTGTGAAAAAGTGGCAAATTCAATGGAAAAAAATCATAAATTTACAAGTCAGATTTATGAAAAAAACTTGTAAATTCATAAAAAGTTGCAAATTTGTGAGGGAAAATGTCACAAATATATAACAAAAAGTTGGAAATTTTCAAGAAAAACTTTAAAATTTATGAGAAAAAGCCACAAATTTACAAAAAAGTTGCAAATTTACAAGAAAAAAAATTACACATTTATGTGAGAAAAAGTTGTAGATTTATGTGAAAAAAGTTTACACAAAAGCTGTCATTTTATTTTAAAAAGTGGCAAAATTGTAAGAAAAACAGTCACAAATTTATGAAAAAAATGCAACTTTACAAGAAGTGACATATTCATGAAAAACCCAGCCACAGGGGCTGCACAAGCCCGTGTACTCCTTGTGCCAGTCCCAAGCCCGGGTAAATGTGAAGGGTTGTGTCAGGAAGGGCATTTGACGTAAAACCTTTGCCAAATCAAACATGCGGATCATGATGAATGAAATTTTCATACCGGACTGATCGAGGGAGCAGAGAGTTAACAATGACTGCCACAGTGCTGTTAACAGACAGGGTGCTGGTGGAATGGGCTACTGTTGGTCGAAGATCGAGAAGGAGGAGAGGGGGAAGACGTGTTAGGAGGGAGAGATAGAAAAGGAAAAATAGAAGTGTGGAGGTGAGAGTAGGGACTTTAAATGTAGGGACTATGACCGTTAAAGGCAGAGAGTTGGCTGTTATGATGGAGAGAAGCAAGGTAGGCATACTGTTTGTTCAAGAAACCAGATGGAAAGGAAGCAAGGCTAGAAGCATTGGAGGTGGATTTAAACTGTTCTACCATGGTGTAGATAGGAAGAGAAATGGAGTAGGAGTAATCTTGAAGAAAGAGTATGTGAAGAGTGTTCAGGGGGTAAAGAGGGAGTCAGACAGAATCACGAGTTTGAAGCTAGAAGTCAAAGGTGTGATGTCGAATGCTGTCAGTGCGTATGCCCCACAAGTTGGATGTCAGGTAGAAGAGAAAGAGGAATTCTGGAGTAAGTTGGATGAAGTGGTAGAGCATGATCCCAGGGGTTAGAAAGTGGTGATTGGAGCGGACTTTAATGGGCATGTAGGTGAAGGGAACAGAGGTGATGAGGAAGTTCTGGGTAGGTATGGTCTTAAGAAGAGAAATGTGGAAGGACAGATGGTTGTGGATTTTGCTAAAAGGATGAAAATGGCTGTGGTGAACACATACTTTAAGAAGAGAGGAACTTAGGGTGACTTACAAGAGTGGAGGAAGGTGCACACAGGTGGACTACATCTTATGCAGAAGGAGAAATCTGAACGAGATTGGAGACTGCAAGGTGGTGGCAGGGGAGAATGTAGTTAGATAGCAATGGATGGTAGTCTGTAGGATGACTTTGCAAAGAAAGAAGAGGAAGAGAGAGAAGGCAGAGCCAAAGATTAAGTGAGGGAAGTTACAGAAGGAAGAAGGTCACACAGAGTTCAGGAAAGAGTTGATACGGGCTTTGGGTGGTAGGGAAGTACTACCAGATGACTGGGAAAGTACAGGAAAAACATTGAGGGAAATGGGTAGAAAGGTATGTGGTGTATCCAGTGGACAGAGGAAGGAAGACAAGGAGACTTGGTGGCAGAATGAGGAGGTACAGGAAAATATTCAAAGGAAGAAGTTAGCAAAGAAAAAGTTGGATAGTCAGGGAGATAAAGAAAGTAGACAGGAGTATTTGGAAACTAGCCGCATGGCAAAGAGAGAGGTAGCAAAGGAAAAGGCATATAGTGAGTTGTATCAGAGGCTGGACACTAAGGAAGGAGAAAAGGACTCGTATCGATTGGCTAGACAGAGAGATCAAGCTGGAAAGGATGTACAGCAGGTTAGGTTGATTAAGGACAGAAATGGTAATGTACTAACAAATGACAAGTGTGTTGAGAAGGTGGAAGGAGTACTTTGAAGAGCTGATGACTAAAGAAAATGAGAGCGAGAGGAGGATGGACGGATGAAGGAAAGATAGCGAGCAAGGAAGTCCCGAGGACTAGCAAGGCAGAAGTGAGGGCAGCTTTGAACAGGATGAGGAATGGAAAGGCGGTTGATCCAGATGACATACCTGTGGAGGTATGGAGATGTTTAGGAGAGATGGCAGTGGACTTTTTAACTAGATTGTTTAACACAATCTTGGAGAGTGAGAGGATGCCTGAGGAGTAGAGAAGAAGTGCTTTGGTACCAATTTTCAAGAACAAAGGTGATGCTCAGAGCTGCAGGTAACTAGAGGCATAAAGTTGATCAGCCACACTATGAAGATATGGGAGAGTTGTTGAAGCCAGGTTAACGGGAGAGGTGGCAATCAGTGAGCAGCAGTATGGTTTCATGCCAAGAATGAGTGCTACAGGTGCAATGTTTGCTCTAAGAGTGCTGATGGAGAAGTATAGAGAAGGTCAGAAGGAGTTGCACTGTGTCTTTGTGGATCTAGAGAAAGCATATGATAGGGTGCCAAGAGAGGAAGTGTGGTACTGTATAAGAAAGTCAGGAGTGACAAAGAAGTATGTGAGGGTGGTGCAGGACATGAGGACAGCGAGACGGTGGTGAGGTGTGCTGTAGGAGTGACAGATGGGTTCAAGGTGGGGTGGGGTTACATCAGGGATCAGCTCTGAGCCAGTTCTTGTTTGCCATGGTGATGGGCAGGCTGACAAATGAGGTCAGGCAGGAGTCTCCGTGGCCCATGATGTTTGCAGACAACATTGTGATCTGTAGTGAGAGTGGAAGCAGGTGGAAGAGAACCTGGAGAGGTGGAGTTATGCTCTGGAGAGAAGAGGAATGAAAGTCAGTAGAAGCAAGACAGAATACATGAGTGTGAATGAGAGGGAGACAGGTGTAACAGTGAAGAAGAAGGGCTGCACGGTGGCGCAGTGGTTAGCACTGCTGCAGCACAGTTTACCCTTGGCCGGGGGATTGTGGGGATCGTGGGATCGTGGGTTCGATCCCAGCCCCCGACCAACAGTGATCTGTGTGGAGTTTGCATGTTCTCCCCGTGTTTGCGTGGGTTTACTCCGGGATTTCTCCAGTTTCCTCCCACATGCCCAAAACATGCAGGTTAGGTTAATTGGAGACTCTAAAGTGGCCCTAGGTGTGAGTGTGTGTGTGAATGGTTAAGGGATAGCGCCGTATTGTGGCTGCTTCATCCATCCAGGTGGTGGATGCCCTCAATTTCCCCTCTGGGGATTAATAAAGTATACTAAAATCTAAAAAAAAAAAGATGGAAGGAGCAGAGGTAGTGAAAGTAGATGAGTTTAAATACCTGGGGTCAACCATCCAAAGCAATGGAAAATGCACAAGAGAGGTGAAGAAGAGAGTACAGGCAGGGTGGAGTGGGTGGAGACGAGCGTCAGAGGTGATTTGTGACAGAAGGGTAGCAGCAAGAGTGAAAGGGAAGATTTACAAGATGGTAGTGAGACCTGCTATGATGTATGGTTTGGAGATGGTGGCGCTGACAAAAAGACAGGAGGTGGAGCTGGAGGTGGCAGAGTTGAAGATGCAAAGATTTTCATTGGAAGTGAGACGTGCAGAGGAGGGATAGTGGATATATTGGACAAAGGATGTTGAAGATGGAGCTGCCAGGCAGGAGGAAAAGAGGATGACCACAGAGAAGATTCATGGATGCAGTGAAGGAGGACATGGAGAGGGTTGGTGTTACAGAGGAAGATGCAAGGGATATGGTGAAATGGAGGCAGATGATCTGCTGTGGAGACCCCTAAAGGGAGCAGCCAAAAGAAGAAGAAGCATATTCATGAGAAAAAATATATGTGAAAAATCTTGTAAATTTAAATGATAGAAGTAACAAATTTTTGTGAGAAAAAAGTTGGAAATTTATGGGAAAAAGTCACAAATTTTCAAAACAGTTGTAAATTTACAGAAAAAAAGTAACACATTCATGTGAGGAAAAAGATGCTATTTTATGTGAAAAAGTGGCAAATTTACAAAAAGTAACATATTTATGAGAAAAAAAATATATGTAAAGGACAGCGCCTGGTGAGGGAGATCGCTCAGGACTTCAAGACCGACCTGCGCTTACCAGAGCTCCGCCGTCACGGCTCTGCAGGAGGCCAGCGAGGCCTACCTGGTGGGTCTCTTCGAGGACACCAACCTGTGCGCCATCCACGCCAAGAGGGTCACCATCATGCCCAAAGACATCCAGCTGGCCCGCTGCATCCGCGGAGAGAGAGCTTAGACTTTCTGCTGCACATCCACCAACCACAATGCTCCGCACTGTGTGTCTATATATATATATAGTAATATGTACATATGTATACTAGCTGCTCTTGTTTTTTCTTGCCTTCTGATTGTTGCTCTGAGTGTTGCTATCCCTGTGCTGTTGCAATCCTGGAATTTCCCCATTGTGGGACTAATAAAGGCTTATCTTATCTTATCTTATCTTATCTTAAAAAATCCTGTAATTTAAAAGCTCGAGGTAACAAATTTATATGAGAAAAAAGTTGCAAATTGATGATGAAAACATTGCACTAGAGTGCATACCTCCACCATGCCCCTCACTTGCCATGCTAAAGAAAGAGAAAAAGTGCTCCAGAATCTGTATCCTGGCCCAGATCACCTCCAAAATCTTATGGGCTCATCCGTAGCCCAAGGGCCACCTGTGGTGGAGACTGAATCAAAATCCGTCCAGCGTAATCCTGCTAGCTAACAAACAAAATGATGGACAAATAAAGGTGAAAACAAGAAAAAAAAAGGTGCAAATTTACAAGAAAGAATAAAGATGAGGATAATTTTAATTCTGTTCCAAAAGAATTAAGGCAAACCTATAGCTTGGGGGGCGCAGCATATGCTCCCCATAGCATTTGCGTGTTTTGCCAGAAGTGGCTTTGTGTGTGTGTGTGTGTGTGTGTGTGTGTGTGATTTGTTCGCTGCTGCGTGGGTTCCTCCCCTTGTCCTGTATGTTGTTTTTGTGCAGCGTGCGTGCCGTTAAATCCGTGTCTGTCTGCACATGTGGATGTTTACATGTCTGGGTTATGTGGTCCGGCGCACGCATTCGTTCAGTCGTGCGTGCATGTACGTATGAGTGGTGGTGGTGGATGTAAGTCAGGAGGATGGCAGGAGGTGAAGGAAGGGTGGGGGGCGGTGGTGTCAGGGCGAAGGAAGGCGAGGGCAGGAGAGACAGGAAAAGCCAGTGGGGGGTGGGAAGAGAAACGAGTGTTTGCGAGCATATGAGAGAGAGAGCGAGGGAGAGAAAGTGAGTGAGGGAGAGAGAGAGGGAGAGAAAGTGAGTGAGGGAGTTCAATCTCACTGAACTGTTGTTAATTAGTTCCAGCTGGTGAGCTGTGGCGCATCAGGCTGCGTTAGCTCAACAGTGTCGGTCGGTCAGGAGGCATCTGACTCATAAACACTCTGTACTTTAGTACTGTGTAGGTTCCCTCTCTCCTTTACATTAAAGGTCCCATTGACTAAAACGTGTGCCTGGGTTTTAACCTTCTGAAATGCTTTCTTGGGTCATATGATTATAGCAAAGATATTAAAATCTGTCTTTACTTAGAAATATTTACATTTTTACATTGGGGCAGAAGCTGGTTTTGCTCTTCTGGGTCACATTTCCCTACGTCAGTAACATATAATGTGGACTTCAGTTCCAACCCATCACCATGTTTTGGGCTGTGATATCAATCCAGTCCCTGCCAAGAGTTTCTGAGCCCAAGAGGCTCCCTTCATAGCTAACAGTGCTACTATGAAGTCAGCTTAGTGAGTGTGGTTTTTATTGTTACTTCTTAAAATCCCAGTCACCCCACTACACACCCCTGTTTGCACGTGATTCTCTAATCCACAGTTGATGATCTATTTTGTGTCATTCTGGCTTATTTCGTTATATTTTCAAGAGTGATAGCACATAGATAGACCAGTTAGCATTAGCTAAGCTAGGAGGGGAAAGAGGAAAAATCTATAAAGTGTAATATCGTATACTTACTGTAATACTTATTGATATTGTTTCAGTTCAGAAACAGCTGTATTGCGATATTTTATTCAGAATTATTAATAATTGTTGCAAATGCAAATGTAACTATTTGGGACCAGAATAATGACAACCTGTTTACTTTTCTCATCAATGCAGTGCTAACTGCTCAGTGTCTGGTTACGTCAGCATAACAAGTGATTGTCTGGTGAGATCTAGTCAGGAGTTGGACAGGACAAAGATGGGGGAATAGAAAATTGCAATTATATGTGACCCATCCATCCATCCATCCATCTTTTACCTCTTTTCCGGAGGTCCGGGTCGCGGAGGCAGCAGTTCAAGCAGAGAAGCCCAGACTTCCCTCTCCCCAGCCACCTGCTCAAGCTCTCCAGGGAGGATACCAAGGCGTTCCCAGACCAGCTGGGAGACATAGTCTCTCTACCGAGTCCTGAGTCTGCCCCGGGGTCTCCTCCCAGTGGGACGTGCCTGAAACACCTCAAGTGGGAGGCGTCCAGGAGGCATCCTAATCAGATGCCCATACCACCTCAACTGACTCCTTTCAATGTGGAGGAGCAGCGGTTCTACTCTGAGCCTCTCCTGGATGACTGAGCTCCTCACCCTATCTCTGAGGGTGAGTCCAGCAATCCTACGGAGAAAGCTCATTTCAGCCGCTTGTATCCGCGATCTTGTTCTTTCGGCCATTACCCAAAGCTCGTGACCATAGGTGAGAGTAGGAACGTAGATTTACTGGTAAATCGACAGCTTTGCTTTAGAACTAAGCTCCCTCTTCACCACAACAGACCGGTACAACGTCCGCATCACTGCAGATGCTGCTCCGATCCGTCTGTCAATCTCTCGCTCCATTTTCCCCTCACTCGTGAACAAGACCCCAAGATACTTAAACTCCTCCACTTGGGGCAGGAGCCTGTCCCCAACCCAGAGAGGACAATCCACCTTTTTCCGGCTGAGGACCATGGACTCGGACTTGGAGGTGCTTATTCTCATCCCAGCCGCTTCACACTGGCAAACCGTCCCAGCAAGAGCTGTAGGTCATTGCTGGATGAAGCCAACAGGACAACATCATCTGCAAACAACAGAGATGAGATCCTGTGGTCACCAAGCATGACACCCTCCGTTCCCTGGCTGCGCCTAGAAATCCTGTCCATAAAAATTATGAACAGGATCGGTGACGAAGGGCAGCCCTGGCGGAGTCCAACTCTCACTGAGAATGACTCCGACCGAGTGTTGGCAATACAAACCAAACTCTCACAACGGTCGTACAGAGACCGAATAGCTCGTAACAACAAGCCCGATACCCCATACTCCCGAAGCACCCCCCACAAAAAACCACAAGGGACGCGGTCAAATGCCTTCTCCAAGTCCACAAAACACATGTAAACTGGTTGGGCAAACTCCCACGAACCCTCAAGAATTCTCGAGAGGGTAAAGAGCTGGTCCGATGTGCCACGGCCAGGACGAAAACCACATTGATCCTCCTGAATCCGAGGTTCGACCAATGGCCGGACTCTCCTCTCCAGTACCTTGGCATAGACCTTCCCAGGGAGGCTGAGGAGTGTGATCCCTCTAAAGTTGGAGCACACCCTCCAGTCCCCTTTTTTGAAGAGAGGGACCACCACCCCAGTTTGCCATGCCAAAGGCACTGCCCCCGACCTCCACGCAATGTTGCAGAGGCGTGTCAACCATGACAGCCCAATAACATCCAGAGCCTTGAGGTACTCAGGGCGAATCTCGTCCACCCCCGGGGCCTGGACACCAAGGAGATTTTTAACCACCTTGGCGACCTCAGCCCCTGTGATAGGCGAGTCATCCCCCTCGTCCCCAAACCCTGCTTCCTCTGTGGAAGGCGTATCAGTGGGATTGAGGAGATCCTCGAAGTATTCCTTCCACCGCCCGACGATATCCCCAGTCGAAGTCAACAGTGTCAAATACGCACCATACACAGTGTGGACAGGGAGCTGCTTTCCCCTCCTGAGGCGCCGGACAGTTTGGCAGAATCTCTTTGAGGCCGATCGAAAGTCTTGTTCCATGGCCTCACCAAACTCCTCCCATACCCGGGTTTTTGCCTCAGCAACCACCCGAGCTGCGCTCCACTTGGCCTGCCGGCACACCTCAGCTGCTTCGGGAGTCCCACAAGCCAACCAAGCTTGATAGGACTCCTTCTTCAGCTTAATGGCCCCTCTCACCACTGGTGTCCACCACTTGGTTCGGGGGTTGCCACCACGAGATGCACCAACCACCTTCCGGCCGCAGCTCTGGGCCGCCGCTTCAACAATAGAGGTGGAGAACATGGCCCATTCAGACTCCATGTCTCCAGACTCCCTCGGGATGTGACTTCTATATGTGACCCGTACTGGCAAAATGAGTCACTTTGAGGAAATTATTAAAACTGAAGTAACTTTTTTTTCCATATTCTGTATTGAAAGACTTTCAAAATGATATTTAATTTGTAGGAAGTGCGCAAAAACGGACCCGGAAAAAGACGATTTGTTTATATTTTGGCTAGGTTTAAAACTAGCCTTTGATCGGTCGGAAGTTACGTCTTCTGCAAAAACATATATATTTTTAGAAAGTACATTTTCTAAGCTTTTCAATGATACCAGGCACTCACAAGGGTTTTCCCGGGACTTGCCGCTAGCAAACAAAGAAAGAGTCATGATTTATGACTTCTCGTGCCTGGAACTCGTAATGACGCGGTGCGCATTCCAACTCATTTTGCCAGCACAGGTCACATATCATATTGCAATACTCACAGTATCACAATATTGTGATAATGTTGTAGTGTAGAGCCTCACCTTGACGGGGCGAGGCTGTCAGGCCAGATCTAGCATTAGTTTAACTGTCAGATTATGGCCAGTTTTGATTGCTAATTTTGATAGTCTTTCCACCCCTACTGAAATCTGTGTTCATCTACCAACACTTGAACATTTAGGTTGTTCTTTGACATTATTTTAGCTTATTTTACTATTGTTTATTATACTCTGACCGGAACCAAAGATGGCTAGCGGTCATTAGCAGTTTTCCATTCACACATTCAGGGTTGTTTCTGAGCTTATTCTACTTCAGGAACCAGTCATATCCTATCAACCATTGAAACCACACACCTCTGCCCACCAGTGATGCTTTATTTCATTCATTATTTATGACAATTTTATGTCAAGCTATGGTCACAAATACCCTTACAGATGGCTGCGAACACCGTATGAATGATTTTTGGACCATTTTGTACGGCTTTCTTAAGGCGACCGTAAGAGAATCCAGCATTTGCAAACTGTTCGTAAGTTCATAGCCAGGTCGATGGTCTTGTCAAAGATATCTATGAATGAATCTATGAATCTATGAAAACCCCTCATCGTAGGGCGGCTGTACAAACGCCATAGGAACAACGTAAGAACTACGCAAGATGTTGGCCGTAAGTATGCCTCAAGAACACCTTAAATTGTTCTTGACAGTCCCCTACAGCGATCGTAGGAAATGCCGTATGAATCAGAATTTGTACGGAGATTCGCTCAGTGTGCGTAAGGCGGTAGGGAAGCGCTCATAAGGCGGAAGTGCACCATTCAACATTTGTGCCGACAAAATGTGCCGAAAGCCATACGATCTTCCTACCAACGACTTGAGAGTACCATGAGTTGCACAAAAATTTTCGTTAAATGGCAGTAAGTATGCCTTAGGAACAGCCCAAGGCACCCTCAAGAATAATGTAAGAACTCTAGGGCCATCGTACGACAGAAAAGTACCTCATTTCTCAAGAATGGCTCAAGTTGTTCTTGTGAATTGAACGGCAGCCGTAAGAAAATATGCCCCCCTTCCACGAATGTCTGTGAACTCCAGAATTTGTAGGAACTGGGAGATTCTTGTGAGCCCATCATTCATAAGAATCTTTATGCACGTAACTTAAGTTAGCTCAGGCTGTGTTCACTACAAGAGCTAGTGTAACCTGTGGGGGACTGCGTTGTGAGTGTTGTGAAATTAGAAGACCCACGCGTCCGATAGATTTCAGTTTGTTCATATCAATAATGAGTTTTCTTCCAACTCTAAGCTCAGTCATGGAGTTCCACAGGGATCTGTGTTAGGCCCTACTCTTTTTGGTTTATATATGCTTCTGATAGGCAACATCATTAGAAAGCACTATATACATTTTCATTGGTACGCAGATGACACACAATTATACATGTCAATGAAGCCCGATGATTGTAATCAATTAGCCAAGTAGATGCCTGTCTTAAGGAAATCAAAGCTTGGATGACTTGTAATTTTCTGCTATTAAACCCAGATAAGATTGAAGTCATTCTTGTTGGTCCAAAAAACCTTAGAAATACCTTTCCAAATCAAACTCTTAATTTGGATGCCGCTACTCTTACTCTGAATAGTTCTGTGAGGAACCTTGGAGTTATTTTTGATCAAGATCTGTTTTTTAATTCACATATTAAATTTGTTTCTAAGACTGCCTTCTATCATCTGCACAATATTGCCAAGATTAGGAGCATCTTGTCTCTGAGTGATGCTGAGAAACTAATCCACGCTTTTGTTAGTTCTAGATTAGATTATTGTAACTTGTTATTATCAGGTTGTCCTAAAATATCTTTAAAAAGTCTTCAGTTGATCCAAAACGCTGCAACAAGAGTTTTAACAGGTACAAGAAAGAGAGATCATATCTCTCCGGTTCTGGCCTCCCTTCATTGGCTTCCCATAGAGTTTAGAATTAAGTTTAAAATCCTTTTTCTCACTTACAGAGCTCTTAATAATCAGGCCCCCTTTTTAATAAAAGATCTGATATTACCCTATCATCCTAACAGAGCACTACGCTCCCAAAATGCAGGATTACTTGTAATACCTAGAATCTCCAAAAGTACAATGGGAGGCAGAGCCTTTGGCTATCAAGCTCCTTTCCTGTGGAACCAGTTACCAATCTGGGTTCGGGAGTCAGACACAATCTCTGTTTTTAAGAGCAGGGTAAAAACCTTCCTCTTCAATATAGCCTACGATTAGGGAGGGATCTTGTGTCTCTTAACCCTCCCTTTGTTTTGCTGTTAATAGATTTAGACTGCCTGGTGACCTCCAATAATGTACTCGGCTTCTCTCCGTTAATGTTTGCTCTCTTTATGTCTGTTCTCTCCATCTTCTCTATCCCGTCACCCCCCAGCCAGTCGCAGAAGATGACTGACCCTCCCTGAGCCTGGTTCTGCTAGAGGTTTCTTCCTGTTAAAAGGGAGTTTTTCCTCTCCACAGTCGCCAAGTGCTTGCTTACAGGGAATTGCCTGATTGCTGGGGTCTTTCTGCAATTGTGGGGTTTCCCCTACATTTGAAAGTACCATGAGATTACTGTTGTTGTAATATGGCACTATATAAATAAAGCTGAATTGAATTGAATTGAATTGGTACTCTTTAGAGGCATCCTCCCTTTATTTCTGACAAATAGACAAACAACAAAAATTCTCTGGTCAGTAGCATTCACACAGCTTTCATATATTATACAATAACTCATATTATACAATAACTTGAAGCTAACTTGCAAACTTTATTTGGTTACGACATCACTTACCATACTTCTCCCATGGAGCACCATAACAAAAAGGGAAGACGTATGAGCAGGAAACACACTTTATAGGGGCCCCAAAACTGGGGGAGCAGCAAATAAAACAAACGTTCTGTTTACTGACCGTCGACACACTTCTTCCATCGGTGTTGCAGTGCTTGGATCCTTGCGATTGAAAAATAAACCACATTTGGTCAAATTTGACCACTCTGAACTTTTCAGGCCCCCCCTCCCCCCCCGTACACTAGGAGCCAGCTAACATTAGCAAAATGGCATCAATAACTGATCTTATAAGTGATGAAAGAGAAAGGTTGGGGTGAACTGGGGCTCAGTAGCATTTAAAGAGATATACTAAAATGAAGAAGACTCCATTAGATGGATCAAAATGGTGTCACAGTAGGGGAGACCGGGGACAGTTGTAACACGGGTCAGTTGTAACACTAGCAATTGCTCCAATCAGGAACAAGTAGTAGTAGTAGTAGATTAGTTTATTTGACAGGGACAGTGCAATAAACATAGACAATTAATCAAAGACAATCAATCTGATGTGTTGCACATAGAGTGTATAGCTATTAGCTAATTTGCAACTCTTGTCCCTGGATGGGCTAGTAAGGATTCACCTGCTTCACTCTACATATGCTCAGTTTAGTCCTCAGTCCACATGGGAAGTTGTAGTGCCTTGAGGCAGACACAGCAGAATTTGTGAGGGAAAAGATAATTTTGAGGTAAGAAGCAATTTTTTTTGCTCAAATTATTTTTGTGATTACATAGCTTGCTTTGTAGTAAGACTCATTAAATGTATATCATGTTGATTATGTGTCTGTTTAGCTATCTTTCATTCAGGTTATTTGTGGTAATTTTTTAGCTGTTAGCTGTAAGGCAAGCTAGTTCATCACTAATGCACTCAGGGACAGTTGTAGCAAACTTGCTTGAGGTAGGTTGTAACACTGTCTGAAATGTTACAACCTACCCCAAGCTAAATTTCAATGAATGCATGAATAAAAAATTGATTTTAATTAGCTACTTTTTTTAAGTTTTAACATGCCTAGGTCCCAGAAGAGAAAGACTGACAGGGGGGTGCCTCTCGACATTTTGAAGAGGGCATCCACTGATGTAAAGGTCCAGGGAAAGTCAGTCAGATCTGTGGCAAAATTGTATGGCATATGCCATGTCACACTATATAGATTCTGCAAAGCGATGGAGAAGTTAGAAGATCAGGGATCAAGTGAACTTCCACAAGTAGGCTACAGCTCTGCAACAAAGGTGTTCACTGATGAACAAGAAAAGATGTTGACAGAGTATCTGGAAGGTGCTGCTAATACGTACTATGGACTGTGTCCACAGGAGGTAAGCATATTGGAATTGGTAAAGGATAAGTCAGACTGAACTTATGAAAGTAATACTGGTGGCAATGTAAAATATATTGAATGGGGAAATATTTAGCTTTTTTATATGACTAACACTACAGCATATCAGCTTGCTGAAAAATATGGCTGCAAACATCCAAAGTCATGGGATGAGACTTCAACTGCTGGTCCAGATTGGTTTTCCGGCTTTATGAAGCAAAGCCCAACTCTTTCCATTAGAAGTGCTGAGGCCGCTAGCCTTGCACGGGCCTCCAGTTTTAATAAACACAACATGGCACTTTTCTTGGAAAGCTTGACGAAGTGATAAAAAGGCACAACCTGACCACAAACGACATTTGGAATGTTGATGAAACTGGCATCACTACTGTGCAGACCCCTGACAGAGTGATTGCAAAACGTGGAACCAAACAAGTAGGAGCCATGACATCAGCCGAAAGTGGTTTGCTGGTGTCAATCGCATGTGCAATCAATGCCGTCGGCAACACAATTCCTCCCATATTTGTGTTCCCTCACATGCGTTATGCAGACCATTTTGTGCCAGATGGGCCAGTAGGAAGTATTGGAAGTGGAAACAAATCTGGATGCACCTTTTTCCTCTCTTAATTTTGCAGTGTTGTTATAAAATTGTTTTTTTAATGTGCATTTGAGATTACTTCAACTTTATTCATTGTCACTACTTGACTAATTAAAAATGATTAGAAATCACGTTACATTAAGAGCCAATTTGTTCCTCCGACATGTTTTAATTAATGTATTATTTATTTAGTGTGTATGCGACTGCTGTCATGCACTTTTGCAGCTTTAGTAATATTTTTTCAGACAAAATTAAGAAACTCAGCAGTAATTTAAAACAAAGAAACGATGGTCTGACACAGTTTCCTATTAGTGACAAGTTAGCATCATCATTTAGCATGTGCCGTTTATAATTAGAGACAGCTGGTGTTAACGTGACTTACTTCCAATTAAAACGAGGTTAGAGGACTATCCTCTGATGCAGCACGATGGGAAAAAGTCCCACATCCCTGGCAAACAAAATTAGTGGCTATATGACCAAGACATTAGCTTGCAGTTAGCTGCTAACCACTGGAACCCACCATGGCACACACCTGGCACACTGCGGGGGAGAGACAGGGTGGTGACAAGTAGAAACGGGGTGTGTGTGTCTTTTAAATCCCAATATAAATAATACAGTTTTATATGAAACAGTAGACATTTTTTATCGCGGGGATATATGTCGCTATATCGCACAGCCCTATGGAACTGTGTCATCATGTGGGAAAAAAAGGGCAGTAAATGTCTCCTTCAACTTTACCCTAAAACCAGTTCTACCCTCAGCAACACACAACACAATGTGCACCCCCCCGCCCCCACACACAGACCCAATAGTCAAGCATGTCAAGTATGGTACTTCAAAGGGGGTGACTGCACGGTACATTTATAACATGCAATTAACACATAATTCACCACACGTGTGAGCTCCACATGCATATAGCATGAGCACACTGACACAGGTGGATGAATTCAGAGAAAATCTATACGCACAAGAGGGAAACAGTTCCTTATAGAAACTCCACATGGCCGCATCACACACCGGACGCTCTAACCACTAACCGGCTGTTGGAAATGTGGAAGTGATTGTGGTTTGGGCTTCAAGTGTCAACATTTTAGTCATTACTCGGGGCTAGAGGTGAACAACCATTTATTTTAGAAGTCTCAGGGTATTTTTCATGAACTTTGTATTATTGGCCAAAGACTGCATGCAAAACACAGAAGTAGCTTCCTGGTCTAAAAAAATGAAGCCAGTGCAAAAGCAACCCACACCTGGTTTTACTTCCGATCCCCTGGGCCATTCCCTCCACACAGTTTCCTCCAGGAATGTTTCTCCCTGGGCTATTTCCTCTCTGGAACTATGTAGTGTAATGTAATGTGTTATCTAATCCTACACTTGAAATAAACCAATTAGATTGAATGCAGCTCATCAGGTCCTTTCCCCCTGGGCCATTCCCCCAGGGTACATCAACCCCCCACTCCCCACACTATTCCCCCCAGGAATTTCAGATCAGAATAAAAGTGTTGTGTTTTATCTACTGTAATCCTACACTTGAAATCGGCATCACTTGATAAAAGGAATGTATTTCTATGCTATTGATACAACTTGATTAAAATATATAGAATATCAGGTTTTTGGACGGTGCGGTGGCGTAGTGGTTAGCACTGTGGCAGCACAGCAATTCACCCTTGGCCATGGGATCCCTGGTTCGATCCCAGCCCCTGACCAACAGTGATCTGTGTGGAGTTTGCATGTTCTTCCTGTGTCTGCGTGGTTTTACTCCGGGAGTTCTCCGGTTTCCTCCCACAGGCCAAAAAAAACCCATGCAGGTTAGGTTAATTGGAGACTCTAAAGTGGTCCTAGGTGTGAATGTGTGTGTGAATGGTTAAGGGATAGCGCCGTACCGTGGCTGCTTCATCCATCCAGGTGGATGCCCTCAATTTCCCCTCTGGGGATCAATAAAGTATACAAAATAAAAAAAAAAATCAATAAAAATATGATGCACGAAAATAAATATAACAGAAATCTCTAAAAATATATAAATGTGAAGAGATGAATAATTTAAAAGTCTTGACTTGTAGGAAATGCATATATAAAACAAAAATAAGAAATATACAGAAATGTAAAAAAAACAATAAAAATGCTGAAACACAGTTAATGATGATGAAAAATGTTGATACAGATAGTTGTGAAAAATGAGAGAATAGGACAGACCTAGAGCCACAATGCAAATCTAGGAAGCTGCTTTTGTGTTTTATAACCTGGGGGGTAAATTACCAAGAAAGAACAGCTAAGGGGCAAAAATGGCCTGGGGGAAAGCACCCAATACTCTGCATTCTATCTAATGATCGTACTGGCTTACATGCACAGCAACATAGTTAATGACCTCAGTTTCTAGTTTTACATCATATTGAACTGTCCGAAAGGTTAAAGGGTGATCAAGGCCTCTAGTGGTCAAGAGTGGTAAAAATTTTTTGTCAATAAAATAGTTCAGATTTCCAAGGCTATAACTTGAAAGTTGCAAGAGATAATGGCTTACTGTCAATTAGAAAGATGTAGACTATGATCCAAAGTTTCAGATAGGGATAAATTTACACATCTCATTTGCATAATGTTGCGGCAGCTATATAAATTACATAACTCAGTCAAAAGTGGACTTTGGACACATTTACACAAAGAATGGTTCATTTTTTTTGACACCGTTTTGTCTACAGGGGTATGTTTTTATCTAATCTTCAAAGTATATGAACCAGAAAATCAATCAAATGTAAAAAAACCCCCAACATATATTCATCTCTTATCTGTTGTGGGAGAGGGGGCTTGCTCGCTCACGTGACAGTCCGTTTTCGTCCATCGTGGTCGTTGTTTTGGGTTTGCTCGGTCATTTACACTCTCTACCACATCTACAAACTCTTATGATTATCCCACGTGAATTTCATTTGTATTACGTGGCTATTTTTCCTTTTAGATGCATTTTTCCTGTGAGAATCCATGACGACGTGGGCGCCACCATCTTGGTGTTGTGAGCTCAGTATTTCACCCATTGTGGTCGTTGTTTCGCTTTTGGTCGGTCATTTACACCCTCTACCACATCTACAAACTCTTATGATTATCCCACGTGAATTTTGTTTGTATTACGCGGCTATTTTTCCTGTATGATGCAGTTTCAGTCAGAATTGCCGCCACTATGACCGATCATGGCGGCGGCCACATTGGTGTTGTGAGCGCCAAGTGGAAAAAGGAAGAATAATAATGAGGATTTCTTCTTCTTTGCTGTATTCCATGTCAGCCGTGATTCCTCCGACATGTGTCTGCCACCTTCTGAACTGTCAGATCAATACAGATTAGTACAAATTCTCAGTATAGCCGGGGGACGTCAATAAGTTGACAGGTGCAGTTGCTGTGCTGTGCAACTGGGGGCGCATGACCCATCCATGCAATGTGGACAGTTAGAGGGTTAAAACTGTTGATTTTAGCTCATTCTAACAAATGTAAAATGAGCTTATGCCATTGCATTGCATCCATCTTTCCATCCGTCAGTCCACATTTCAAAAGGATCATTAACTTCTCCAAGACAATTGCACGGATACCTAATAAAGTCACTCATAATGATCCTCATGTGGGTCTGCATCCAGGTTTTGCTTAAGGTCAAAGCCAGGGACAAAGGTTTGGAGATTTGGGTACTTTTTCAGTAGCTCAAAATCTCTGCTCCTCCTTGACAACTGCCCAGATGCCCACCAAACTCACACAAAATTGTCCTCAGGCTACAGTGAGCTTCTCAGCCATTGACAGTCTAGATTTAGCAAACCTCTTCTGGTGCACTCCTTCCTTGTCATTAACTCTAAGACCAGTTTGTGACAGATGGGGGGATCATCCGGGATCTTTTCAGACCTGTAGAAGAAGAAGAAGACCTGTTCTAATTAACTTAGCTTGCCGTTAGCCTGTTTCTAAATTTTCTGAACTGTAAGAGTACGTGACATTGTTATTTGGTATTGTGAGTTCTGTGAATGGCACACAAGATGGTGTTTTGTTTGTACGGCTGATATCTCTAATTCATTTTAATGAGGTAATTTTGGTTGGAGAGCAGCATCTGTCCCCATTTTGTTTGGTTTGGAACCCCAATTTTCCCATGTCATTGTGTAAAGATAGAGACAGTCCTCATTTCTGAGTCTTTATTGCATCCGTAGTGGGGTGACTTATAGTTGTGGTGATAAGTATTAAAAAAACCCCTCAAAATACCACGTTTAAACTTTCTGCTTTTTGTTTTAACAGATTTTCTTCCATTAAAATCATCAATCAGTGGTTTTCTATGCTGTTTCTCAATTTCTTGCATGACCTTTGCTTTCTTGCTGCTCTACACAAACAGTCATTGCTTCTTTTCATATTTTTGGGCTTTTAGTAAAAATGGCTTCTAAAGTTCATATGAATTTATTATCAAGCTTTGGCATAGCTGAGGCAGTAAGAGGTGTAGAAAGACTGAAAAACATTTTTTTCCTTCTAAAATGATTTATTAACATTTAGAAATGCAAATAACTTGGTAACCTTTGGTGTCAGCTTATTAGACGCTGTCTAATGACTCTTTATTAATGACATTAACAACATTTGTTCAGCACAATTGATGTTTTTGTTTAAAAAGTCAGATTCATTAACCTTTATTTGTGACTGATGAATGTTTCTAACTTCAGATTTATGACCTTTTTATTAATGACTTTGGGAGCACAAAATGACAAAATATAACCCCCCCCCCCCAAAAAAATAAAATAAAATAAAATAAAATAACCTAAGGGTACATTGTGTAAAATATGCATAAAATCTGATTTGCAAATTGCTATATACAGCAAAATATTTAATGTTGGAACAAACACAGACACAAATGCACAGACATGCATGTTGGGCAAATTGGTTTCTGATTTTTGGGAGCCCAATACAAGATTCTGTTTGGGGGCCCCTATTTTTGGAATGGGGAAGACTTCCTCACAGACCAGTTACATGAAAGAACTTTTTTATTATGGGGGGAACAGAGTATATCCGCACGAAAACAAAGTGTGCGATCAAAACAAACCCTTCCCACCCTCAGCGGGAGTTGCAAATTCGCAAGAAAAATAGCAAATTTATGTGGAAAAAATTGCAAGTTTACGAGAAAAAAAGTAGCAAACACAGTTGCAATCAAAATTATTTAACCCCCATTGCATTTTAGGTTTATTGGCAAAACGTTAATATTTTTCAGGTGTTTGCACTGGACAAATTACACAAGAACAGTTTAAATAGTTAAATTAAACTAATATTACAAGGATTTTATTCAAATTCAACAGTAAATCCTGCTTTCAGTGACTACTGAGGGGGCTTGCAGCATTTGCATATTCTGTTTTATAGCCAGAAACTACTGGTGGGTAATTTAGCCATGGCTTTGGGTGTGAAAATGTGTGGTTTGCCAGTCTGCGTTGGCTTTGTGATGGACTGCCAATCTGTCATAATATCTTCTGAACCAAAAAAAGCAGTTAAAAAATTGGATGGATTTAAAAAAAAAATACTCAGCACCAAAGTCATTCAGTTGCAGCACTGCAGATGGGTTTGGGAAAATAGGCAGTTTCAAGATTCCAAAGAATGTTTTAATGTCATCCTCTGTAGCTGGTAATAAAAAGCAAGCAAGCTTTCAGTTTATTTGCGGCAGATCATTGCGTCGTCTTTGCGGACAGCATGGTGGTGTCGTGGTGAGCACAACAGTCTCACAGTAGAAGGTTCTGGGCTTGTTGACTGACTTGTTTTTTGTGTTGAGTTTGCCTGTTTTTCTCATGTTCATGCAGGTTTCCCGCCACAGCCCAAAGGCATACTTGTTAAGTTAATTAGTGATTCTAAATTGTGCTTGTCTGTCTGTGTGTGTGTGTTGACCCTGTGATGACCTGATGAGTCGTACCCCACCTCCCCCACTGTGGCAGCTGATGTAGAC
The DNA here is from genome assembly GCA_020510985.1 of Pholidichthys leucotaenia. Taxonomy (NCBI): domain Eukaryota; kingdom Metazoa; phylum Chordata; class Actinopteri; order Cichliformes; family Pholidichthyidae; genus Pholidichthys; species Pholidichthys leucotaenia. Next base: position 52,949,217 of record CM035849.1, on the reverse strand, counting down.
CAATGTATGGTCTATAATGTATAGACCACTTCCAAGAAATATGTGCCCGTTTGAGAACAAGTTGTCCATACAACATTACAGTCTCTTTTCCCCCTTTTATTTAATGTCACGTGTGACAAAAATACCAAGGACAGCTAGAAGAACGTGTGCCGTTATCGCAAGATGACAACACATAAATCGGTCGCTGGACTGGTCTGTAGCTTCCGTCGTTCTTTTTTTTTTTCACATCCTAACTTTAGGCTGGTTGGGTGACATTTGTTTAGATTAGTTTAATTTTTGCATAATGAGGGTTAACAAATCTACCCCAAACTAGATCATTTTAATGTTTATCAGTGAAATATAGAAATCATTTTGTCACAGCATGCAGAAGTTCTCTTTTCCCAAAAAAATATTTCTGATTTACTTTCTGAATCCTTCGCCTCTCCACTTGGTTTGTGTATTTTCTGAAGCTGTGTTGATTTTCTTTCGCTCCAGTCTTTTAGCAAACATGTTTTAATCAACTTATGTTTGCTATCTGATCCGGGCACGCTGAATCCCTCTGTGGGGTGTGAAATTCGATTAAAGTAATTGGCAAACGCTGGCTGGTGTAAACCGTGGTGTGCACTCCTCACCGCTCTGTATGTATATAGACAAACACCTGCAGACAGACAATAAAAACACCAGTTAGACTCATAAATATTAAGGGTCCTTCTGTTTAATACAGTATGTTGTTAGAACAACTTACTGATTTACCGTAGTTCAACTGAATTCTCCTCAAACTGAAAGAAGCTGAAATCTAAACAAAAAAATACACATGAAGTAGGTCTGCACATAAATCACCTCTGTACTAAAAACTGGATTCATGAACACTGCGGAAAATCCTGATTTGATTGCGGACATGTATAAGTTGGTGGCACTCAATCATAAATTGACAGTGCGCTCCCTATAGTTAAATCAGTATATAAATCAGTGCCCATGAACCACCATATAGGGCGGTGTGTAGAGGTGCATCCTGTTGATCTTAAGATGTAGTGCAAGTGAAAACAGAAAGAAAAACTTCTAAAAGGCTGCAATTAAAGCAATCTTGAGAGAAATAGAGGCAAGAGAAAATGTATTTTCTTCTGTCACTGATGATGTGGCGGCACAGGAAAAGCAAAGAGCTGGAGGGAGGTGATAGACAAAGGAGATGAAAAGTAAATGGTTTGATATGAAACTCGAGGACAAAAAAATGCACTGCAGTGGATATAAATCCTTAAATCTGCATTGTCTAAAATGGTATTTTAAGATAAGATAAGATAAGATAAGCCTTTATTAGTCCCACAAGGGGGAAATTCCAGGATTGCAGGATTTTTATGCCCTTTTCCCCTCAGAAAACTTTCATTTTGTTACAGTTGCTTGTAAAATTTGTTTTTGGAAATCATGAACGTCGTGTCCTCCCAGCTAAAGAGAAAAATGACCATCCAGATTGTTATCAGTGTTAAGTTCAAAAGTCAGCATCTGTGATAGTATGGGGGGGTGTTAGTGCCCATGGCATGGTTAACTTGCACATCTGTGAAGACACCATTAATGCTGAACAGTACATACAGGTTTTGGAGCAACATATACTTCCATTCAATCGACGTCTTTTTCAAGAACGTCCCTGCATATTTCAGCAAGAAAATGCCAAGCCACATCATGTACATGTTACAACAGCGTTGCTTCGTAGTACAAGAGTGCGGGTACTAGACTGGCCTGCAGTCCAGACCTGTGTGGTGCATTATGAAGTGCACAGTATGACATCGGAGACCCCAGACTATTGAGCAACTGAAGTCGTACATCAAGCAAGAATTGGAAAGGATTCCACCTATAAAGCTTCATCAATTAGTGTCCTCAGTTCTTAAACACTTATTGAGTGTTGTTAAAAGGAAAGGTGTTGTAACACAGTGGTAAACATGAACCTTTCCCAGCTTTTTTGGAATGTGTTGCAGGCATCAAATTCAAAATGAGTGAATATCTGCAATAAAACCGATGAAATTTATCAGTTTGAACATTAAGGGGGAAATTTACTAATGTGCTGCGCCACCGCAAAACCTTGTTTTGGTGTTAAAAAACTACTGTCGAGATTTACTAAAGGGCGCAGGGCAAAATCAGTGGTGGAAAGGTGTGGACTAAGTTAATTTTGCGCCTGGCCTCACTGCATATGTATTTGTGGGAGTTGTCATATCAAAGTGCAAATTTGAGGGAGAAGAGTATTTAAATGACTGGCGCAAGGTGATTTATTAAGGTTTGCAGTTGTCAATCTTCTGATAAATGCGCCAGGATTTAACGCCCAAAAAAGCTTGTCTTAATTCATCTACGCCTGACATGATGGCGATCATTGTTACCTGGAGACACCGGCGAGAACTGAAGGCATGTGGCAGAAGAGAAAGTTCTCTCTGTGCGTGACTTTATTTGGTATGACAGAAGAACAGATTATACGAATATCAACGGTCTCACAGAGATCGGTGTTATGCTGAACTGGACATCAGCCGGAAGGTTTTGTTTTTTTAAATTTCATTTGTTTATACCATATATAGCCTACTACATGAATTTGTATCCATGTAGCCATTCCTACCTTCAGTGGACATGCAGACTGTGTCAGCCGATAGATAAATCTGTCATGTGGTGATCCTCGCGGATCACCAAGAGACACCAAAGAGTTCACCAGAGAGTTTGGCTAAGATGTTATTTTATTTACAGACGTGACACAACAAGGCTATGAACCCCTCAGGGCAACACACAAAAACGAGGCTTGAGCTCGTAGGGCCAACCCCAGCCACTACGAGCTAAACTGTGACAAAGCTACACACACAAACCTGACATGAAGGTCAACGGCGCTCTCAAGCATGACGAGGCGTGGACCAAGACTTGGCAAAGAAAGTTTGACGCAACTCCTGACAAGGAAAGTTTGACGACACTCCTGTGTCTTACTGTCGCTAGTGCCGGGTTTATAAAGGCGAAGCACTAACGACGGTAATGACAACCAGCTGACCAACCTTGACAGGCGGAAGCCCCACCGAGCACCTTCACAATAAGAGCCCGGTGAGGCCAGAATACAGCCCGCAGCTGTCAAGGCCAGCAGCGAGTAACACTTAGCCCGAGCGCGATCAGAACCGGCGCTCAGGTCATAACAGTACCCTCCCTCCACGGGCAGACTCAGAACGCCCCAAGGAACCACCCTGCCCCCCCACCCCCCCAGGGTGGGAGGCTGGGGACATGTGCGGAGGGAGAGAGACCAAACCAAGAACAAAACAGACAGAAAAAACATACAGGACAATGACAAGACTAACAAGAAAATGCACAAGGGAAAGAACAAAAACCAGAACTACAGGGTCAGAAAAAATACAAGACTATGACGAAATACCAAATATTCAAATCAGATAAATCACACAGAGGAAAATAAGGCAACAGCAGAACATAACCCAACTGCCAAAAATCCCCAACTAAACTACAGGAAATACAAGAACAGCACGAGGAGAAAAAAAATAAATAAATCTTGACCCATATGTTACAAGAAGATGACTTCCCACCTGTGTGAATTCTCATGAGAGTTTCCAAAAAACTAAATACAAAAAAGAGAGCATAACTTGCTCAAACCAGACTATACATACATCAAAGGCTACTACAAGACATGAAACGCCAAATACAAAATACAACCAGGATGAAGAGAAAAAAAAAAAAAAGCACAAACACTGACAGACAAACCCAGGGACCACTACCCCCCCGACAGTTTATATTGACCGGCAGAGACCAAGTACCACAGGAACAGAACAGGTGGTCTCCCCGCGTCCAACAGCCGGCTGGTGGTCAAAGGAGGCAGACCAGGTGGCTCACCAGAGTCCAAAATCCCGCACGTCCGCTCCTCCGGTGGTCGAACTAGGTTGCCCCAAGGCACACACAACAGGTCGGGTGGCCGAACCGAGGCGCCGAACCGGCGAAACAGTCCCTCCGGCGGCCGACCCGTGTCCCTCAGCCACCAGTCTAAGGCATCAACAACCCGCAGCGGCCTCCCTGACGAGGACAAAACTCGGGAGAGCCGGGGCGAGTGAACAGAAGCCCCCACGGCCCCCGGCGATGACGCACAGGGGCGGTGACCCAAAAGGAACAGATGAGCAGGGCGAGCCCGTAATCCGCTTGGAGAAAGTTCTGCAGCTCCTCCCCCATCCGTGGACCAAGCTGGCGCTGCACTGCCGTTGGACCCCGATTGGGTCCCAGCTGCACCCATGTTGGACCCCGATTGGGCCGGAACCGCACCCGCGGTGGACCCCGATTGGGCCTCCGGTGCGCCCGCGTCGGACCCCGATTGGGCCAGAACCGCACCCGCGGTGGACCCCGATTGGGCCTCCGGTACACCCGTGGTGGACCCCGATTGGGCCAGAACCGCACCCGCGGTGGACCCCGATTGGGCCTCCGGTGCACCCGCGATGGACCCCAATTGGGTCGGTGCAGCTCCGCTGACGATCTCCACCCCCGAACCTGGGACCTCCAACTCGGTGACACCGACCCGTTCCTCGCCGGCGACACTGAAACAAAGCTCGATTACAGGAAAACCGGGATCAGCATCACCGGTAGCAACGGAACCCAGCGAGACGAGCTCGGGCGCAGCAGACGGCTGCTCCTCACTCGCCTCCCCGAGAGGCAGGCAAAAATGCTCAACAACAGGGGACAGAGACAGAAGAGGGAGCACTTGCCTGCACTCGGGTTCCGTTGCCACCCAGGACTCCGACGATCCAGGTTCTGGGCAACTCTCGTCAGCAGACTCTGATTCAGCTGCGTCGGGCTCCGCAGCTGACAGGATGTTATCAGGAGCCTGAGGTTCCTCCCACGCTGCTGTCCACGCAGATGACCCATATGGCGTGGGGGCAGGGGACCCTCGACCCACTGGCTCGGACCGCTCTGGCGAGGAGACCCGGGGACGCTTCTCCGTCGGCTCAGGCTCCGGGCCGCAGTCCGCTCCCCTCCTCCATCCGCGGCGTAGCAGCAGGGCCGGATCCAGGCTTTCTAGCACTGCAGGGGCCCTCTTCGTCTGACGACGCCGGCCTGGCATCGTGGACCGCTCGGCGGGGGAGAACACAGAGGCAGCAGGTTTAATCATTTCATCCACAGCAGGTGGAAGGAGCTCGGGGGGCTGCGAACCCCAAACTCCACCCCCAAGAGTCAGACAAGGCAGAACAAAATCAAGGTGTGACAAATTATCGTGCACTTGCCTTCCTCCCGGGGCTGAGATGGTTCCTGCTGTGGGGGATGTTGTTCCTCCTTCTCCCCGCTGGATGGCGACAGAGGGCCCCCTGGGAAGACGAGGTGGGGCCGCTCTCGGAGGTTCGCTGATGGGATTCGCCGGCAGCGAGTCCAGCCGGGGATTCCGCTGAGGGTTGCCTGCGCCGTTACGCCGACGTCGTCGTCGGCCCCCAGACGGCGCGTACTCCTGGACCTGCTCCGGGACGGGACACCAACGCGGGGAGCGGGGATGCCTCCTCCCCTGCTTCCTGCTCTTCTCCTCCAGCCCATGAAGTAACTCGCGCTGAACGGCGAGTTCCTTCCACCTCGTTATCACCTTTGGATGATCGTCATACTCGAGGGGGAGGTTGTCCAGAAACTCCTCAGCGACGTCCAAGTGCCAGCGCATGTCACTGGAGGTGGCGTCAAAAGTAGCGGCGAGGAGCGCCCCGTCAGCGTACTCCAGTGCCTCCGCTAACCTTCTGTCCAGGCGCCGACCGCGGCCCCTGGATGACAGCATTCTCCCAGCACAGGCACCCAGACCGGGAAGAACAACAGTCCAGTTTAGGCACAAACTCACGGTGAAACGGCGTCTCGGTGTGGCGCCTCCGTTTAGACGACCAGGCAGGAGTATACTGTCATGTGGTGATCCTCGCGGATCACCAAGAGATGCCAAAGAGTTCACCAGAGAGTTTGGCTAAGATGTTATTTTATTTACAGACGTGACACAACAAGGCTATGAACCCCTCAGGGCAACACACAAAGACGAGGCTTGAGCTCGTAGAGCCAACCCCAGCCACTAAGAGCTAAACTGTGACAAAGCTACACACACGAACCTGACATGAAGGTCAATGGCGCTCTCAAGCGTGACGAGGCGTGGACCAAGACTTGGCAAAGAAAGTTTGACGCAACTCCTGACAAGGAAAGTTCGACGATACTCCTGCGTCTTACCGTCGCTAGTGCCGGGTTTATAAAGGCGAAGCACTAACGACGGTAATGACAACCAGCTGACCAACCTTGACAGGCGGAAGCCCCACCGAGCACCTTCACAATTAGAGCCCGGTGAGGCCAGAATACAGCCCGCAGCTGTCAAGGCCGGCAGCGAGTAACACTTAGCCCGAGCGCGATCAGAACCGGCGCTCGGGTCATAACAAAATCTTCCACATTGCCAATTTTCTTTATTTTTTTTCTCTATCCATATTTCTATGTTTCCAGTATTTCTTTCTGCTGTGCATAAAACGGTAATTCAGTTCCCTCTTCTCTCTATTTCTCTCTCCCAGTTCAGGATAGACAATATTTTAGGAAAACAACAATGAGATTATTAACAAAAAGAGCGCACAGATCCATAGAAACGTCTTCCGAAATTGCAGTACCATAACTCAGTGGGATTTATAAAAAGTTGTGAACTGGGAGACCTGTAGATTTTGTTAAAACAAAGTTATTCACATAATAAAACCACAGCGTGTCCATCAGACCATCTTGATAGTTCTAGTGTTAATAAAATAAACAGTGGTCAAATAATCAATTTATTTATGAGTAGTCTTTTTTTAAATTAGATACTTCATTTATACATATTAAACAAAAAAGTCTGCCAGGTTAAAGGACAAATCTAAATTTAAAAATAAAATGAACAAAAATAAACTATTTTAGTGGGGTTTACGCTTAAGCAAAAGCTTTAAAAAAAAAAGCTTTATATGTTATGCTCCTCCAAACTGGCTGTGCCTGTGTTGATGACTTGCTTCCTCATCAGTTGTGCCTGTGTGCAATTTTGCGGTGCTCTTGGTGGATGAGTGGGCATTACTGAAATGAAGTGACTGTGTCTGTGTTCACAATTTTGCGTGTTGTAAGTAGATCACTGGCAAAAATTGGCCGCTCCCTTAGGCGCTCTGTCTAAATTGTGCACTCGCTAATTTGCGCTGCTTTAGTAAATCTGCCCCTAAATGTCTTGTCTTTGTAGTGTATTCAATTAAATATAGGTTGAAAAGGATTTTTAAGCCATTGTATTTTTTTTTAACGTTTTACACAATGTCCTAACTTCATTGGAATCGAGGTTGTAAAACCCATCTTAATTTGGGTCAAGTTTTCAAAGCAGCTGTCCAAAAATACTAACTGGCATCAGAGGCCAAGTTGACTCCTTAGTTCCACCCTCTTCCTCCGAGGCCATAGCCGGTGCTTAGTCCTGATTGATTCACCTGTTATAGTGACATCACAAAAACGCTCCATCTAAACTCTTTTTTCAAGGAGAGGAGCTTAACTGAACTTTAACAGCACAAAACACAGACGTGACACATAAGAGTGATTTAACTCTTGATATGTCTTGTAAGTCATAAAAAAAAAACATGTTGCAGACATGTTAACAAGAAAAAAAAAATCTCAATTTTAACTGGAGTGTCACTTTAAGCGTTAACTAGGGGTGGTGGAAAAAATTGATACAGCATAATATTGCGGTACTTAACACTTGGGATGATCACTAAATACCATGTATTGATATATTAATTATGTATTGTATGTAAATGTTGCAAACTCATGGGCATCAATTAACCAGTTGAGTTTTCAGTCCACTACATTATGCAAAGTAAGTGTGCATTGTCAGATGAAGTCATAGCTCGTCTTGTGAGATTTACTGCCAGGTGTACTAACTCTTTGGGATCGGACCACACGCATGCACGCAGCATCACAAGGCCACTTCAGGACGATGTAGCAACAACACACAGCCTCACAGCTCCACCATTTCAGCTTGTGTTGAAAGTGGACATTTGAAACTCTCTCCCAGTTTTTAAACAGTGTTGATAAGGCAAGTAAAACCAGAGTTATGAGAAAACAATATCCGTCATGCTTTCCCGAATATTTTCATCATATTTGGTGCACGTCTGGAGCAGCAAAAAACGGTAAAAATGGAAAATGAAACGAAGTGAAAGTGTGGATTCAAAACACAATGCTCGTTTTACGTTGATAGACCATGTATACACAGAGAAATGGTTTTAATTTTATAGTACAAAAATATTTACCTGTGTGTAAAGGTGGGATGTGCAAGCGTTGCGTTTCTTTCCATATATTTGTCATTTTACTTGACTTGATTTTTACAAAATGGAAAAAAATGGTCTGATCAGCTGATAATGACGTATTGTCATGTGGGATAATGACGTGTGCCGTGCTGCACTTCCAGGACATTTAAATTTTAAATCTATCTCTCTCTATCTCTCCCTCTAAATATATATAAAATGTAAAACATCTATCTATCTATCTATCTATCTATCTATCTATCTATCTATCTATCTATGTAACTATATTACACATATTTGTCATTTTACAAAATGGAAAAAAGTGGTCAGATCAGCTGAAAGTGTTGTACACACAAGGTGATGTGTCCCTCTGTTATTGTTGACAGGAACTGCTTTTTTGAGTGGCACAAATAATTTGTATTATCTTTTTGTGAAACATGATTGCTTTGTAAATAGTTGTACAAAAAAACGCCTGAGCACTGCCTGCATTTTCATGGAAATAGTTGTATATAACTTTGTTGTTTGCTAAATTTTTACATAAGTTTTTGAAATTTGCAATTTATATACATGGTTTGTTAGACATGTTTGTGCATTTCACATTAAAAAAATCAAACTTTTCATACTTGAACTTTATGTTTTTTGTGTGATTTTAGGTCCATTGTGTTAATATAATGTGCAAAAATGGAAAAAATAACTGAATTCACACATGTGGGGTTGTGCTGAAACAAATGACACCAAACAAGGCAAGGTAAACAGTTTTTAATATGAAATATTAAGATAAAATCAAAAGTAGTCAAAAACACCCAATTACACCCTGGTCCCACAAGGGTTAAGATAGAGGATGGAGAAACAACACGGGAGCAAGAACTGAGAAATGTGACAAAAGATTAATTCAGATGTCGAGACTTTTTTTGAATTTTATAACAAAGACTAAATGGAAGACCTTGACATGATGCACTTAACCCATAAGGAGGGCTGCACAAAAAAGAAAAAAAAAAAACACTTGAGGAACACCATGGACACACGTGCCCGGCACACACCCCTCTCTGCACTATCCAGTGGCTGCACAGCTAGCGGAGAACAGTCAAGCCAAAACAGCGACAAAGCCACTTTCAAACTCTGAGCAATTTCAGAAGACAACGCAGTCCACGGTGCACCCCACGTGTAAAGACCTGCATCCATACAGTGCTATGGAAAACAAAGGCCCCTGCCACATAATTAAGATGCCAGAGCCCAGGCATATGATTCCGTCTGACCACTATGGTGGTCCTCAAACTCCACTGAGAAGTGAAGACCAAAGACAAGGAATCCCAAGTGTAGCAGAAAGGACAGCACCAACCCTCGACGTGTGAACCTCCATAGTAGTGAACCCACACGTGACCATAACAGCACACCATCCCACAAAGGACTGGGATCGTCCATCCACTGAAACAAAAGTGACCAAACCTTTATTATATGAAACAGATGTTGACAAAATATTTGGTATGGCAATACTCAGTCTATCATGATATCGCAATACTTAAGGAAAGTTAGTATTTTGACAGAATTACATTTTGTCTCAAGTATTGCGATAGCATCATACCGTGAGGTCTCTGGCATTTCCCATTTTCGTTTAAAGAAAAAATGCAAAAGCTATTGGAGGAAATGCATCACAGTCACAACTTTCTGCATCAGATCAGTGAGTTGCTTCCATTATGGGAGAGCTCCCTTTATCAGGAATTACTGCAGATGGAGACAGAAACATGCCTCCACTTGCATCAACAGCAAACTCAGAATGTAGGGTGTTAAAGTGATTAAACACATTATATTAAATGCTAATTATACATTTTGACAGCCATCACTAATCGCTTGGTGTTTGGTCAGTAGCATGGGCCTCACTGTCTTGCCATTCAAAGAATTTTGTTCAATCGAAATACTTTTAAGCTCAGTAAGTAAACTCAAAATAAATCAGTGATGCAATGTCAGTGTAGTACTATTTAACTCTTTTTAATGAACTATATAATCTTGCACTTAGGGTGCAAACTCCTAATATCTTTGGCTGAAAATCAAAGATTGTTATAATTATAATACAAACTTTCAGGTATGAACATGGCCGACTGGTATACACGTTTGGGTTTTATAGATGTCAAAGTGTCATCTTGGCTACAGCTTATGTTGCAGCTTTCAAACCCTGTCTCTGTGAAATACTTGGCTACAAGATTTTAGGCTAAAAATATTTGCACACTCATCTGCAAGGTGACACTTATTGTGCTTTTGAAGATTCAAAGCTATTCAAGCCTCCAGCTTTGCCCTAGACCTGAAACGGTATATTAGGGTGAGTCCTCCAGGCATGGCAGAAAAGACAAGAGCCAATATTCAGCCAGTCGTGTATTAGCTTGGCCTCAAAGTAAAGAAAAAGTGGAAAAAAGCACCCCCTCCCTTGATATTTCTGTAAGGCAAATTGACTCTGGTTGTAATGGGTGGTCAAGGAAATTGCAGCAGTATTGATTGGGTAATGTCCAACACGGACATGTCGATAGGGTGTCTGAATATCTCAGAACTTAGCTCCGACTGGCTTTAATAAAAAATGACCTGCCTGGAGCAAGTTTACAGAAAGCAATGAGTCACTCACGGGAAATCTCTTCAAACCCCCTTCCATGTTTTAGGAAAAACAGAAAAAAAATAGGGCAACCAAAGACTTTTCCCTTGTAAGCCATATGCGACAAACAATCCTTCCTTCGATGTGTTTCTTTGCAGGAAAACAAGTGAGACGAGGGTTTTGTGAGATAACATTTTTTTTCTTTCTTTCTCGACACTTGTGAGAAACGTACAGATCCCAGTGTGGATAGATTATGCATAACCAATCAAACTCAGCGCCTGTCAGAAACATGCAGAGCGAGGCGAGGGGAGAGGAGGGGAAACGGGAGGACATGAGCGTTTGAGAGGAAGCGGGGAATCTGTCCCGGTGATGAAGAGGGATGGGAGCTCACAGCAGCCGGAAAAAAGAGAAGAAAAGGGGGAATCTGACAATGAAAGCCAGAGAGGTTGGGAGAGATTGGTGCCTATTCTTCTCCCGGGAAGGGAACAGTCGTAGAGGGGTTGGTTCCCATGGCAATAGCTCCCTCAATGAGCGTGTGTGCCGGGGGTATTTGTGTGGAGGGACTGTAACTGGGCCTTGAGACTGTAAGGAGATGAAGCTGACCAAGGCTGTAGCGAACTGCTGAGACACACTCGAGCCTTGAAACGGCAGAGAATCTCAGACACACAACTGTTTATTCGCCCGCTCTCTCCACCGCACTCATAACCCTTCTCTTTTTTTTTTTACCCTCCTCCCCATTGCATGCTCGCCATTATGTGCCGTCCTTGGGCATTCAAAGCAAATATAATAAAAATCCAATGAATTGAAAAAGTAATTCCACCTCTGGCAACCATGGCCGTCTTTTTGAGAAGAGGCACAAGGTTAGAATTGGAGATTTCTTCAGTTTTCAGCTTTTCTTTACGATCTGTTAGAAGTAAATTTGAGATGCTTTTTATAATGCATAAACCCAGGGACCTTAAAATTAATCTACTTTTTCACAGACTAGCTTATTAATTGACTTTTTAAAAAGTACTGAGAAAAGCAGTGAAATCGTTGTGTCAAGCCTGGGTTGTTATTCATTTTCTAGCATTTTGGAGTAGTCCTTTGTTCTGGATGATGAATTCAACTGCTGGATTTTCAGAAAGGACAAAGCCTTTAAAAAATAAATAGGCTACAGTATGTTTTTCATCATAAGCTGAAGTTTTGAGTGAGCCCCTTTCATGTGTTCACTTTTAACACAGAAGCTTTCAGTCTTCCCTGCTGACGATTGATTGTGTTTTATTGAGTTGTTTGCTTGATAGCAGGATTCCTTAGCTATTAAGGAGACATTGATATAGTATTTCCACATGTTGACATAGTTTTGCAGGTCTTAATAAAATGTTGGTGATGCTTTGGTCTAAGTGCCTGTGTTTAATTATTGCAGCACTGTTTTGACACATACTTTTGCAGCCTTCCTCAGAATGGCTCATTTCAGTGGATTTTTCTTTAAATGTTCGTGAGCCCCAGTTCACCCCACACTCCCTCTTTCCTCCCTTATGAGATCAGTTGTTGATGCCATATTGCTCAGGTTAGCTGGCTAGCTTCTAGCTCCAGTAGCGAACGCAGCCTGAACTATTAATGTAAAGTTGTCTGAAAGGTTGAATGAAATAAACCATCACTAGTGGACAAGGGTGTGTGGTTTTCAGACTCGACCGTGATCTAACAGCTAAGCTAGTGCTACCGCTAGCTTCTCTCACCAAGGCGAGCTCTAATGTGGTAGACAGACCAACTAGCCAAGCTAATGCTAATGGTCCGACCTACTGACTAAGCAAAGGGACACAAGAAACAGTATCAGTGGTGGACCAGGTGGGAACTGGGATGTCCAGTGTGGTGACTGGATTTTAAAGAAAAATGCCAATAAAAACCATGCTTGCTAAGCTAACTCCATAGTAGCACTGTTAGCTGTGAAGCTAATGCCAAGCTTGGGCTGTGAAACTCTGGGTGGAGCTGGATTCTATCAAAATGTAAAAATATAATTACTTGTAAGTGAAGAGAGATTTAAATATTTTTACTACAATCATATGACCCAAGAGAACATTTTAGAATTTTAAAACCCACAAACTCAACCATGTTTGAGTGAATGGTACCTGTAAAAGTGGATTGCTGGCCAGCCATAGATGGGATCTTGGTCAAATCTTAATGTTAGGAGAGGGATTAGCTGTTTTAATTGTCTTTTCATCATCCTTTTTTCATCATTCTTTTTCAGAATTGTTTTTTCATGCCCTTAAATCACTCTGAAATTAGTTGTATGGTACTGAAGAGACTAGCAATATAGTACACAGACTGCATTTTTACTAGCAAAATATACAATTATCCAATGTTTACTAACATATATCAGATAAATAATAAAGAGAAAGCTTCTTTATCAAAACAATAGAATACTATGGTATAATAACCACAAAGACAGAACCCTAAAACCATCAAAGATGATTAAGAGGTAGAATAATTAAACCAGTCAACATGGCAAAACATTAACTGATTCTGTTCAGTTGCAGTAAAATAGGATATCAGGATTATTTAATTAATGCTGGAAAGGTGCCTGAGCTAAACTACCTGCAGCCACTGTTTGCTGCTTTAGTTTCCCACTTTTTGTAATTGGTTTCACTAACTTCATTAGGTTCACCATTTGTTTCAACCAGGTAAGTTAATTTAATTGCATGTTGTTTTTTTAATAGCCCACTCTTGTGTTTCACTGCGTTTTGTTTTCTTTCTTGTTTTTCCTGGCTGAGTTTACCTTATTCTTTGCCAAAATAGTTCATGTTTTTTTTGTCAATCTTCATTTATTTATTTATTTATTTAATTTCTAATTGTTATACAGTAGTCACCTTTTCACTTTTTGTAATCAGATCTGTTGATACTTCAGATGCAGATTATCTTTAGTTTGCTTTTCAGAAAAGTTTGGACTGTTTATCCCTATAAGATTAATTTATTCTGAAAACTGATGAAGTACCAGATGTAAAAGGAGGGAAACTGTAGCCATAGATTTGAGTGATTATAGCTGGTAAAGCAAAAAACAATGTTAAAGAGCTCCTGTTATGGCCTTTGTCCACATGTTGACACAGATCCCAAAGGTGTTAATGAAATATCTGTAACATACTTTGATCAAAACAACTCAGGGTTTTACTGTTGTGGTGTCATTTTCCACATGGGGAAGGAGCTCATCTAATATTAGTTGTGTTGAGCTATTTAAATTGTTCTTCTTTGACTGGTTTATTGCAAACAGCTCATAGTTTGTACATTTTGCCAATAAGCCTAATTTGCAGAGGGAAGTGGGGAGGGGGTTGAATAATTTTTATTGCAACTGGAGAGTGTTGTTCTCTTCCCGTTGATGTTCCACAGCCAAAATATCCCCAGCACATTGATTTTCAAAAGGGTGTCAGTTTGGAAAACTTGCATGAAAACCAGAAATATGGTGAAATGACTTTTAATCATCAGTGCAAATATTTTTAGAAATTCCTTCAGGATAACCAAATATTAATGGTATTCCTGGAATTTATTTTTGAATGAAGATATGCCAGAATAAACAGATATGTTTGGAATTAGGCAGCTACTGAGGTGCATTTGGCCTCACAATAAAAGCTACCCACAGACACAAAAAAGTAGTGGATTGAAAAAAAAATGCACCTACTTCCACTTATTGTAAAAGCATATACTGTAGGTCAGGAAGTGTTATCTTCTATTATATTTAAAGTCAGTGAGCAGCGTCTTTGTTCAGTAGTGGCAGAGGAAATCTGATTTCAGTCCTGCTGAATGAACATAGATTTGCCATAACTAGGTTACCACAGCACATGTAAACTCATTCCCCGATTACCCACACAGCCTGATTCATCTCAGTAACCCGGTTACTTAAGTGCATGTAAGCCCACTTACTATAGGTCCCTCACTCGGAAGGCCTGGCCACGCTAAAGGTCAGAGCATTAACATCCGTCCTCGGTGTCCATTGTCATTTTTTTCCTCTTCTCTTTCCCATCCTCTCTGTAGCATAGGATTCAAAGTGGCAGAAGGAGAAGGAGGAAGAAGGGGGGGTGGAGTGGGGGATTTCCAGCTGCACTGCAGGAACCTTTTTGAAGCCGTTTAGCTGCTGCTGTCAGCTGAAGCAGCAGAGATGAGGCTGAAGTTCAGAGGGTTAGTGAAGGACAGCTTTGGCTCAAGGGCTTTGGACAAAATCAGTCTTTGTTTGCAAGCTGGTTGAAGCCACATGTTCCTTAAAAAATATCTCATGTCAGGGATTTCTATTATTGCCACCAAGGTCTGACTAAAATGAGGCAATCGGTGCTTTCCCATTACCTCCATAGCTCAGTTCAACTCTGGTGTATTTGCCAGTCTAGGTCACTTAGGGTGCTTTAAGAACTGCAGCATTCAGTCTATTTCATTTGAACCGTAGTTCTCTTTCTCCTTAAATGCTCTTCATTAAGTCTGGTAAAAACACAGTAAATACACTCAGGTGTCCACCAAAACAACATATATCATTCTGTTCCTAATAATCTTTAAATTACCATCACTGTCAGTGGCTTCTTGTAGTATAGGAGAATTGCAGTGATGTGTTATGTACCTTAATTTCCACACTGAGACACTGTGTGACCCCTCCGTGGATCGCCACCTTATCGTGGTGGAGGGGTTTGTGTTCCCTAATGATCCCAGGAGCTATTCTGTCGGGGGTAACTTCTCCCTGGTAGGGTGTCCCAACACAGATTGGTCCTGGGCAAAGGGCTAGACCAGTCCAGCCGTCAAGCAGTCCAGTAGATCCGCTTGAAAAAAGTTACGTCAAGGACCCAGTGTACCCAACACATGGGTCTGGGCTCACCACCTGGCAGAGGGGTCATGTGGACCATGGTGCTATGTGAACTGGGTGACAGTCTGGGCTATTCTACTTAGACCGCTGCTTCCATGACTTGAACCCCCGGATAAGCGATAGAAGATGTATGTACTGTATGTATGTATGGATGACACTGTTTGAAAAGAGACAGTCCTTAAAAGAGAAGCAGGCAAAGTGTATTGAAACTCATGCAGAAATAGGTTGAAGCTCAATTAGCGGCCATTAGCTGCTAACAGCTAACCGCTAGTGGCATCAGCGACAAAAGGAATGAGTTGAGGTTGGATGAACCATTCTGATTAGCCAGCTGTAATGCCTATGTGATGATAAAACGATTGTGGCTTTATCCAGGGCCCCCATAGCACAGCTAACATGCTAACTAGCAGCTGGTGCAAGTCATGTGACCCACAAAACTAGCTCAAGGGCTAGTTCTGGGTCTTGAGTGTATACACTGGGTCTTGAGTGTATTGCTTAATTACGCATCAGTTAGTTCTGACTGAGGAGTTTGATTGGACAATAGGGATTCCAGGAGTTACTATATTCCCTAATAATCACACTCTGATGTTTCACTGGATATGTATCACGGCTCTTCAAAGATGTTTTACTTAGTAACTGTTAATTACTAACTGTTATTTACTGTCAACTCTATCGATGGCTTCTTATAGATATGTGAAAATTTAATTAAGAAATTAAGATGCTCCAATAGTTGGGTTGATTGTTAAGCTGGGTTCACACTATAGCATTTGGACTGACTTTTACAGACATTTTGAAAAATCAGAGAAATTAGTCTAGACGCTGGTGAAATTATGTTCGTGAGCAGGTTTTTTTAAATCCAGCGCACATCAACTTTTACGAACTTTTATGAACTCTTGCTAGCATTTGCCAGCATTGCATTCAGTGTTGGCAAACTTTTGCTAACTTAGGCTAGCATATGTGCAGCTGTTGCCAACTTAGGTTAACTTAAGCAAACGAATACTCAGTGCAGGTCAGCTGACATCAACGTCAGGTGACGCCCATATAAAGATCAGCGTTTGTGTAGGCTTTGTGCCATTCTGGGCCTGCTATTGGTGTGAACGCATCTCCCTTGGGCATACGTTTCAGTAGTGGTGGGCGACATGGCCACTAAAAATGATATCACGATATTTCTGTGAATTTTCACGGTAACGATACACTATATCAAGGAATAGATTTTTCTTCTAAATTTATAAAGGACAGTTTCACAGGTCAGTGTTAATTATGTTCAACATATTCAGTAATAAACAAAACAATTCTTATTTCTCCAGTTTATAAAGAGCAGTTTAGAATGCATTTAAAACTTTTTTGATTCGGTATCAAATATTACCAGAATATATTATAAACCACCACATCTTCCCAGCGCACTGAGGGGTGGACTGGGACAAAAATCCAAGCTGGGAATTTGACTTCATCCTGTCGTTGGAAACCAGAAACCACCAGTTTTAGTGGGCCAACATTTTAAAATAACAGGTACCAAACTAGTTATAAATGCAATTATAACCTTGGGGTGGGACAAAAATTATAAATTTGGATTGTAATAGTCAACTGAGCTATTGATTATTAAAACAACTGATTGACTAATCTTAATTGAAATCTGGCGCTGCTTCTCATTTCTTCACCTTTTCAGAGTAAAAACACAAGGTAAGAGGCTTTAGGTAAAAAGTTACAATTCTGCATGAAAAAGGTCACAAATTTGTCACCAAAAACGTTCAAAATTAAAAAAAAATGTCCATCCATCTTCTTCCGCTTAATCCTTTTTGGGTCGCGGGGGGGGGGGGGGGGGGGGCTGGAGCCTATCTCAGCATCTTTGCGCAAGAGGCAGGGTACACCCTGGACAGATCGCCAGTCCATCGCAGGGCCAACACAGAAAGACAGACAACCATTCACTCTCAGTCATACCTAAGGACAAGTTAGAATCCCCAGTTTGATGCCAATTAACCTAACTTGCATGTTTTTGGAATGTGGGAGGAAACCAGAGAAATCCCAGAGTAAACCCATGCAGACATGGGGAGAACATGCAGACTCCACACAGATCACTGTTGGTCGGGGGCTGGGATCAAACCCAGGATCCCCTGGCCAAGGGTGAGTTGCTGTGCTGCCGCAGTGCTAACCACTCCGCCACCGTGCTGCAATAAAAAAAAAAAAAGTACCTTTATGAAAAGATGTTTAATGAGAAAAAACAAATTTAGGAGAGAACGGTAACAAGCAGATGAGAGTAATGTTGGTACTGCAGACTACATATAGCCTGTAGTTTTGAAAATTCTGCAGATTTTTCCTTAAAACATCTGAATAGTCCTGAAAACATTGCCTTATGAATGTAAGAGCAATTTAGCTATGGTTAATGCAACTCATTTATTACATTAAAAAATGTAAACCCTAAACTGCAGTAAGCAGCTACAGTAGTATAACATAACCACAGACACGCTTTCACCACATTACTTCTGTCTTTATCTCATTTCTATGCTCTGGGACATGAGGAGGTTTTGCTGCTTTTAACATATTAAAATAATTTTGTCTAGTCTGTTATTTCACCGGGTCAAGAAGAGGGTCTCAATAAAACAGGGAGTGAGTGGGCTTATTTAAAACTATTATTATTTCATCATTGTTATCATATTGAATATATGCTGGCCTATATGTCGTTTCCCAAGACACTTCTGCTGGTGAGACCTCCCGTCTCTCTCTTTCTGTCTCTCAGTTTACCCATAAGAAATCCCTGTTGCACAGACAAGTCCTGGGGCTGTTAACATATTTTTTTTTTCTTTCGGTTGGTTGAGTAAATCAAGCTGGAGCAGCCACAATGGAACGAAAATAAACCTCTGGACACTTCGGACGTCAGCAACACCGCTTCAGGACGAAGTAAAACTTTTCCCCAAAGTGCCGTTGTTATCATTGAGAAAAAGATGCAGGCAGATTATTCGCACCACTGCTCCGTTTTTTTTTTTTTTTTTTAAAAGATGGCAGCAGTCTGAAATGGCCTTAAAACTAATTTACTTTCTCACAACCAGACGAAGACGTCCAAGCACGGAGCGCCGCTTTTCCCGCGCCATGTTTTTTTTCCCGTTTCTATGGTAACACGTAACTTCCGTTGACAGCATAATGGACCCCAGATATCGCAATATTCATTTTTACACCAGTATCAGAATTTATGCTGGTATTACCGTGAACAATACGATATGGCACACCCCTACATTTTAGTATTTATTTTTGTTTTATATTCCTATGTAGTTACTTCTGCATATCCGTTTTCCCTGTTCATTCATTCATTCATTCTTCTAAAAAAAATACAGTAATGCCTATCTATGGACTGCAACAGTAAGTGCAGAATTAATTTAGTGCAGGGGTGTCCAATCATGTGCCATGGAGGGCCAAGACCCTGCAGGTTTTCTCTTCTCTCAGTCTCTCCAGCAGGTGTTTTCACTTGTCAGCAATCAGTGGGAAGAAATTCAGTGGAATCTGCTGTTGAAGACACTGGTTGGAGGTAAAGCCTGCAGGGTCTTGGCCCTCCATGGCACATGATTGGACACCCCTGATTTAGTGTATCACCATATAAATAAAATGACGGGTGATTATATTTTGACTGTTACAACTCTCTCCATTAAAACAACATAAAAACTTCAAAGAACACAACTTTCGCCAGTGTTTGCCAACAAACACCAACTATCATTAATTTTTACCAACTTTTGCCAGCAGAGCCAGACGTTTGCCAACATGTCAGTAAAAGTTGGTCCAAACGCTGTTGTGTGAATCCACCCTTAAGGCAGTGTGATCATGGCCCAGTTGAAACATTTCCTCTTTTTCCCCCTCCTTCTTGTTCACGGGATGCCACTCGTCTCCGCTAATGCTCACGGTGGTCTCTCTCAAACCACTCTCCCTCGTAGAGCCCTTGACGGGTACTCCTGACGACGACTCATGGATGATGCCAGATCAGTCGTGCAAAATCACCAAAATGCTGCTTAACATTCCACTTTACTTGTCAGATCGCGGAGATCAAAAGTCAGAAAACAAGGTTGAAGGAGACAAAGGGAGAGATGGAGGGAGGCTTAAAAGGGAGACTACACGAGGAAGAACACAAGAAACACAGTGTCCTAATTAATGTCTTCCCACTCCACTCCGAAGCATCTCATGCTGCCGGGTTTGATCTCAGCTACGTTGCTATCAAAGCCTTGTTACGTGGTCCTGTATTATTGTGGGGGAAGATCTCAGGGAGCATTAATCAAATCATTCAGTGCTATGAAGTCAGCAAGCTGGAGCTTTTTTTTTTGTTTCTGTACAGTTATTTTCCACACTGATGTGCAATTTACTAATTAGAGAAACAGTGCTGTTTACAACCCCACAAGGCAGAATTATGACCTTTTATGCTGTCATTTCAAGATGTTCCCACAAATCCGCCATCTGCTACTGACCTCGATTGTTTTATCGTTCAGTTAACAAATACTAAACAGGCAATTCCAGTGTCTAGCCTTCAATTATCAATAGGAAACTTAACTGCAAATGCACCGGGTTGGAACCTCTAATTAGCTGTCCACATGATCACCTTCCATTCCTTGTTCAGTGGCCCACAGTTCACCCTATCCCTTGCATCCTCTTCTGTAACACCAACACTCTCCATGTCCTCCTTCACTGCATTCATGAGTCTTCTCTGTGGTCTTCATCCAGCACCACCACCTATCTTTTTGTCAGTGCCACCTTCTCCAAACCATACATCATAGCAGGTCTCACTACTATCTTGTAAATCTTCCCTTTCACTCTAGCTGCTATCCTCCTGTCACAAATCACCCCTGACACTCGTCTCCACCCACTCCACCCTGCCTGCACTCTCTTCTCCACCTCTCTTGTGCACCGTCCATTGCTTTGGATGGTTGACCCCAGGTATTTAAACTCACCCGCCTCCACTGCCTCAACTCCTTGCATCTTCACCATTACACCTGTCCCCCTCTCCCAGCTGATCCCTGATGTAATCCCACCCCATCCTTGAATTCATCTGTCACTCCTCCAGCACACCTCACCGCTGTCCTTATCCATGTCCTGCATCACCCTGACATACTGACATGCCACTCTTGACTTCCCCATACAATATACCACACTTCCTCTCTTGGTACCCTGTCATATGTTTTCTCTAGATCCACAGAGACACAGTGTAACTCCTTCTGGCCTTCTCTATACTTCTCCATCAACACTCTTAAAGCAAACGTTGCATCTGTAGTACTCTTTCTTGGCATGAAACCATACTACTGCTTACAGTGATCATCATTTCTCTTCTTAACCTGGCTTCAAAAACTCTTTCCAAAATCTTCATAGTATGGCCTCATCGAGGAGAGTGAAGTCGTCATTTCTTTTTCTTACTTTTCGTACTTGTAAGTATTTTTTCATGACTGCTCTTACTTCTTGAGTATTTAAAAAGGTGACACTACTTTTATTTGAGTACAATTTCTAACAGCTCTGCCCACCTCTGCTTGAGCTAGACAGTTTCCATCTTTGCTCTTACTTATTCTTCCACTCATTTCTCTCTGAGCACTCTGTCACTCCCTTAAGATGTCTCTGGAATGGCTGTAAATGACTCTGTACTACATGTCTGCAATAAAGCAACTGATTGCTGAGGTTACAGCCATTAAAAAATGTGATATGTCAGTTGAGTGTTTTTTTTTCTGCTCCAAAGTGGCTACAAATCAATTAGATGAACTTTAATAATGTGCCACATCCCTGGAGAGGTGAACTCCGGAGATCAGTGTGAGCAATGAAAGGCAAGCCGTTTCTGGCTACAGAACAGACTACACAAATGCTACAGGAACGCTCAGCTGCTAGGGGGCCCCCAAGCTGACTTTCAACATTTTTTTATTTTTTTATTTTTTGGGGGGGGGGGGGGGGGGGTTAAAATGATCTTTAACTTTTTACTCAAAAATTTTAAACTTGCCCAAATGCCTCCTGGACGCCTCCCACTTGAGGTGTTTCAGGCACGTCCCACTGGGAGGAGACCCCGGGGCAGACCCAGGACTCGCTGGAGAGACTGTCTCCCAGCTGGTCTGGGAACACCTTGGTATCCTCTCTGAAGAGCTGGAGCAGGTGGCTGGGGAGAGGGAAGTCTGGGCTTCTCTGCTTGAACAGCTGCCTCCACGACCCAGACCTCCAGAAAAGCAGTAGAAGATGGATGGAGGGATGGAATTTTAAACTTTTTTGGGGGTAAATATGTTTTTCTTATTAATCTGTTACTTTTTTCTTGTAAATCTACTTTTTCTTATAAAGTTGCTGCTTTATTGTTTCAAATTTGCATCTTTTTTTCTCATAAATGTGGGTTTTTTCTGGTAAATTTTGAATTTTTTTGTAAATTTGCATCATTTTCCCCATAGATTTGCTGCTTTTATGTCATACTTTTGCTAATGTTTTTCTGATAAATTTGCTACTTTTTTCTTTTGAATTTGCAGGATTTTTCTTGTGAATTTGCAACATTTTTCTCATAAATTTGGGACTTCTTCCTTGAAAATTTGAACTTTTTTTCTTGTACATTTGCTACTTTTGTCTTTAGGATTTGCAAAATTTTACTTTCAAATTTGCAACATTTTGGCATAAATTTATGACTTTTTCCCCTTGAAAATTAAATTTTTGTCTTGTAAATTTGTCTTTTTCTTATATATTATATATTTTTCTCATAAATTTGCTCCTTTTTTCTTTTAAATTTGCTAAATTTTACTTTTAAATTTGCAGCATTTTAAATTTTTTTTCCTTTAAAATTTAAAACTTTTTTGTAAATTTGTGACTTTTTTCTTGTATATTTGCAAGGTTTTTTCTCATAATTTGTGACTTTTTCTTATTAATTTGCTTCTTTTTTCCTTTGATTTTGCAAGATTTATTTGTAAATATGTAATATTTTTTTCCATAAATTTGTGGCTTCCCTCCCAACATTTTAACTTTTTTTCAAGTAAATTTCCAAGTTTTTTTTCTCATTAAATTGCTACTTTTTTTCTTTTGATTTTGCAAAATTTTACTTGTGAATTTGCAACATTTTTCTCATAAATTTGGGACTTTTTTCTTTCAAAATATGAACTTTTTTCCTTGCAAATTTGTGACTTTTAAAGTTTTTGTTTTTTTTTTAATTTTTTTATTGACGGGGGATTTTTTTTTTTTTTTTTCCTTTAAAAGTTTTGGAACTCTTCCCCATTACAAAAATGAGGGCCCCCAAACACAGTCTTGCATAAAGCCCCCAAAAAGCCAGACGCGCCCCTGCCTGAAAGCAAAGCAAGTCTTGGGCTGATGTGGTGATTTTGATTGACATCTTAAAAAAAACCATCAGCGGAAGCCAAGGATCTCCCTGTTGTTTACTATCAGATTCAGCACAATACGAAGTGCTGTGGGATGTTTGGGCTTGTTTGGGCCAACGCTGAGTGCATCACAGCCACAACAAAGCATCTGAATGTCGATCTGAGCTTATGAGAAGGGGGAATTTTATCGAATAAAACCTCTTATCGAATAAAACCTCAAAGTGCCATTAGCAAGAGAAAAAAATGGCGAAAGGATCGTTGCTAATTCAGCAAAAGGGAAATCAATGGTCTTCTTCCTGTTTCTTTTTTTTTTCATAGCATCAGCCTGCCCTGGAAAAGATCTCAGACTAAAAACAGTGAGGCAAAGGTGACCAAAGCCTCAGAGGAAAGATTACAGGGAAGAAAGTTCCTCGCCATTTCCTGAAAATCTGTGTTTCTTCCACCAGTTCAGCTCCCAGAAAACTCTCATTTGTCTTCATCTCACATAGTCCATCTCTCAACTCGCTATGCAAATACAAGCCCCCCATTTTTTTCCCCTCGTTCACTTTGTTTTCCCTTCACGCCCCTCCTTGTTGCCGTGAATACCTCTCCTCCATCTCTTGTAGGCTACATGACAGAGCCTCATCTTCCCTTTTGTTGTTCCTCCTCTCTCTGGGGTGAGGGGAGACGTGATGAAAGATATTTACAAGTAACTGTAGGCAACAGCAGAAGTACAAGACTCGGGGAAAAAAAGTCTGAGCTTTTCTTTTCTCCTGCTTTCTTTGATGGCATGTGTGACGCTGCATGGGAAACCATACCAGAAGTAAGAGGCAGTTTAAGGGAAGGGGGCTGAGGAGCTGCTAATGTGATGAGAGTTAGGACTTTTGGAGTGATATAGACTTTAGAATTCATGGTTTGGTGCACCTTTGCCTTTGGAACTGCCTTAATTCTTCATGGTATAGATTCACCAAGGGGCTGCAAACATTCCTCGAAGATATTGATTCATATTGGTATGCTGGCATCACACAGTTGCAGATTTGTTGGCTGCACATGCATGACACTCCATATATGCATCCATTCTTTCATGTTTGTGCCAAATTTTGACTCTACCATTGGGATGATACGGCAACAGTGGAGACTCCGAGTTACTGTTGTCCTTCTGTCAGCTCAAGCCAGTCTGGCCATTCTCCTCTGAACTCTGGCCCTGAGAACTGCTTGCTCACTGGATATTTTCTCTTTCCCCATTCTGTGCCAACCCAGGAGGATGGTGGTTGTGGAGATAGTTCTGAAATACTCAAACCAACAACCACGCCATGTTCAAACTCTCTAAAGTCACGTTTCTTTCCCATTCTGATGCTCGGTTTGAATTTCAGCAGCTTGTCTTGACAATGTCTACATGCCTAAAGGCACTGAGTTGCTGCCTTGTGATTGGCTAATCAGATATTTGCCTTAACAAGCAGTTGAAAAGGTGAAGTGATCACCAAGTGTATCCATGTTTAATGTTGCAGCATTGCACCGAGACAAATTCCTAGTTTGTGTACTACATGAACAATGGCAATAAATCTCATTCTGATTCTGATTCTGATCTATAACTTTGGTTTGATTTTACACTTTGTTGTTGATCCACTTTGCCTTAGGTGAAGACAAGATTGGCTCTAACTATTCTGGCACCTCTTTAGTATAGGAGCCTCCTGTACAGGGGACTGCGTGAGACTGCCTATATGGTCTATGGCAAGAGCTGGCCCTGGACAAAGATGAACTTGCTGCCTATTCCCACTGGCTTCATAATGATTTTTTAAAATCAGATATTGGATGCTTCCCCCATTAATTGGCAACTTTTTTCCAATGCATGACTGCTTTTAGTGAATTTGCAGCATAATTGTTTTCATCTGTTAATCACTTTCAATGATTGTAATCAACAGTGAAAGTCCAAGCCATTTTTGCTTCTGTTTTCATTGTTGCCAAGGTCATTTATGATGCTGTGAAGTAAAATGTACTAGCCCTGTGTGACAGTTTTTAAAGAAGTGACTGTGGTGCTTTTAAGGACTCTCACGACTCCAGCTTTTCCTCCAGATCCCCGCTTGGCTCTCTTTGTTCCTGAAACAGAAGCCTGTCACTCGTCCTGCATGACTCGTGCTGAGCAACAAAGATACGGCGCCTCCGTGACATGTCAGACGTGCTGAAACCAGTAAAAGGGGCTTCAGAGGCTTTGCCCACTAAAACCGAGAGGCAAGCTGTGCACACGTGTTTGGGTATTAATCAGAAGCCCATCAGCTTGTGGGCCCTTTTCAAAGAGCTGCTCTGAGTCGTGCAGAGATATGAATGTTCTACATAGACGGTCATAGATAGATAGATGTACTTTATTGATCCCAAACTGGGAAATTACAGTGTCGGTGCTGCTGGAAACAGAGGCTTTGGTGACGCCACGTAATGAATCCCCTGCTTCATCTCCAACCAGCTCTGATCACCACTGTTTCTATTCATCCATCTTCTTCCGCTTAATCCTTTTTGGGTTGCGGGGGGCTGGACCCTATCCTAGCATCTTTGGGCGAGAGGCAGGGTACACCCTGGACAGATCGCCAGTCCATCGCAGGGCCAACACAGAGAGACAGACAACCATTCACTCTCACAGTCATACCTAAGGACGATTTAGAATCCCCAGTTTTGATGCCAATTAACCTAACTTGCATGTTTTTGGCATGTGGGTGGAAACCGGAGAAATCAAGGAGTAAACCCACGTAGACACGAGGAGAACATGCAAACTCCACACAGATCTCTGTTGGTCGGGGGCTGGGATCGAACCCAGGATACCCTGGCCAAGGATAAGTTGCTGTGCTGCTGCAATGCTAACCACTCCACCACTCAGCTGAGTCTTAATTGTGTGCTCCTTTTCTTTCTGGACGCTTCGTGCCATGCCCTACAGATGAACAATATCCAGCCCAGTCACACCCTCTCCATTTCCCCTTTATCTCCCTTGATTGATTCTCACCTTTTTCCATTTTTCCCATTCACCTCATTACCAGAAATCCCCATCGGTGTCTCATTTCCTGTTTCTCCCCTCTCCTCCTTCTTACATATACAATAGGGCAAATAAGTGTTGAATGTGTCGACATTTTTCCCCAGTACTTGTATGTCTAGTAAGTTTCAAGTTTATTTCACAAATTATTTAAAATACATATACAGTGGTGTGAAAAAGTGTTTGCCCCCTTCCTGATTTCTCATTTTTTGTATGTTTGTCACACTTCAATGTTTCAGCTCATCAAACAAATTTAAAACAAGTAAACACAAAATGCAGTTTTTAAATGAAGGTGTTTATTATTAAGGGTAAAAGAAAATCCAAACCTACATGGCCCTGTGTGAAAAAGTGATTACCCCCCTGTTAAAGCATAATTCAACTGTGGTTTATCACATCTTTGAAAAGCTGAGTTAAATTTCTCTTGCCACGCCCAGGCTCGATTGTTATGTCTGTAAATAACACTCTTAGTCTTTTATGCCATGCAGCCAACTGACTCTTTATTAGAAAACATACAACTATATAAGATAAGATA
The DNA here is from genome assembly GCA_020510985.1 of Pholidichthys leucotaenia. Lineage (NCBI taxonomy): Eukaryota > Metazoa > Chordata > Actinopteri > Cichliformes > Pholidichthyidae > Pholidichthys > Pholidichthys leucotaenia. Next base: position 52,922,797 of record CM035849.1, on the reverse strand, counting down.
AGATAAGCCTTTATTAGTTCCACAGTGGGGAAATTCCAGGATTGCAACAGCACAGGGATAGCAACACTCAGAGCAACAATCAAGAAGACAAGAAAAACAAGAGCAGTGAATATACATATGTACATATAAATATATAAATATATAAGCACACAGTGCGGAGCATTGTAGCTAGATGGAATAAACAGCATAACCGTCCGCTTAGTTATCCTACATAGTATGATTATGTACCCATACATATTGTCACCCTCCGCAGCGACCGATATTGTCCTAGTTGTATACCAGAGGGGACCATTGTGTAAGTCTATTGCGTCTTTTGCATTCAATACTATTAGGTCGTCACGTTTTTTTGCCATCTCTGTGAGCAGCCCTGCTTAGGTTATACAGTCTGACAGCCATAGGTAGGAAGGGCCTGCGAAACCTCTCAGTTGCACACCTAGGATGATGTAGTCTACTGCTAAATGAGCTCCTCAGTGCATTCAGTATGTCCTGCATAGGGTGGGACTCGGACTCCAGCAGAGATGACAGTTTAGCCACCATCCTTCTCTCTCCTATCTCCTCCACTGGGTCAAGGCGCTGCCCCAGGACAGAGCTAGCTTTCTTGATCAGTTTGTTCAGTCTCTTCCTATCGGCTGCTGTAATGCCACTGCCCCAGCAGACCACTCCATAAGTGATGGCTGATGCCACCACCGTGTCGTAGAATGTCTTCAGCAGCGCCCCTTGTACACCAAAAGACCTGAGTCTCCTCAGCAGGAACAGCCTGCGCTGTCCCTTCTTGTAGAATGCGTCGGTATTGTGTGACCAGTCTAGTTATACAGTCTGGCCGTAGCCCGCCTGACGTTGCTACCCAGGCCGGGTACGGCAAACCCAGAGGGCCACACACACACCACGCTCACTACACATCATTCCCCTTCCCCTTACAAAAGTGTAAAACACATACACACAATTCAGACCCATTCTAATTTAGGACCTGAATCATGCACAAAGAAAACAGGGAACAGTGAACTGTAACAGCCTACAACATTCACTCAAAACCAACTAAAATTAGCGTTTCTACATAAAATAATCCCATATCACCACACTCATTCATAAGTACAGCACACTTACAGTTCAACACACATGCAAACATATATATCCATTATAATTACTATTTAACACATGCACATATGAATAACTACAACCCCATATAGACATATTTACATTAAATTTTTTTTTATCACGTTACACCACAGTCCACGGGCAGCCAAGGGTGAAACCAGCTTGGGGGCCCAGGGCAGCCCCACGGCATGTGCGCCCCTGGCCGCCGCCTGCCCCCAGGATCGAAGCTGACCTCCCCGGCAAAAATGTCTCTTTTCCTCACCCTCGGCCGCTTCTCTCGTCTGGACCCGCAGTGTTGCTACCCAGCACACAGTCCTTCCATGTCTGTCAGTCCGCCCTCGACCGTCTTCGGAACTGCTGCAGCTGCCGCCACTATAGCCCCAAACACTCCGGCCCCCTGTGGCCAAACTCTGGGGAAAACCGGAGCTCGCTCATCGTTGTCGCTCATTGACTCGGGCACCTCGCTGTAAGGCCCAGCATCCTCGTCCAAGGCGCTTTGAGCCCTGGCACTGAGGTCCTGCCCAACCCCCTTTCCCGGCACCTCCTCTCTGTCGTCCGAGGTGCTCCACTGTGCCGTCTCTGTGTCCGGCTGCCACTGCTGCTTCCCAGGACTTTCAGCATCTCCCGTGTCGGTGTCACCCAGGCACCCTGTCGCTGCGCCCAGCACCATCATCCAAGGTACTCCACTGCACTGCCTCTGTGCCCGGCTGTCGCTGCTCCGACTCCAGCGTACTGAGCTCCTCGGCTGGCTTGCCGTCTTCGGTGACCGGGGGCTCCCCCACCTGTGGCCCCGGTTCTGCCTTGAAGTCTAGCTGGTAGCTCATAGCTTGGTTTTAGTGCGCACCTAGCTTCATGGCTAACTTCCCCATAGTCACTGACTGAGCTGTTAGCTTCCCCGAGCTAGCTATCTTAGCTTCTTTTGACACCAACAGCTCTTCTACCCACAGCTTCGTGGTCCTCGTATGTTCGGCAAAACATTCAGCCAGCTGCCTGATAGCGTCCGTATAAGACTCCATTTCTCACAACATACAGAGAATTTTCCGACCTTATTCGCCGAGATGGTGGACCAGAAGTGCTTGTCTTTGTACTCCGTCGAGTCTACTTAAGCCCAGCACCGTGATGTAACCCTCGAACATGGCCAGCCACTTCGGCCACAGGATTGTTGGCTCTCCCGGATATTCCAGAAACGGTGAAATGGTGGAGGTAGCCCATACGCCACCATAGTTTCTCCTCGTTGCCAAAATGTTATGTCGGTAAATAATAGTCAGGAGTCTCTCTTATGCCATGCAGCCAACTGACTCTTTATTAGAGAACACACAAGTATATACAGTCTGGCCGTAGCGCACCTGACGTCACGACCCAGGGTGGGTATGGCAAACCCCGAGGGCCACACACACACCACACTCACTGCAGCGATGACTCATCCAAGAGTTCACAAAAGACCCCACAACAACATCCAAAGAACTGCAGGCCTCACTTGCCTCAGTTAAGGTCAGTGTTCATGACTCCACCATAAGAAAGAGAGTGGAAAAAATGGCCTGCATGGCAGAGTTCCAAGATGAAAACCACTGCTGAGCAAAAAGAACATAGAGGCTCATCTCAGTTTTGCCAGGAAACATCTTGATGATTCCCAAGACTTTTGGGAAAATACTCTGTGGACTGACGAGACACAAGTTGAACTTTTTGGAAGGTGTGTGTCCCATTACATCTGGCATAAAAGTAACACAGCATTTCAGAAAAGGAACATCATGCCAACAGTAAAATATGGTGGTTGTATTGTCATGGTCTGGGGCTGTTTTGCTGCTTCAGGACCTGGAAGACTTGCTGTGTTAAATGGAACCATGAATTCTGCTGTCCACCAAAAAATTCTGAAGGAGAATGTCCCGCCATCTGTTTGTGACCTCAAGCTGAAATGCACTTAGGTTCTGCATCAGGACAATGATCCTAAACACACCAGCAAGTCCACCTTTAAATGGCTTAAGACAAACAAAATGAAGACTTTGGGGTGGTCTAGTCAAAGTCCTGACAGGAATCCGATTGAGATGCTGTGGCATGACCTTAAAAAGGCGGTTCATGCTCAACAACCCTCCAATGTGGCTGAATTACAACAATTCTGCAAAGATGAGTGGGCCAAAATTCCTCCACAGCGCTGTGAAAGACTTATTGCCTGTTATTGCAAATGCTTGATTGCTGTTGTTGCTGCTAAGGGTGGCCCATCCAGTTATTAGGTTTAGAGGGGAATCACCTTTTCACACAGGGCCATGTAGGTTTGGATTTTTTTCCCCTTAATAATAAACACCTTCATTTAAAAACTGCATTTTGTGTTTACTTGTGCTATCTTTGTCTAATATTTAAATTTGCTTGATGAACTGAAACATTCCACGTCCCTTTACCCTCTCGAAAATCCTTGAGGGTTTGTGGGAGTTTGCCCAACCAGTTTACATACAGTATGTTTTGTGGACTTGGAGAAGGCATTCGACCGCGTCCCTCATGGTTTTTTGTAGGGGGTGCTTCAGGAGTATGTGTGGACTTGTTGTTACGAGCTATTCGGTCTCTGTACAACTGTTGTGAGAGTTTGGTTTGTATTGCCAACACTCGGTCGGACTCATTCCCAGTGAGAGTTGGACTCCGCCAGGGCTGCCCTTTGTCACCGATCCTGTTCATAATTTTTATGGACATTTCTGGCCACAGCCAGGGAACGGAGGGTTTCAGGGTTGGTGACCACAGGATCTCATCTCTGTTGTTTGCAGATGATGTTGTCCTGCTGGCTTCATTCAGCAATGACCTACAGGTCTTACTGGGATGGTTTGCCGTTGAGTGTGAAGCGGCTGGGATGAGAATCAGCACCTCCAAGTCCGAGTCCATGGTTCTCAACCGGAAAAAGGTGGATTGTCCTCTCTGGGTTGGGGACAGGCTCCTGCCCCAAGTGGAGGAGTTTAAGTATCTTGGGGTCTTGTTCGCGAGTGAGGGGAAAATGGAGCGATAGATCGACAGACGGATTGGAGCAGCAGCTGCAGTGATGCGGACGTTGTACCGGTCTGTTGTGGTGAAGAGGGAGCTGAGTTCTAAGGCAAAGCTGTCGATTTACCAGTCAATCTACGTTCCTACTCTCACCTATGGTCACGAGCTTTGGGTAATGACCGAAAGAACGAGATCGCGGATACAGGCGGCTGAAATGAGCTTTCTCCGTAGGATTGCTGGACTCACCCTCAGAGATAGGGTGAGGATCTCAGTCATCCGGGGGAGGCTCAGAGTAGAACCACTGCTCTTCCACATTGAAAGGAGTCAGTTGAGGTGGTATGGGCATCTGATTAGGATGCCTCCTGGACGCCTCCCACTTGAGGTGTTTCAGGCACGTTCCACTGGGAGGAGACCCCGGGGCAGACCCAGGACTCGGTGGAGAGACTATGTCTCCCAGCTGGTCTGCGAACGCCTTGGTATCCTCTCTGAAGAGCTGGAGCAGGTGGCGGGGGAGAGGGAAGTCTGGGCTTCTCTGCTTGAACTGCTGCCTCCGCGACCCGGACCTCCGGAAAAGCGGTAGAAGATGGATGGATGGATGGATGTGAAGCGGCTGGGATGAGAGTCAATACCTCCAAGTTCTGGTCCATGATCCTCAGCTGGATAAAGGTGGACTGTCCTTTCTGGATTGGGGACAAGCTCCTGCCCCAAGTGGAGGAGTTTAAGTATCTCTGGGTCTTATTCACGAGTGAGGGGAGAATGGAGCGAGAGATTGATAGACGGATCGGAGCAGCATCTGCAGTGATGCAGACATTGTACCGGTCTGTTGTGGTGAAGAGGGAGCTAAGCTCTAAGGCAAAGGTGTCAATTTATCAGTCAATCTACGTTCCTACCCTCACCTATGATCATGAGCTTTGGGTAGTGACCGAAAGAACGAGATTGCAGATACAAGCGGCTGAAATGAGCTTTCTTCGTAGGATTGCTGGACTCACTCTCAGAGATAGGGTGAGGAGCTCAGTCATCCGTGAGAGGCTCAGAGTAGAACCGCTGCTCTTCCACATTGAAAGGAGACAGTTGAGGTGGTCTGGGCATCTGATCAGGATGCCTCCTGGATGCCTTCCACTTGAGGTGTTTTGGGCACGTCCCTCTGGGAGGAGAATGTGGGGCAGACCCAGGACTCGCTGGAGAGACTATGTCTCCCAGCTGGTCTGGGAATTCCTTGATATCCTCTCTGAAGAGCTGGAGCAGGTGGCTGGGGAGAGGGAAGTCTGGGCTTCTCTGCTTGAACTGCTGCCCCCGCAACCCGGACCTCTGGAAAAGTGTTGAAGATGGATGGATGTATCGATTGATCTGAAAAATTTAAGTGTGACAAACATACAAAAAAATGAGAAATCAGGAAGGGGGCAAGCACTTTTTCACACCACTGTACAATTCCCATTCTCATGCAAAATAAAATCTTTGTAAGGCTACTCTCTTGAAATTTTCACCAGACTTTTGGTATTGCAGACTGACTTTAAATCTTGAAGATTCCAGGGAGCCTCTTATGATCCTGATCTTTAGTGCTTTCCACAAAATTTTAATTGGATGTAAGTCAGGTGATTGACTGTGTGTTTGAGATCATTGTCATTGTCTCGTCCTCATCGCCCTAGTGGGTTTCAGCAGATTATTTTCAAGAATACTGTGGTACATGGCTCCTTTCATTCTTCCTTTTTTAAATGAAGTCTGCCAGTGATGCTTTCACCTCCAAACTTTACTACTGGAGTAGTGTTTTTTGGGTGATGTGCAGTGCCATCGTGTCAGGTCAGACACTGGTTTTCTTGCTACCATGAAAACCAGTACTACCTGTCTCATGGGTCGGGCCGTTGGCGACTCAACCGGCAACCCCGCCCTTCCGAGGGCGTGGACGGTGAAACTGGGCATCCTGGCAGAACTAAAAGCAATATCCGTCACAGGTCTGTGGTGGACCACTTCCAGTTACCCGGGGTGAGACTGGAAATCCTGGCAGATAAGCACATCTGTCGCAAGGTCTGTGGTGAACTTTTGCCAGTCGGTGCATCGTGACATGCACTACACAAGGAGCAGAGATAAACAAACCTATCATCTGGTCAGTCACTGCAACAGATACTGGAGTCAGTTTGTCTTTCCCTGTCCTTGCCACTGATAATTCCTCTATCTGCCAAGAATGTGTCGCTAGTCCAGCAAAAGCTAGTGGTACTCAAATACTTTGCAAGTAGTTTCATGAAATGGTCAGTCAGAAAGCAACTCATACCGGCTCGGATGCCACCCGGGTTAACAAAGTCAGGAGTTCCTGGCAGCAGAAGGCGAAGGACAGAGCTGCGTGGAGGAATCTGATCAGACCTAAATGAAACAGTCATTGCCGTCCCTGACAGATTGCTATGATGATGATATGCAGTGCCATCATGACAGCCATAAAGTTTTATTTTTGTGTTGACTGACCACACTGCATTCTCACAGCATTTTATAGGCTTGTCGAAATCCTGCTAGCACACCTAAAGCAGCTTCAATGCAGAGCTGGACAATTTGACCTTAAATGAGCATCACTATTAATTGACCCTTTCACATCGGTTTTCAGATTTTTGGGGGGGTTATTTTTTTTTTCTCCCTTCTTCTTACTGACAAGGCTTGTAATTAAGCGATATTAAACAAGAGTGGGGTATCATATCACTACAGTGCGGTAGTAGAAATAAACATCTGACTGTTAAAACCAAAGTCCGTATATATGAGGCCTGCGTTCTTAGCATACTTCTCTATGGATCTGAAGGCTGGCCTACATACAGGCCTCAGGAATCAAGGCTGAGCCATTTCCATGTCAGTTGCCTGAAGTCTGTCATAGGTGTCACCTGCGAGGACAAAATGACAAATGAGGAATTGTTCAGAGTCACCATCTCTGGACCATTGTCCTCTCGTGTAAAGCTCTTCAGACTGTGTTGGACTGGTCATGTGCATCGGGTGCCCAGAGAAAGAATTCCACATATGCTTCTACACAGTGTCCTTAAAGAAGGCTCTCATCCTCCTCTCTTGTCCATCCTCGACTATGACAAAGATGCTGTAAAGCTGGAACTGACAAACTTTAATATAAACCCACAGAACTGGACAACTATCTTAAAATCATGATGGATGGCCATCAGCTATTCACTGTGGCCAAGCTATCGATATGAGCAGATATCTCGACAAACTCCAAAGACATCGCTCAAGACGTTTCACTACTAGTAAATAGTGATGATCTCCATGGCTCTGGTGACAGTGACAGAAGCTGGCCTGAACTGTTGTCATTTCACACACAAAATGTAAATGTAAAAGAGGCACCATCGTAAAAAAGGTCCTTACCTCAATTTGTATATTCCTGGTAAAATAAAGGTTAAATAAAAAATAAAAATAAACATTGTCCAATATTTACAACCCATACCTCTTGAGGATTTGTGGGTCACATAACATTCACAGCGGCTAATTAGCTTGTTAGCTAATCACCACATAGTGATTGTTTAATTCTGAATCATGTTTAATTCCGAATTTTATTGATTTTTATTGCTCTTGTTCTTAAATTAGTATATTTTGTTGTTTTTCATTGTTTTACACTTTTTTATTGTTTTATTGCTCATATTCTTGTGCACCTTAACTTTTGTAACTAATATTGCCAATGTTTCTGTACTCCATATTTATTGTAGATTGTGTTTATGTCTCTATTTGTATGTACTTCAGCACCATTTGTCATGGATGTCCCTCGGGGCAGAGATATGAGACCCACGCACCAATTGCGAGTTTGGGCAATTTATTGCAAAAAGCAACAAACATAAAGTTTAACAGAGCGTTCAAAACTCAGAATCCAAACTAAGGAGAAAAAACTTACAGAGACTGTGCTCCAGAGCAAGGCAGGGCTCTGGTGGAGACGAGATGAGAATAACCATTAAGACAGTGGCAAATAAGAAAATGAAATGCAGTTCTTAAATAGGGACAGAATGGATAACACAAATGATGACAGGTGTGGGTTCACATGAGCAGGCAAAAAGGGAACAGTGAATGGTGATTGGGATCAGCTGAAAGAGATGAGGGGGGAGTGGCTGGGCTTGACAGCTGACAGGGCGACGCCCATGCAGAGCACAAAACCAGAAATGCAGCCTGACAGCTGTCAGCCCAGAGAAGGACACCACAGTATAAATATAAAGAATAAACATAATCAAATAGACTAATAAATGATTATAAATTTAAATGAAACAAAACTGAAGCCTAAACAGAAAAATAGAAAGCAGTACAAAAACTCAAAGCACAAAATACAACAAATATATAGAAATACAAAGAAAAAGCCACAAGACTGAGTCTGGCAGAACTACCAGAGCTCAGCTCGTGACAGAGCCCCCCTCTCAGGGGGTGGACCCTAGACACCCCAGGGTAACACCAAAAGAAAAAGAAAAAGCCTCCCCCCCCCACAACAGGGCACAACAATAACCCACCCAGGGTGGTTGGTGGGGGGAACAGGCTAGGAGGGAAGGAAACAAAACCCCTCTCAGGACCCACACCAGTCAAGCCCTCAACCCCTCTAGGCCCCCTGGACCGAGGAGCTGAACAGTTCAGGCGGGCGACCAGAATTCCAGGCCCGCCAGTTCGCATGACAGTACGAGTCAGGTGGCCTCCCAGAGAACATGGGCCACCCAATTCTGCAGCACCATCTGTCGGGTGCCCTGCCAGAGTTCTTCAGCCACCCGAACAGAAGAGGTGGCCCAGGAGGCAGCCGCCCGACAGGAAGGGCAAACAGTGAGCAGGAGAGGGGAGTCGAGGGAACCACGATGGCGTCAGGCAGCGGAGGAGGAACCACGATGGCGTCTGGCAGAGGAGAGGGAACCATGGCACCCTCGGTGGCTCTGGGCTGGAGTGGAGCTGCATCCTCGGTGGCTCCAGGCTGGAGCGGAGCTGCAACCTTGGTGGCTCCGGACTGGACCAAGGCTGCAACCTCAGTGGGTCCAGACTGGACCAAGGCTGCACCCACGGTGGCCCCTGCACTGGGGCATAATGCCCATGGTGGGCCCACACTGGAGCCCAGCACCTAAGTAGGTCTTAGGCTGGGACACAGCACCCACGACAGTCCCCAACTGGGACACAGCACTCACGGAGACTCGGACTGAGGAAGAGCTGCACCCACGGAGGTCCCAAGCTGGGACAGAGCACCTGCGATGACCTCAGCAGGAGGGGGAGCAGCACCCACGGAGGACCCAGACTGGGCTGAAGCTGCACCCACAAAGGTCCCGGGCTGGGACGGAGCACCCGTGACAACCTCAGCAGGGGGAGCTGGACCTACAGCGATCTCAGACGGCGAGCCTGGACCCACAGAGACATCTGGCAGATCAGGAAATACCTTGGTGACCCTGCGAGAAAGCTCAGACAAAACAGACGGAGAGACAGGGTCAGGGTCACCAGCAGTGGCGGAGCCCAGCGAGGTGAGCTCAGGTGCAGCTGATGGCTGCATCTGACTCTCCTCACCAAGAGCCAGGCAAGATTTCTTCAAAACAGAAACCAGAAAAACGAAAGAGAGCACTTGCTTGAGCTCGAGCTCCACTGCCGTCCAGGACTCCGTCGATCCAAACGATGGTGTCTTGGGCCAAGCTCTCTGGAGATCCAGCTCCAACTCTGCTGCAGTGGCCCCTGCAGCAGGCATGGTGGTTGGTGCAGTCCTAGGACCCCTCAGTGATGTGGCCCACACAGGTGGCTCGCCCTGCGTGGTGACAGGAGATCGGCTTCCTGCTGGCACTGCTCCCTGTTTAGCTGAAGCCAGGGGACTCGCCATAGTCGGCGCAGGCGTCAGCTCGGGTTCAGTGCTCCCCTTCTGTCCGTAGTGTGGCTGCAGGGCTGGAATCAGGTTCTCCAGTGCCACAGGCTCCTCCATCATCCGGCGGCTCAGTTTTGGGGCCAGCGGACACTCAGGGGTAACAGGAGGAGACACGGAGAGGGCAGGTGAGAAATTAGTAGCTGTAGCGGGTGGTGAGAGCTCAGGGGACCGCATACCCTGAGCCTCACTACCGGGAATCAGACAAGACATATCATCATAAAATGAAGGGGAATGAAATGACACTTGCCTGTGTTCCCGGGTTGTGATGTTTTCTGCTGCAGCTGGAATGGTGTCTTCCTTCTCTGTAACTACAGTGGATGTTGGCCCCTCAGAGGATTGTGGAGGGGCAGCCCCAGTGGGCACGGAAGCGGCCGGAGCTGGGGAAAAAAAACAGGTGACCTCTCAGCAGCGGATGAGGGAACCGAGGAAAAGCAGGAAACAGCAGTTGCACAGAGGGGAGGACCTGATGATTCAGCCGGAGACGAAGTGCACAAAGTGCGCACTGCCGGGGAAGGCTTCTGCCTCGGTGAAGGGGAATTTGCTGCATGGGAGGCGGGAGTATTCTTCTGATGCTCCGGGGGTGGATGACGATGCCGTGGAGTGGATGAAATTGGAACAGGAACGGGTGTCAGAGACTGGCGAGGAGCCCAAACAACAGGGACCCAGGACCACCTCTCCTTCAGCGCGGGCCCAGGCTTCCAGGGAATTCCTCACCATTCCTCTGTTTTCGTGTTGTAACACCACCACCAGAGAAATCCTCTCCACTCCCTCAGCGTGCTCCAAAAGCTGAGGGCACTGGTGAGCAGCCGCCTCCACGAGCCCCAGATATCATAAAGCGTCTTTTGGGGCAAAGCCACTGCGCGTCACTGAGATTAGCTCGTCAATCTCCATTAAGGCTTTGCAGCACTCCCACCCCAGACGCAACAGGTAGCCACGTCCACCTGCAGGGCCCATGATAAGCTCCACAGAACAGGTGAGTAAAAAAGAAAAAAACAAAAAATCTGAAAACTCACAGTGGCTGGGTCTTTACTGGCCACTGTCTACTGTCATGGATGTCCCTCGGGGCAGAGATATGAGACCCATGCAGCAACTGTGAGTTTGGGCAATTTATTGCAAAAAGCAACAAACATAAAGTTTAACAGAACATTCAAAACTCAGAATACAAACGAAGGAGAAAAAACTTACAGAGATTGTGCTCCAGAGCAAGGCAGGGCTCTGGTGGAGACGAGATGAAGATAACCATTAAGAAAGCGGCAAATAAGAAAATTAAATGCAGTTCTTAAGAAGGGACAGAATGGATAATACAAATGATGACAGGTGTGGGTTCACATGAGTGGGCAAAAGGGAACAATGAATGGTGATTGGGATCAGCTGAAAGAGATGAGGGGGGAGTGGCTGGGCTTGACAGCTGACAGGGCGATGCCCACACAGAGCACAAAACCAGAAATGCAGCCTGACAGCTGTCAGCCCAGAGAAGGACACCACAGTATAAATATAAAGAATAAACATAATCAAATGCAGACTAATAAATGATTACAAATTTAAATGAAACAAAACTGAAGCCTAAACAGAAAAATAGAAAGCAGTACAAAAACTCAAAGGCATAAAATACAACAAATTTATATAAATGCAACGAAAAAGCCACAAGACTGAGTCTGGCAGAGTTACCAGAGCTCAGCTCGTGACACCACTGAAATTGAGGGTTTCCCTCATTGTGTTTTCTGAAGGGTTTAAATTAAATAAATGATGATGATTGTGAGTCAATTATCAGGTTCTTAAATACAGCTTTAGCTTGTCCATTCCCTATGTAAAACAGCTGAGATGACGTGGATAGCCATCAGAGGCTAACAACAGCTTAGCTTCTGCGCCTTTTAGTGTTGGTGTCAATGCACTTTGCTTGGTTTTTCTTGGCATCAAGAAATAAAGTGTGAATCATCACATATTATGTAGATGGAGACCACGTTTGGTTTTGTTACAAGCCATCCTTAATTGTTCTGCTGCATCTTAACAGTGCTGACTGTGCTGCTTCTAGACTTGCGTGCCCGTGCCTGTAACTCCACAGGCATGTCTTAAAGGGAAGTATATGAAAAGCTCTCACATACACGTACACAACAAGGAGAGGGGAATAATCAAAAACAAAGCAAAACAAAAAAATGGTCAGTTCCTGTTTTATTTCAATTAATCGCCTAGCCTTACTTCAGCATGCCTTTCCTTTCATGATGGAGTTTTGTGAGGTGAGCGTGCATGGGGCCCATTATGGTTGAGTGCATTGCCTATAGTTTTCTCTTTCTGGAGCTCTTTCTGGGCTGTCCTTGGTTCTTGAGTTACTCTTCTGACTATCCCTCTCACTTCCTGGTGAGATATCTGGTAAGGAGCTCCTGTATGTGACTGGTCAATAGTAGAGTGATGTTCCTTTTACTTGCAGATAATCCCCAAATGGTGCTTACAGGAAGATTCACAAGTTTCTGTAACCAAATCCATCAATGTGTTTTGCAACAATCAGGTTGTGAAGGTTTTGGGAGAGTTCTTGACTTCTACCCATCATGAGATGTTTCTTGCATGACAACTTGGTAATGAAAATCCTTTTTATAGCCACTCATAAAGTACCTATCTAGCTGATATTAATTTCCATGGAGAGGATGTAGAACTACTTTCTAACAATTTACGGTATGGATTTCAGCTGAATTCCGTGTCTTATCATCCCTTGGGGTAATGATTTTTCCCATGTGTTACTGTTTTTTTCCATTTTATTACAGATCTTTACGTATGAACTTGAATGTTTGAGTTCTTTCTATGTGTGGATTTCTGGAGTTAATACCAATGTCTGGCGAAAATTTTGTGTATGTGAGTTGCCTAATTGGAAAAATGTATAATGAAAAGATGCTGATGTGTTCAATACTTTCTTCCCCCTCTGTATAATAATAACCCCGCCCCCTTCTCAGTTCCTGTTCTGTCGTCTGAACCGATGGCTCGCTCAGATTTGCCAACGTTCTGTAATTAGTAGGGAAAATAATAGAGCAGCAGACTGGGTTCCTCATCAGTCGAGGTGGAATGGGAGGGCACCGCTGTCATCCATCCATCCGTCCATCCATGAGTTTAATCAGTAGCACACAATAGAATGTCACAGAGTCCCTGATGCATACACCGACGAGAGGGAGCAATGCTGTCACAAACCTTTTGGGAGGAGGCAGAGTTCATGGCACAGGCTCACCAAGGCATTTATTTGTTAATTTTCTCTTTGGCAATGAGGAAAGGGGAGCCTGGAAAAATTAAGCTGATGTAGTTTAGTTTTTTAGTAGGGCTTAACTCCACCATTTGATTTTCTGGACAGTTATTCATTACTCTAGATTCCGAATTTCAAATGGTAAATTATAAACTTACCTTTAATACATTTACAAAAAAAAAAATACAAGGAAAAAAAGGCAACGTGATGATAAAATCACTAAATTTACCAAAAACATCACATTAGCAAATGAAGTGGTGTGAAAAAGTGTTTGCCCCCTTCCTGATTTCTCATTTTTTTGTATGTTTGTCACACTTAAATGTTTCAGATCATCAAAGAAATTTAAATATTAGACAAGATAACAAGTAAACACAAAATGCAGTTTTTAAATGAAGGTGTTTATTATTAAGGGTAAAAAAAATCCAAATGTACATGGCCTTGTGTGAAAAAGTGACCCCCCCCCCCCCCGTTAAAACATAAATTAACTGTGGTTTATCACATCTTTGGAAAGCTGAGTTCAATTTCTCTTGCCACACCCAGGCCTGATTACTGCCACACCTGTTTTCAATCAAGAAATCACTTAAATAGGACCTGCCTGACAAAGTGAAGTAGACCAAAAGATCCTCAAAAACTAGACATCATGCTGCGATCCAAAGAAATTCAGGAACAAATTACAAACAAAATAATCGAGATCTATGAGTCTGGGAAAGGTTATAAAGCCATTTCTAAAGCTTTGGGACTCCAGCGAACCACAGTGAGAGCCATTATCCACAAATGGCGAAAACATGGAACAGTGGTGAACCTTTCCAGGAGTGGCTGGCCGACCAAAATTACCCCAAGAGCGCAGCGACGACTCATCCAAGAGGTCACAAAAGACCCCACAACAACATTCAAAGAACTGCAGGCCTCACTTTCCTCAGTTAAGGTCAATGTTCATGACTCCACCATAAGAAAGAGACAGGACAAAAATGGCCTGCATGGCAGAGTTCCAAGATGAAAACCACTGCTGAGCAAAAAGAACATAAAGGCTCATCTCAGTTTTGCCAGAACGCATCTTGATGATCCCCAAGACTTTGGGGAAAATACTCTGTGGACTGACGAGACAAAAGTTGAACTTTTTGGAAGGTGTGTGTCCCATTGCATCTGGCATAAAAGTAACACAGCATTTCAGAAAAGGAACATCATGTCAACAGTAAAATATGGTGGTGATATTGTGATGGTCTGGGGCTCTTTTGCTGCTTCAGGACCTGGAAGACTTGCTGTGGTAAATGAAACCATGAATTTTTTTTTTTTTTTTTGATTTTGTATACTTTATTGATCCCCAGAGGGGAAATTGAGGGCATCCACCTGGATGGATGAAGCAGCCACGGTACGGCGCTATCCCTTTACCATTCACACACACATTCACACCTAGGGCCACTTTTAGAGTCTTCAGTTAACCTAATGTCTACCAAAAAGTCCTGAAGGAGAATGTCCCGCCATCTGTTTGTGACCTCAAACTGGGTTCTGCAGCAGGACAATGATCCAAAATACACCAGCAAGTCCACCTCTGAATGGCTTAAGAAAAACAAAAAAGACTTTGGAGTGGTCTAGTCAAAGTCCTGACCTGAATCTGATTGAGATACTGTGGCATGACCTTAAAAAGGCGGTTCATGCTCGACAATCCTCCATTGTGGCTGAATTACAACAATTCTGCAAAGATGAGTGGGCCAAAATTCCTCGACAGCGCTGTAAAAGACTCATTGCCAGTTATCGCAAATGCTCGATTGAAGTTGTTGGTACTAAGGGTGGCCCAACCAGTTATTAGTTTTAGGGGGCGATCACTTTTTCACACAGGGCCATGTAGGTTTGGATTTTTTTCACCTTAGTAATAAACACCTTTATTTAAAAACTGCATTTTGTGTTTACTTGTATTATCTTTGTCTAATATTTAAATTTGTTTGATAATCTGAAACATTTAAGTATGACATTCAAAAAATGAGAAATCAGGAAGGGGGCAAAGACTTTTTCACACCACTGTATATAAGATTTTTTTTTTTTTTATTTAAAAGTTGTAGTCTTTTCTGTGTTCCTGCCAGTGCCAGGAATGTTACATAGCATTGCTTTAATGTAGTGAATTTACAAGAAAAAGTTGCTAATTTTGAGAAAAGCCTCACATCTTGGTGAGAGTAAAGTTGCTAGTTACTTCTCAAGTAACTTTTTGAGTTGGTACTTTCTCTTAGTTTTTTAAGACCACATTTTCTTAAACTTGAGTAATTAATTTCACATGGTGATGTTGCTTTTAGCTGAGTACATTTTCTTGCTTTTCAGACCCCCATTCAGAGGTGGAAATTAGCACTTTAAGTGGTAGTTAAATCTGCATAACCTACCTTCCACCGTGGCAGAAGAATGAAGAGCAGAGCCATCCTTCAGGAAAAGCACAGTCAGTCATCAGATATCCTCAAGTGATAAACCGTGATGTTTCTTGTTTGATTTGTGTTTGCAAATAGCTGAAAATGATTGCCTGGTTTGTTTTTGTTTGTTTGGTTGATTTTTTGGTTGGTTTTTGGTTTGTGGCAGGTCAGTGGATTGGCTGGTCATTTGGTTGGTGGTTTTGGTTGGTTGATTGATAGGGCTGCAACTAATGATTATTTTAGTAGTCAACAAATCTAACAACTATTTTTTTGATTAGTCGACCTATGACGATTATTTCTGTCTTGTCTGCTATCTCTGCTTCCTGTTAGCTCGGCTCCTGTTCAGGGCTCTGGGTCATGTTTTACTTCACCTGTTTAAGTCTGCACACCTGTGAATATCACTTTGTTGTCAGTCTCTACCTTAATATAATGCAGCCTATTAGAAAAAGTTCCCATAGCAAAATAAAATCCGGTTTCCGGTTCCGGTTCCGCCGGACCGGCGGCGCCACACGAGTCGGCTGCCTGTTGCAACAGCCTTTTTTTTTTTATCTTCCTTCTTCTTTCTACACCTTTCACTCAGTATATATATCACGGACGCATGGATCGCCCCCGGGTCGGCGGACGGAGCCACGGTTTGCATTGGGAGACGCTACAGCGGGGAGGAGCTAGTGCTAGCTAGCACTTGGCCGCCGCCCGGTGCTAATGGGAAACTCGACATACCGGGAGCTGTAGCGAAAACGACGCGGGTGCCGGGCTGGAGTTTAGGCGGCGTGAAAGAAATATAAGACAGAATAATAAAGAGCGATGGCAAGAACCAAGCAGACCGCCCGTAAAATCTACTGGAGGAAGAAGCCCCCCCAGGAGACAGCTAGCCACCAGGGCTGCTCGGAGAGGCGCTCCGGCCACCGGCAGAGTGAAGAGACCTCGCCGTTACAGGCCCGTGGCTCTGAGAGAGATCCGTCGCTACCAGAAATCCACGGAGCTGCTCATCCGTAAGCTGCCCGTCCAGCGCCTGGTGAGGGAGATCGCTCAGGACTTCAAGACCGTCCTGCGTTTCCTGAGCTTCGCCGTCATGGCTCTGCAGGAGACCAGCGAGGCCCACCTGGTGGGTCTCTTCTTCGCTAAGGGGGTCACCATCATGCCCAAAGACTTCCAGCTGGCCCGCTGCATCCGCGGAGAGAGAGCTTAGACTTTCTGCTGCACATTCACCAGCCATAATGCTCTGCACTGTGTGTCTATATATATATATATTTATAGTAATATGGACATATGTTTACTAGATGTTGTTTTTTCTTGCCTTCTGATTGTTGCTCTGAGTGTTGCTATCCCTATGCTGTTGCAATCCTGGAATTTCCCCATTGTGGGACTAATAAAGGCTTATCTTATCTTATCTTATCTTAAAATAATGACCCATTAATCATGAGTTGGAAACTTGAATTTAACAGCTTAATCAAAAGTGTTGGTAACAGCACAATGAAATAACAGACATTAAAGTTTGGTCTTCTAACCCCCAAAATAAAGAAATAAAACTCAAATATCAGCTTCTGCTGCAGCATAGAGGGCTGTTGTAACTCTACGTGTTCAGAACAAACCAGAGTAATAATATGAATAATGTTCAACTCCATTAAACTAAAAGAAGCTAGATTATCTTGTTTGAAACCTTGCTGGGTCTAGAAGTTTAAAAGTTTTATTAGGCTTTAAATGAAAATTGAAAGAATTTCTTCCATTCTAAAATAACAGTTGACAAATGCTGTAAGTTACAGTGCAGGAATATGATCCTTCACTACACGTACAGTGAAATATTTAAGCTGTTTTAATTTATTTGTGATGATTATGCTATTTTTTTATTTATTTATTTTTTTTATTTAAGTTTTTGTAAAGGGTATACAGGTCATTACAGCATTGCATTGTTTACATTTTCATCACATGTTCCCTTATTTTTTGCTATTTGACAACATTGGTAGGATAGTTATTACAACACCCCCTTTTTTTTAAAGTGAAAGAAAAAGTGAAATTAAGGAGAATTAAATAAAAAAAAACGAATAAACAAACAAACAGAACAGCAAAAAACAAACAAACAGAAAATTAAGTAATTAAAAGTAAAAGAGCAACTGAGTAGCATTGGAACAAAGAGCGGGACCATCATTGAAATGGTATTTGTCAAAGATTAGATCTAATGGAAGACACATATGCGATCCAGGGTTGCCAAAAGTTCATGAACCCATCCATGTCCTGTCTCAGTGCGAATGTCAACTTTTCCATCGAGTAAATGTCTTGAATCACGTTAATCCAATCTTCAGGTGTAGGACAGTCCTTCAGCATCCATTTTTTAGTTAGGGCTTTTTTACTTGCCAATATTAAAACATTGAATAAGTATTTATCTCCTCGTCTTTCCAGTGAGTCCGGTAGTAAACCCAAATACAAAGTTACAAAAGAAAAGGGAACTGTTATTTTGAATATTTTCCCCAATATTGTCTGTACGTTGGTCCAATATTGGTGGATAACTGGGCATGACCAAAACACATGAAAATGATTTGCAGTTCTTTTCACCACACAAGCGCCAACAGTTCAGCCCCTTATGGGTAAATTTGTTTTGTGCAGGTGTTCTGAAAAATCTTACCAAGTTTTTCCATCCAAATTCTCTCCACTGCAGGGATGAGGTACTTTTCCATTGCTGTTTATTTAGCTTTTCCCATAATTCCAATTGTAAAGTGAAATTCCCCTCTTTTTCCCATCTCTCTTTTATATATGATGTGTTGTCTCCTTTTAAGTCTTGAAGACCTTAGTATATTTTAGAAATGTATCTGATCCCTGGGATCCCTTTATATGCCATTAAGAAGACCTTCAGAACACCTGACTGGGCCCTTTCCAAATCCTCCTTTTTAAGTATATTGTTTATGTGGTGTCTAAGCTGAAAGAACCTGTAAAGATCTTGATTTATTAGACCTTGTTTTTTCAAATCTTCAAAACTTCTTAAAGTTTTCCCCTTAAAAAAATCGTAATATTTTATCAGCCCTTTCTCTTTCCACTCTTTAAATCTAGTGTCTGTTTTATTGGGGGTAAAGTCTTGATCATAGGCAATCCATTGCAGAAGTCGATAGGGCTCTTTAGCTTGATTCTCTCTGACTATCTTAAACCAAATTTTTAGCGGGGTCTCTATCCACGGGTTAGTGTTATTCAAGAGTTTAGTTAAGGCATTGTTCCCTATTATCGCCTGTAGGGGGATGTCACTTGTTATTTGGCATTCCATCTCCTTCCATTGTGCAGTGTAGACTGGGTTACATATCTCTACTAAAGTTTTAATTTGTGCAGCTATAAAATAGTCCCTGATATTTGGCAGCGCAAGCCCACCTTTGTCTTTGTTTAGCTGTAGGGTTCTATATCTGATTCTAGGTCTCTTACCCTGCCATATGAATCTTGAGATCCTTCTGTCCAGCTCCTGCCATGTTTTTTTGGGAGGTTCTACCGGTATTGTTTGGAAAAGGTATGGAAGACGTGGAAGTATATTCATTTTGACTGCTTCAATTCTTTGTGCAGTACCTAAGAATGGTATCATATTCCATCTTGCTAGGTCAGATTTTATTTTTGTCACCAGTGGATCATAGTTTAGTGTTATAATTTTGTCGAGTTGTTTCGGGATATTGACCCCCAGATATTTCATAGATTCCAACTCCCAGTTAGTTTTGAGTTCACTTAGTGAAAAATGATTTGGGTCATAGTTGAATGTTAAATCTTGGGTTTTATGCATGTTTAATTTGTACCCCGATAAATCTCCATAGTCTGAAAAAACTGAGATTAGTTCTGGTAGAGAAGTGTCTGGCTGCCCTAGGTATATTAAAATGTCATCAGCAAAGAGTGCTATTTTATGTTCCTTCTGACCAAGTGTAATACCTTGAATTTCTTGGTTTTGTCTTATCCATTGGCTCAGAGGTTCTATGAAGATTGCAAAGAGCAGTGGAGACAGGGGGCAGCCTTGACAACATCCTCTTTCCAGCTCAAAAGATGATGATAAATTACCGTTGATCCTTATTTTAGCTGTTGGTTTTTTATATAATGCATGTATAGTTCTAATGAAGTTGTTATGAAAATTGAAACTGGATAAGATTCTATATAGGAAAGACCAGTCAACCGAATCGAATGCTTTTTCAGCATCTAATCCCAATATGACTGCATTTAAGTTATATTTTTTTATATGATGAATTATGTATAAAGTGCGTCGAATGTTGTCTTATGTCTGTCTTTGTCTTATAAAACCTGTTTGGTCTAAGTGAATTAAGTCTGTCAGTATGTTTTCTAACCTTTTGGCAAGGATAGTGGTAAAAAGCTTATAGTCCTGATTTAATACACTGATTGGTCTGTAGTTGGAGCATTCTAGTTTATCCTTTTCAGGTTTAGGTATAACTGCAATGACCCCTTCTCTCCAGGAGGGGGGGATTTCCCCTGTGTGGAGGACGTAGTTAAATGTTTTCAGGAGGAGAGGAGATAGTTGCTGTTTAAAGGTTTTGTACCATTCTGCTGTATAGCCATCTGCTCCTGGGGATTTGTTAGCTTTAAGTTTCATAATTGCTTTTTCCAATTCTTTAGGTTGTATTTCTGACAGTAGGGTTTTACTTTGTGATTCCGTAAGTTGGGGAAGGTTTAATGTGTTTAGGAATGTCTCGGATGCGTTTTTATGTTTTTTGTGGGAGTATAAGTGCTTGTAGTAATTCTCGAAGCTTTTAAGAATATCCTGAATTCTGAATTTTATTTCCTTTGATACTGGGTCTCTGATTTTGTAGATTGCTCTTTCTGTTTGTTGTTTCCTCAATTTATAGGCTAGTAATTTTGCCGATTTACTGCCTGCTTCATAGTGTTTTTGTTTCAGAAATGTAAGTTTCTTCTGGATTTCTATTGTGTAGATCTATGGGGTACCCCCCCACAGCAGCCACGGACAAACACAGCGCTCGACTAGAGCAATTAACAGGACAGTGAGATGTGTGTGTTGAGATCAATAGGCAGCCTTCCTGTGCTTAGTTCAGGCACCAGCATCCTGTGGATATGTATGACGCAAATGCAAACATTCATGCTTCCTGCTCGCATTGTGGTACAAATGTCACATGTCTGAATGCATTTCCTTTGATGATAAAATGCCTTTGATGTATTGTCCGTTGCTGGGTATTTAAGTGGCTGAATTCATATGTTCACTCTCTTTCTGCTTCTGACTACAGCTCATGAGAGCCTGAGAGCTTCGCTCCAGCATGCTTATGCAGCAGCTGGGGTGAGCTCCGTGATGGCGATGATTTGATCAATAAACTTCATTAAAACTCCAGACGCCGTGTCTTATTTTAACATCGCCACACTGGTGACCCCGCAGACACACACGCTTTGTGCGACGCAACCTTCTGGTCTGGACAACCACGCTGGCGACCCGACGCTGAAAAGAACACGCTGCCAGCAAACGCGCAGCACCCGGCAGTGATTCTCCGATGACAAGCGAACGCGGCAGCCCGACTAATCTGCCCTTCCTTTCTGCTTCAGGGAGACTTTGACGCTCTTCGGAGACCACCCACGACCGGGAAAGCTGAGGAAATTTCATGGTGAGGTCTGCACGCCTAGATCGGCACATCCACGCTGGACCGGCCGCTCTCACGGCTCCTGACACACGATTCTGTGTCTCCACACGAGAGCGCACACACCTTGCCCTCTCTCCACGACGGTGGCCCATGGCCGACGGAGAACGCGTGGACCTGAACGCACCATGACCCGGCAGGAGCGACGACCAACAGCCCGAACAGGGGAGACAATCGGCGCCGACTGCGCAGATCTCCATCAAGCCCCCTGACCCTGATTCGCCTCGCGACAGCGGACCGGCCATGCACAGAAGCCTCGCATCAGAACAGCGCAGCTGGAAGGCACGTGGCCGCAGCGCGTGCCGCGCACCAGAGACAAGCTGGCTCTACAGACTTATACATCATCCTCCACCGCTGCACACGGCTCTTCAGGACTGCTCACACACCTGAAGCACACACGCAGCCCGCACACAGGATTTGGTGTAAGTCTCAGCCACGGCGCACGACGGGAATCCAGCCGTCAGCTGTCCCCGAGGGCTTTAGGGCCGCGAACGCACCTAAAGCCTAAACGCCAAGTCCCTCACATAGCTTCAGCTCCTGTTTTTCTTCATTGCCGGACTGAATCGCGAGAGGAATCAGAGACTAACTTTTCTTCCCACAGCCATGGACATCCCCCGCCACTTGCTACCCCCACCCTCCTCCCTTCCCCGGCACAGACTTTCCCCGCAGCTCGCCACCAAAGCGGGACTACCGAGGTCTCAGCTCCCCGCTAAGCCCTCTGGGGGGGAGTGTATGGGGTACCCCCCCACAGCAGCCACGGACAAACACAGCGCTCGACTAGAGCAATTAACAGGACAGTGAGATGTGTGTGTTGAGATCAATAGGCAGCCTTCCTGTGCTTAGTTCAGGCACCAGCATCCTGTGGATATGTATGACGCAAATGCAAACATTCATGCTTCCTGCTCGCATTGTGGTACAAATGTCACATGTCTGAATGCATTTCCTTTGATGATAAAATGCCTTTGATGTATTGTCCGTTGCTGGGTATTTAAGTGGCTGAATTCATATGTTCACTCTCTTTCTGCTTCTGACTACAGCTCATGAGAGCCTGAGAGCTTCGCTCCAGCATGCTTATGCAGCAGCTGGGGTGAGCTCCGTGATGGCGATGATTTGATCAATAAACTTCATTAAAACTCCAGACGCCGTGTCTTATTTTAACATCGCCACAGATCTCATTTATTTGATTTTTAATTTCTTTAATCTTGAGCGAGCCATTAGAATGAGTGTTGTCTTTGTGTTCTTTTTCTAGGTTCTTGAGTTCTGACTCTAGTGTGATTAGTTTTTCTTGTCTCAGTTTCTTTTGGGTTGCCAGTTTTGCAATAATTTTTCCCCTTATTACAGCTTTGCACGCATCCCACAGTATTAAAGGGGATACTTCTCCATTATTGTTTTCTTCCAAATATCTGAGAATATCTGATTCCAATTCATCTTTCAGTGGTCCTTTCAGGACATTTGAATTCAACCTCCAGGAAAATGTATTATTTGTGTATTTTTGGATGTTTTAAGTCCATATAGATCGGACTGTGGTCAGAGAGATCCATCAGTCCTATTTTACATGTTTTTACTCTTCCAATGTCTCTATTAAACATAAAAAAGTAATCAATCCTTGAGTAAGATGAATGTGGCGTTGAATAAAAAGTACAATCTTTTACACTGGGGTTGAATTCCCTCCATACGTCACAGATTCCCATTTCTTTTAGTAGCATCCGAGTATTCCTATTTTGGGTGTTATTTTGATGTGAAGAATTACCTGTTGCATCCCAGTATGGATTCAGTCTTAGATTGAAGTCTCCACCGCATATCACTAAACCTTGGGCTTTAGTTATCATTAGGTCGAATACATTTTTATAAAATTTCCATTTAGCCCCTGGTGGTGCATATACATTCAGCAGGGTGATATCTTCTCCCTCTAGCCGCCCAGTTACCAAACTGTACCTCCCTTCTTTATCTTTGTGTTCTGATTTTTTTTCAAATGTAATTTTGGTTGATATCAATGTCGCTACTCCCCTCCTCCTCCCTGATTTATATGAAGATGAAGAGATCATTTTAAACCCTTGTCTATTGAGTTTAGTGTGTTCCACGTCTGTTAGGTGGGTTTCTTGTAAAAATATTATTTCTGCTTTGTCTTTTTTCATTTTGCGTAGAATCTTGGATCTTTTAACTGGATTCAGGATCCCTTTTACATTATATGAGGCTATTTTGGTTACACCCTGTTTCTCCATTGTATTTTCTTATTTAGTATAACAGTGTGGTGGCCCTCTTTTTTGCTACTCAGAAACTGAAAGAACATTAAGAACATAAAAAACATTAAGAACATAGTGTACGAAACTTTAAAACAAAAAACTGTCAAAAAAACTTCCTGAGCTGGGGTCTCTTTAAAGACCCTGTAAGAGCCCTGATGGAGTGAAGGCTCTGAGGGAAATTCCTCAAACTCTGTTACGTGTTGAGGGCCCTCTCTTACCCCTGTAAGTTGTCCCATGTTTTTAACGTGAATTTCAGATCCCAATCCGAATTTGTAATGATTTTTTTTTTTTTTTTTTTTTTTTTTTTTTATGCCTATACCCTATGAGATTGTGTGCACCCTCCCACCCCCATCACAGCAAACATTCACTCCAATACAGTATTTGTTAGTGTGGAGAGAACATGTGGGTCATTGTTACGTTTCTATTTTAACATGATTTTTTTTTCCTTTAAATTAAGAAGACATTTGTTTCTAATGCTATAACTGCTCCATGAAAGGTTTTACCACATGCTGATTCTGCATCTCCTTTAATGTTTGTTACCTTGTAGGAGGGGGGTGGAAGTGCAGAGTGACTGAAAAGAAAAAAAAAAAACCAAAAAGGTCGCTATTCCTTCCTGGAACTGGAAAGCTTATCTTTGTAGCTCTGGGGCTGGATTTCCCGCTGCTGGCCCGTGGTTTTTGAAGGTCTCTGAGTGGACCACGTTTGAGCTCTGATCTTTTCGCTCAGATCCGCTGCGGGTTTAAACACCGTTACCGGGAGCCCTCTTCTTGCCATGTCAATTGTTGCTTCTTCCGCTGAGTAATAAAGACATGACTCTTCACCGTAAAAGACCCTTAGCTTCGCCGGAAATGGCGTCTGAAAGCGTAGATTCTGTTCCCGTAGAACCTTTTTGGCGTCGTTATATTCCCGTCGCTTTTTAAGAACCTCAGGGGCGTAATCATGCTCCACGAAGACTTTTCTCTCATGATGCATAAATCCTTTTTTCTGCCAAGCCCGTCTTACAACCTCTTGTTTTATTTTGAAATTGGCGAATCTCACCACCACAGAACGTGGGGGCGCTTCCGGCGCTGGCTTTGCGGCTAATGTACGATGGGCCTTTTCTATCTTCAAATCGGTGGTTTGTGGAATATCCAACTTCTCTCTCAATAAGGATTCCACGCATTCCGCCACTGTGTTGAAACTATCTTCAGCTCCTTCTTTCAGACCGTGAATTCTGATGTTATCTCGTCTCTGTCTTCCTTCTTGGTCGGTTAGCTTAGCCTCCAGCCTTGACTGTTTTCTGTGTAAATCCAGCACAGAATCTTCAAGCACTTTTACTCTTTCTTCAGCTTCCAAGATTCGGTTTTCGGCCTGGTCCATTCTGCTGTTCGTCCTTTTTAGATCCTCTCTGAATTCAAGAAATTCGGCCCGAAATCGTCGTAATTCGTCAAATAGCGATTTCAAGCTAATCCTTTTGTTAGCTAGGCCCAGGTCCTCGTCTTCTGAACGGAGGTCCTCCGGTTCAGATTCTGCGGCCGCTGCGCGTCCTGACCTGGGGAATGTCAGTTTCTTCTGCTTTTGGTTAGGCATGGTGTTATTGTCTTTTGATTTTTAATCTTCCAAAAATCCGTTAGGTCTGATTTTGAGGATGTTTTCCTTGGATTGGGTCTGGGAGTTTCAGCGTTAGGTTGCTATCACCATGGCGTCCAGACCGGAAGTCGATTATGCTATTTTTTAATTAAATTACAAATCATGGCAGTCTAATTTCCTGAGTTGCACTAATATTCAGAATAAAGGCTGATATTGCCACAACAGTAATAGAGAAGATGAAAGAGTATGGTACTCGTGTACAGTAATTCACCAATTTACTGCAACATGTTAGCCAGCATAACTGAAGCAGCTCAGCCATCAGCAACCATCATCAAAGAGAGATTATCGTCCGGCAGGTAAACTAACATAAACAGCATATGCTAACAGTTTAATCAGTTTTCTAAAGCTGAGACAGTTGCTCATTGAAAATAAGAAGTGCTAACCTTACTGGTAGGGCTGCACAATTATGCCCAAAATGATGATCGCGATTATTTTGATCAATATTGAAATCCTGATTATTAAACACGATTATTCATTAAGTTTAGGAAAAAGACATTTTACATAAAATTCATTTTTTTTTATTCATCCTACTTACCAATTGCTAGATGAAGCCTGTGGCCAAAGCACTGGAGCCTCATCCATTTATTTAGAGAAGCTGCCTTGATGACATATTCTGCTTGACCATAGGTCAGTCGTAGTTGCAAAGTACTCAACAGCTGTGACATCCATCTGTATTTTTCATACAGCGCAGATAATGCAACTTTGGAGAATCACGTGGGGCTCACTTATTTCTTGTTCAGTGTTTTGACCGTGTTTCTGAAGCCTCCGTTGCTCATACAGTATTTAGTGGACACATGTCTTTGGCCAAATAAAACGCTATTGCATCAGTTACTTCAGCGTGCTTTTGGAAAGGGTATGGATACGGTGAAGCTCTGTACAGGGTTGATACTATGGTTGCCTGGGTCGGTGCCGGACACAGACTGTGATTTAGTGAAGTGACATTCGCTTTAGCCTTCATGCATTTATCGTACTTGTGTTTGTGGTGTTTTTTCAGGTGGTTGGTTAAGTTAATTGTGTTGCCCTGCAATGCAGACACAGCTCTATGGTACTCTTTGCATATAATTTCTTTTTAGTCAGCATCACTTGCCCTGAATCCAAAACACGTCCAGACAACGGACGATGATCCTTTCGAGGCACTAGCTCCTCGCTTCCACGTGTTGCCGTACTGCCACCTTCTGCTCCTTACATCTGGTTTGTGTTTCACCATCACACCAGCTCGCTATTGAAAACTTAAAGCTGCATCTTCAGGGTGTGCTCCCTTCTCAGTTCTGCAGCTTAATGTTGCCCTGACATGCATTCGCCCTCTGGTGGTCGGCTGGCTGTTGGTTGAGAAAATATTGATTTGATATGCAGCAGAGCCCGCATTTTAAATGTTAATATTGCCAACAATCTCATTAATTTAATCATGGCAGCCAAAATCGTGATTGCGATCAAAATTTGATTAATTGTGCAGGCCTACGTACTGGTGTGGTGTTTAGAAGTGGCCCGACTTCAGTCATTCATCACCGGAGCAGAGTGCAGTGGAGATCTGCTGACAGGCAGCTGGAGACAGCGGAACAGAGTGGAAGAGGAGGTGTGACATGACAACTCTGCTTTACAGAGTCTACATTTAACTTGTTTCATTTGCCTTTTTTTTTGTAAAATCCTCCCATACTTTGGAAACTTTTGGCCTTTTCCATGATTTTCTCTCCATGTCGCCACGATGCGCTTCTCCTCTTCTTCTCTGGAGCAGTTAAACTGAACATTTCCATGGCTTGCATATATACTTTAAAATGAAACGATGTGTCAACAATAAAAATCTGTGTCAACGAATTATTATTATGATCAACGTCGTTGACAATGTCATCTAATTATTACAACCCTATTGGTTGATTGGCTGGCCAGTTGATTGGTTGGTCGGTTGGTTGGCTGGTAGATTGGCTGGTCATTTGGTTGAATGGTTGGTTGGTTAATTGGTTAGTTGGCTGATTGGCTGATCAGTTAGTTGGTTGGCTGGTTTTCTGGTTAGTTGGTTAGTTGGTTGGTTGGTTGGCTGGTCAGTTAGTTCATTGGTTGGTTCATGGCTGGTTGGCCAGTTGGTTGGTTGGTTAATTGGTTAATCGGTTGTTGTAGGGCTGGTCAATATGGCCTAAAAATAAAATTCCCAGTTTTTTTTTTTCATGCCACTTTGGATTTTGAATATTTTTTAATTGGAGACAAAGAATGATTTGAAATAGAGTCCCCCCAAAACAAACAAACAAACAAACAAACAAACAAACAAACAAACAAACAATCCTGAAGTTCAAACATGACTTTCACCAAACCAAACCCTTTTCTTTTATAGTAAAGGTTTTATCAAGCAAAGATGAATCAACACGTTTCTGATTAATAAAGTGGCATAACTTTTATAAAAGTAACATTTTAGGGTAGGGGTGGCAGTTAGAGCTTGAGGCTACCCTAGTATTGACTCTTGTGAATGAGAAAATCCATTTTCACGATATAATTTTTTACATTGTCCAAACCAAATAATTTGATTTTCAATTTAAAATTGATTTATTGCCCAGCATTTGATTTATTGTACTTATAGTTCACTGACAAGGCTCATAATTAAGTTATATTACACAAGAGTGTGGTATCATCTCACTGCAATGCTGTAGTAAATGAGCTTAATATAATAAAGGTTAGACCTATTGTCATTTTACACACTCAAATTAAACACTGTCCAGTGCAAAAGTCAGTGTTGATTGGTTTTGTAGTGTTGCTGCTTGTGTTGTTGATGTGGGTAACAAACTAAAAAGCTTCATAGTCATTGCCACCTTTTGCCCCCAGTCTTTTGTCCCCTTATACACAATTGTGTGCTCCTATGGTCGTAATTTATTTCCCTGTTTATTTGCTTATTTCCATGCACAGTGTGACTGATAAACTGTGGAACCATGGGCTGTGGTCTGCGTAAGATGAAACCAGTGTCAGAGGACAACAGTCCAGGGAAGATCTACTCCACTTTGAAGAGACCACAGGTGGAGACCAAGGTGGGGGTGGCCTACACCTACCGCTACCTGGACTTCCTGATCGGCAAAGACGGTAAGATGGACTACAAGTGATAGATATCAGCAGTGGAAAAACGGCTAGAAAACCTGCAATCCTGTTAATGTCATTGGCTGTAAATGGAGTGGTGCTCTCAATATTTACCACTGACATCCAGAAATTGCTTCATAGCAGTCACTGGTATTGATCAGTAATCCCCACAGTCTCCTTTAGTAGATCTATTGGGAGGGATTTTGCACCTCGGGCTCGTAAAAATTCTAAAAATATTGCCCCTTACTCATGCACAGCCGAAATTATATGAACAGCTCAAGGCTTTTGCTGCATCATATCAGCGCCTGATAAGGCGTCTGTGTGCTGCAAGAGCCCAGCTGCAATGCAATATACAACTCTGTGCTGTGTGTATTAAACTGAATAATGCTACCTCCAGTACAATTAATCTGTCTACCCCCTTACATTTTGAAAATCCTATTATATCATACCCCTAGTTTTTTTGTAAAAAAACCCCAAAAATATGAAGGATTCAGATGCAGGAGAAATATATCAGAGCTTGCTGGCTGTAATTTTCATCACAGTTTTCTTGTAATGATGGTGTGTTAATTAGTACTTGTTCCCTGTATAGCAACATCCATTATAATTTCTTTTCTGACAGTTAGTCAGTCATGCTTTCACGCTGTGCTAATGATAGAGAACTTTCCAGACCGATCCTACGTCAGACTTCCTGCTGGAGGCCATCAATTACAAGTGGCAAGGGTCCGACCTGCTGGTGGGGGGGGGGCGGGGGGGGCGGGGGTGCAAACAAAGACAGACTGTTGTGTTCAAGGTTACGGGTTTGATCCCGTTCGGTTAGTTTAGGTATGAGATCTCAACTTGAGGTGTTTGCTATATAGGCGTTACTGACAGACAAACTGATTCTGAGGCTGCATTTAGGGTTGCTGATGGAAATATGTAAATGTGCCAGTTCTATACATATATAGCACCCTTACACTGATGTGCACACACAAACAGGCAGAAGAAACAGTGGTACTGCGCCCGCCTCTACTTCCTTTCCTCTGTCTGAGGTGTTTATGAATTGGAGGTGGGCGTAGCTTCCTGAGAAGCAGAGACATAACTCTGTGGCTCAAGGGGGAGAGTTATTTTGTTCCTCTGTTATTGTCTTTGTGGAGGAGCATTCATAGGTTTTTTTTGGTGTGCTGTGCATTGAGTGTTTAATAATACAAAAGGTTATCTTAAACTGGGTTAAATTAGATCTCTGTAGTGTTTCACACTTTTCGGTGTTTCAGTGATTACAGTAAATGCTCGCCTCATAAATTCAACTCAAACTAAATGATGATTTTATTCCATGACTACTTCCCAGCAAGTTCTTTACAATGTTGTTGACGAAGAATTTTCCAGATTAAACCAAGAGGTAAACATATTTTATCACCAGTTGAATAAACGCAACTACGAGAGGGGCTGAAAAGTTCATAGGCTGGCTAAGAAGGAGTTATGTCTCTGAGGATCAAGAAGACAGCTTCTATACTGCAGTGTTTCAAGTGCTGCAACACCGATGGAAGAAGTGTTTGGACTGAAGGGGAGACTATGTTGAAAAATAAATCACATTTGGTCAGATTTGACCACTGCATCATGGTCAGCCTATGAATTTTTCAGCCTCCCCCTAGTAAACATCTGTCATGATCTGGGCACAGTCCCTGATCATGCCCACACTTTATGTTCATTTTGGTCTTTGTTTTTCCTCAACATTATTATTATTATTATTATTATTATTATTTATTGTTATGTGCTCCCCAGTCGTTGGTTGTTGCATGTAGTCCTGTGCTCATCCCCTGTTGTTGTTTTGTGATTGTCCTTTTTGTGTTTGGTTACATTGTGTGATCCTTGTTTATTTTTACTGTTAGTATTACTAGTGCATACTCGTGCATGCCCGTAGAAACCAAGTAAAAGCAAGTATTTCTGCATGCCTGTAGAAAGCAAGTGTAAGCAAGCATTCCTGCATGCCTGTAAAGAGTGTTCTGACCCCACAGGGTGCCTATGATGTCTGTATGACATTATAGAAGGAGTTGTTCAGAAGTCTTTATATGGTCATGTGACATCATAGGAACACAGTGTGCGCCTGTGATGTCACATTATAGAAGGAGTTGTTCAGAAGTCTTTATATGGTCATGTGACATCATAGGAACACAGTGTGCGCCTGTGATGTCATAGCTATGAATGCCCACAGCTCCCCTATGGATCTCCTATGGACGTTCATTAAAGATTTCCCCTCCCAAACTTCCGCATATCTGGGTAAGCTGACATTCGGGGATATTGACGTGGTACCCGTGCATGCCCATATAACCCCTGCCGCATGCCTGCCTTTGATCTTTGACATGGTTACCATGGCAACAGTAACCATGGTGATGCCAGCCTTTGATCTTTGACATGGTTACCATGGCAACACAAAGTCCTATGATCGTGACACACAGACACACACGCAGACAGACAGACACACACACACACACAGATTTCTGCATGCCTGTTGCTGAAGGGTCTCCTGTCTCAGACGGCTGTGTTGTTCACAGTCATGCCTGTGGCGTACTGCTGGAACCTGAGGTGTTTCATGTTCACAGCATCTTTTCTGATGTGCAGCAGTTCTCCTCATTCTATTGCTCTCCATCTGGTGGGTCTTCTTCTTCTTCGTTCAGACCACTGATTGATTGAAAGGTGCATCGTAATTCTAGTTCATGGGCAGGATCATGAAAATAGATCTGAGCAAAAAGTGGCTTTCGACCCTTTTCAGGAAGGCCCGTGCATGCCCGTAGAAACCAAGAAACTGGAGCACCCAGAGAAAATCAGCGCTTTGCTTGGCATTTTACACATTTGTAGTGTAGACTGGCATTTTTCAAGGTTACACATTTTTACTGTGTCAGCACCTCTTTAAAAATGACATTGCTGAGAAAGTGACGCTTTTACTTAGTTTCTTTATCTTGAGCAACAATACAAAGACTGCTTGATCTGGCATCTCTGCTCGCAGCAACGTAGAATTGGCCATGGCTGCAGAAATCTGTTGTGCAAAAAACAGAACGCGCTGTAAAGATTGGCCCTGTGACATTCACCTTGCCAATTTTGAGCCATATGACATCATAAAGACACATTAGTCTACACATCGTGAGTGATGGTCTATATGACATCATAAAGACACATTTGTCTATGTGTCATCATATAGACATCATATCTTTATGACGGCATCGCGAGTCCTATGATGCCTGAATTCATAGGCCGTCCTATGATGTCCTATAAACGTGACAGACACACAAGAGATTTCTTGCTTTAATAGAGTGAAGAGTGGTGTCTTGTAGGGAGTCATGTGCTGTCTATGTGCTGTCATATAGACATGACATCTATTCACATTTGTCTAAGTGTCCTATGATGCCTGACTTCATAGGACGTCCTATGATGTTCAGGCAGAGTTGTGTACGTACTTGTCTTCCATACCTGTAGCCATTTTCCCTGGTGTGTCAGCTAAGCCCTGATTGTCTCCTAGCTGTCTCGTGTTCTGGTAATTGTTCCGTCCCCTGTGTAAGTGAGTCTCTGTTCCTTGTTCATTGTGAGTTCATTGTCACTATCCTGCCATGGTTCCTGTCTATGTTTCCCTGAGTATCCATGTAATTTTGTTCTCGCCTTGCCTTGCTTTTGTGTTTTTGGGTTAAGATGACAGTGATGTAAGCCAACAAGTTTCATCCTAATAGTCACCACCCACAGTCCAGCCAAGGGGTTCTGAGATTTTTCCAGGGCTTGTCAGAGTTTAATTTTGACTAAGCATTTTACTATTTTTTTATAAAATGTCTCTCAGTCCTGTGACTACCTCTATGTGACGCAAATGTTGTCTGACCGGTAGGGTCCCCATCCATGGTCACACGCACCCACACACAACTGACACTGTCTTCATGAGTGCACACAGCCATGTTGATCCACAGATCTTACAAATGACTTAATCAGTTCCTCCAGGATTTCGCGGGCCGTTTTTGACTGTTGTGATAAAAAAAAAGCCTGAATTTGTAGCAGCTTTTCTGAAAAGTTGCGATAAAAGTTGGGATATTTTTCAAGGTTTTTTGCACTGAAAGTAGTGCAAGGAAGTACACATTTTAAAGCAGATGCTTTTTTTGTAGTTTACTGCAATGCTATTCTGCATAACTGTTTAAATCTTTTGGGCAACAGCAAATATGGAATTTTGCACAATGATGTGAGAATTAAGTACTCCGTAAATTTCATTAAAAATGACCAACATTGTACTGTTGCTGAAAACTTGGGGAAAAAAGATGAATAAAAGAATTAGCCACTACAACAGCTAAATTGCAGTGAATGCATGTTAGAGCTGTGGTTCCTAACCACCGAGCCACTTCGTACCAAGGTATAGAGAAAAAAAAAAGTAATTCTGTTCCTGTGTAACGACTAGCAAAGTCTGTGTTTTATTTTGAAAAATTACCAAATATTCTTTCTCTTCCCGTGTCTGACTTCCTGTCTGTCGTGTCTATTTGTGAGTCTTGACACACAACTGGCTCATCAGACACTTGAAAATTAAACCCACAAACAATCTTTGCTTTCAAAACAGTTTGAGCCTTATTGTGAGGAGAGGCTTCTCAAGGGTTAGCCAGAGGATGTGCATGTCTCCAGCTATGAAGCAGTGGCTCCTGGTCTCGGGGTCATCCTGTCTGAGTGCCTGGAGCAATGCGTCCAGTTTGACCCGCTGACACGACCGGCCTCCAGGGCACTTTGTCGCACGTGGACAGCGTGGAGATGCTTGGAGAGGCAGAGGCATGAATATAGCTCACGGGTAACACACACTTTTTTGCTGATGTAGTCCATTCAGGAATTGTCAAGCACATTCTTTAGCGGGGATGAAAGATGTTATTACATGTCTGCATCTCCATGTAAATAAAGAAGTAAGGATGTGAGAGCGCCATGCAGGGACGCATTTACGAATATGAAAACGAAAACTTTATTATCCAGAAATGTGGAAATTTGCCTTTTGTTTCACCATAAAAAACACATAGAAACGTGACATTTTAAACAGCACAGTATGAACTAATGGCTGATCAGGCACTCTATTTCATTTAAACAGATTTCAGCAGATAGATGTACTTTACTGAGCCCAAACTGGGAAATTACAAATACTGAATAATTATTTCCTTGACTGCATTGGGGACAAAGGAGTTCTTATAGATGTTTTTATTCACTGTTGATAATCTAAAACGCCACCCTGAGGGCAAGAGTTCAAGTTCACTATATAGTGGGTGAGAGGGGTCATTTATAATTCTCTTTGCTTTATTTCTAGTATTTTCCTCATGCATACTGTTTAATTGTTTTTGTGATCTCCCTACGATTTTTGAGAAAATATTAATTTGATTGGTTAGCATGATGGCACACATCCTCACGGGCAAATGTGATAGGTGAAATTCATGAAAAATGACAATGTCTGGCCAAAATTGCGGGGAAGTTGTGGTGATTGGGCAAAGTTGCAAGTGCTGCACAAAAATCTTGGGGACTGATTGAATTTGTGTGATCTGGCACAATCACAACATCGCAAAAACCTGGAGGGACTGGTTAAGTGTCAGATAACCCCCCCCCCCCCCCCCGCCCCCAGCAGAACAGGAATAAACAACCCCTTCAGGCAGGAACGGTCTTCAGTGCAAGATGTTTAATAACAGGAGAAAATAAATGCAGCTCAGGGGCTGTCAAACACAAAATGCACAGATAGTACTAAATACTTGTAAACAGACAATGAGGAAGGACCAGAGGGAAATACTGCAATGATGCCACAGAGAAGAAAAGAAAGGCAGGGCTATTAATAGGGTCATGGGAATTAACTAAACAACAGACAGTTGGGAATAATCAAGGCTAAACAAAAACACACAGGAGTGGCTAGGAATATGGGAAAATGATGGGGGAAAGTAGAAAACATAGCAAAACCAAGAAGCTAAGGATAACCCAACAAACTAATGATGACAGAATAAAAGATCAAACACTATTGATGGTGTGACTGGTGATGTTAATATTGCTGAAAAGTGGAAATGTCAATATGAAGCTATTTTCAACTCAGTCAAGAATGTTTCAGTGAAGGATTCTGTTATGCATGATGTTCGCCTGTATAATGACATGTCTGATACCTCCGATATTTCTGCTGTTACTCCTGTTGAAGTTGCTTCACTGATCAAAGTTCTCAAGAAAGGCAAATCAGCTGGCCCTGATTGTCTCACCAGTGAATGCCTCATCAATGCTGATTTCAATTTGTGTATTCTGTTGTCATTGTGTTTTAACTGTATGTTTGTTCATGGTTACATGCCAGATATGTTGATGGACTCTGTTATTATTCCCTTGGTGAAAAACAAATGTGCCAGTCTGTCTGATATGAACAACTACAGACCTATAGCTATTGCAAATGTTATATCTAAATTGTTAGAGGGTTTAATTCTGAACAGAATTGAGGATTATCTGTGGACAAACGACAATCAGTTTGGTTTCAAGTCAGCCCATTCAACTGATAAGGCTGTTTACCTACTCCATGAATTTGTTGACTACTTCAGAAGCCAATCCACTAGTGTCTATGCTACGTTTTTAGATGCTAGCAAAGCTTTTGATAGGATTAACCACTGGTGTTTGTTTAGAAAACTGATCGATCAAGGTATTCCTATTTACATTGTTAGCATCCTGTTATACTGGTACAGAAGGCAGTCTATGGTTGTTAGGTGGGACAATGTTACCTCATCCAAATTTCATGTGACCAGCGGTGTTAAACAAGGTGGTATACTGTCACCCTTGTTGTTTAATGTCTATGTTGATGATCTTAGTGTACTGTTGAACAATACTAATGTGGGCAGCTCCATTAACGGTGCACTGTTAAATCACATTTTCTATGCTGATGATCTCTGTTAAGTTTGTCTACTGCAGCGATGCAACATCTCCTCTCGGAATGTGAAAAATTTGGTGAAAAAAATGACATCTTGTTCAACTGTACTAAATCTATGTGTATGGCTTTCAAACCGAAGGGTGTCAATACTTCGAATCCTGTTTTGCCACTTTGTGGTAATAGCTTGAACTTTGTTGAAAAAGTCAAATACCTAGGTGTGTGGATTGAATCTGATAAGACCAATGTTGATTGTAACCGGCAACTCAGGAAACTCTATGCTCAAACAAATTTACTGTTGCGAAATTTCCATAGATGTTCTCCTGATGTTAAATGTGTGCTGTTCAAGACCTTCTGTACCTCAATGTATTGCTCGCCTTTATGGTTTAATAGCAATGTTGCTGTTAGGAACAAAATCCGCACTGCATATAATAACTCCCTAAGAAGGTTGTTAGATATACCACGTAGGTCGCGTGCAAGCAAGATGTTTGTGTCCTTGAACATTCCGTCTTTTGGCGAGTTGATACGAAAGAATGTTTACAGTTTTATGGGAAGGTTGCTGGCATGTAACAATCATCTTATATCAGCAATTGTCAACTCGTCACTCACACTTCACTCCAGCATTTGGAAGTGGTGGCGTTCTATTTTATACTGAGTTCAATATTGTATGTTATTGTTGTTACAAGAGCGCCGAGTGACTGCTGATCTGTATATACTTTTATTTATTTATTTATTTTCTACTCGTTTTAGTTCTGCATTTAATATGAACCCTGAGTTTGAAATAAACGTTTGAATTTGAATTTGAATTTGAATTACACTGCTTTCAACCCCCTATGTTCCTGACTCCTTCCTGCTCTATCCCCAGGAACCCCCTGGGTATTGTTCTCCCATGTTTATTCACTGTCTCTGTCTGAGATGCTGCATAACCTGACTCCCCACACCATACAAATAAACTTGCCTTGCCTAGGACTGCAAATTACAGAGTGATTCCATAATATTTTTGTGAGAATTGGGTGATTCCATATTTTCCTCTGCTTGATGCAATGACACACAATGCTCTGCACTGTGTGTCTGTGTGTGTGTGTATATATATATATTTTATAGTAATACGTACATATGTATATTAGCTGCTCTTGCTTGCTTGTTTTTTTCTTGCCTTCTGATTGTTGCTCTGAGTGTTGCTATCCCTGTGCTGTTGCAATCCTGGAATTTCCCCGTTGTGGGACTAATAAAGGCTTATCTTATCTTATCTTATCTTATCTTAAAAGGTGCACATAGTTCAAAATCAACAGAAAGCGTGGACATGGTTGAAACCATGTCCAGATATGACATTAAGGGTTTAGAATAACACACATCTATAAGGGTTTAGAATAACGCACATCTGTATCAGGATAATGAATGCAGTGTGTGTGTGTGTGTAAATTGATGCGGGGGATTATGGATGCGTGTCTACATCTCTGGTCCATCTTGTCTCGGGGAGCTTTGGTTGGAGCGTGGGTTACATGGGCCAGAGGGGTTCCACACTCCCGCTGAAGTGGTCTCCTTTCTGTGTGGAATTTGGGAAAATTTGTGTTTTTTTCCAAAGCAATCATAGCACAAACAACTTTCCTCCACCTGGTGCTAATTTTAAATCTCCTGTTTTCTTTTCACCATCTCCTCTCATATGCAGTGAACAGTGTATTTGATTACAGCTGCATTGCAGTATGAAGTTATTTTAAAATTTCATTCTGTGCAGGAAATTAGGACCAATATATTGATGAACTGGTATGTCGCCCAGCAGTAATGCAGATAAAGTTTAAAGATGCTCCTAATGAACTAAATTGTTATTAGACAGCAGTCTGATGGTTACTGTATTGATAAGATATAAGATAAGAAACTCCTTTATTATTCCCCACAATGAGGAAATTTACAGTATTGCAGCAGCAAAGGGATAGTAGCACTCAGAGAACTAATAAATAAGATAAAATAGGGTAAACAATAGTATACACAGTGCAAGAAGTTAAAAGTAGTTTTTACAGTTAAAAAAATTAGAAAATGTATTTGCAGCTCTAGTAAGTGGTTAAATTAAATTATTCAGCAATATACAGTGTTGTGAAAAAGTGTTTGCCTCCTTCCTGATTTCTCATTTTTTTTGTATGGTTGTCACACTTAAATGTTTCAGATCATCAAATTTAAATATTAGACAAAGATAACACAAGTAAACAGAAAATGCAGTTTTTTAAATGAAGGTGTTTGTTATTAAGGGTAAAAAAAAAATAAAATCCAAACCTACATGGCCCTGTGTGGAAAAGTGATTGCCCCCCCCCCCCCCGTTAAAACATAAATTAACTGTGGTTTATCACATCTTTGGAAAGCTGAGTTCAATTTATCTAGCCACGCCCAGGCCTGATTACTGCCACACCTGTTCTCAATCAAGAAATCACTTAAAGAGGACCTGCCTAACAAAGTGAAGTAGACCAAAAGATCCTCAAAAGCCAGACATCATGCTGTGATCCAAAGAAATTCAGGAACAAATGAGAAACAAAGTAACTGAGATCTATCAGTCTGGAAAAGGTTATAAAGCCATTTCTAAAGCTTTGGGACTCCAGCGAACCACAGTGAGAGCCATTATCCACAAATGGCGAAAACATGGAACAGTGGTGAACCTTGCCAGGAGTGGCCGGCTGACCAAAAATACCCCAAGAGTGCAGCGATGACTCATCCAAGAGGTCACAAAAGACCCCTTAACAACATCCAAAGAACTGCAGCCCTCACTCTAGACTCCGCCATAAGAAAGAGACTGGGCAAAAATGACCTGCATGGCAGAGTTCCAAGATAAAAACTACTGGTGGGCAAGAAGAACATAAAGGCTCATTTCAGTTTTATCAGAAAACATCTTGATGATCCCCAAGACGTTTGGGAAAATACTCTGTGGACTGACGAGACAAAAGTTGAACTTTTTGGAAGTTGTGTGTCCCATTACATCTGGTGTAAAAGTAACACAGCATTTCAGAAAAGGAACATCATACCAACAGTAAAATATGTTGGTGGTAGTGTAATGGTCTGGGGCTTTTTTGCTGCTTCAGGACGTGGAAGACTTGCTGTGGTAAATGGAACCATGAATTCTGCTGTCTACCAAAAATTCCCGAAGGAGAATATCCGGCCATCTGTTTGTGACGTCAAGCTGAAGCGCACTTGGGTTCTGCAGCAGGACAATGATCCAAAACACACCAGCAAGTCCACCTCTGAATGGCTTAAGATAACAAAATGAAGACTTTGGAGTGGCCTAGTCAAGGTCCTGACCTGAATCCAATTAAGATGCTGTGGCATGACCTTAAAAAGGTGGTTCATGCTCGAAAACCCTTCAATGTGGCTGAATTACAACAATTCTGCAAAGATGCATGGGCCAAAATTCCTCCACAGCGCTATAAAAGACTCATTGCCAGTTATCGCAAATGCTTGATTGCAGTTGTTGGTGCTAAGGGTGACTCAACCAGTTGTTGGGTTTAGGGGGCAATCACGTTTTCACACAGGGCCATGTAGGTTTGGATTTTTTTTTTCCCCTTAATAATAAACACCTTCATGTAAAAACTGCATTTTCTGTTTACTTGTGTTATCTTTGTCTAATATTTAAATTTGTTTGATGATCTGAAACATTAAAGTGTGACAAACATACAAATAAATGAGAAATCAGGAAGGGGCAAACACCTTTTCACACCACTGTGTGTGTATATATACAGTATATATATATATATATATATATATATATATATATATATATATATATATCAGAATCAGAATCAGAATCAGAATCAGCTTTATTGGCCAAGTATGCACAACACATACAAGGAATTTGACTTTGGCTAAAAACTTGCTCTCGTTGTTCAGGTGGAGGATTTAAATAAGATTTAAATAAGGATTCAATGACAACAGAGTATGTACAGTAAATTACAGTCTGTCCACGTTTCTATAAAAGGATGCAAATATATACAGGAATATATGCAGTTATTTACTCAGACTATACACACTTTGCAGAAATATATGAAAAAATATACAGTCATACAGTATTTCATTGTGAACTCAGATTCAGTGATATAATGTGAATGAAGTAAAAAGCAGTGTGAGAGTTATGTGCAATGTAAGAATGGATGAAAAGTCATGAGTACAGCAACAGGTAGGACTAGGTGATGTTAGGAGTTCATCAGAGTGATGGCTTGAGGAAAGAAACTGTTCCTGTGACGGGTGGTTTTGACCTTCAGTGATCTGTAACGACGACCAGAAGACAGAAGTTCAAACAGTTTGTGGCCGGGGTGTGACGGGTCAGCACAGATGTTTCCCGCCCGTTTCCTGGTTATGGACCGATATAAGTTCTCAATGGAGGGTAGGTCGGTACCAATGATCCTCTCCGCAGACTTAATGATCCGCTGCAGTCTGGTCTTGTCCTGTTTAGTGGCAGATCCAAACCAGACAGTGATGGAAAAGCAGAGGACAGATTGGATGATGGCGGTGTAGAAGACAACCAGCAGCTCCTGAGGCAAATCAAACTTCTTGAGCTGACGCAGAAAAAACAACCTCTGCTGGGCCTTTTTCTGGACAGTGTCTATATGGGAGGACCACTTCAGGTCCCGGGAGATTGTGGTACCCAGAAACTTGAATGAGTCCACAGTGGACACTGTGCTGTTGAGGATGGTGAGTGGGGGGAATGAAGGGGGGTGTAACCTGAAATCCACAGTCATCTCCACCGTTTTGGCTGGATTTTGGCTGGGTTATATATATATATATATATATATATATATATATATATATATATATATATATATACAGTTGAATTAGTACAGTGTTGTTACAACCTTCAATAATAATGATATTAAAGTGTATTGGAAAGGAATGTTCCTTATTTGTGTAAGCAGTATTGTTATGGGTGGTCTCTATGAGCATCAAAGACGGGAGAGTCTGACAGCAGCAGGTAGGAAGGACGTGCCAAACCTCTCCTCTTGTCCACTTTGCTTGGAGCAGACTGTTGCAAAAATGAGCTCCTCAGTGCACTCAGCATGTCCCGCTTGGAGTGTGACTCGGACTCCAGCAGAGATGACAGCTTATCCACAATCCTCTTCTTTCATATCACCTCCACTGGGTCGAAGCAGCGTCCCCAGAACAGAGCTGTCCTTAATCAGGTCGTCAGCCATGATGCTGCGGCCCCAGCAGACCTCTCCGTATAGGGTGGCTGATGCCACCACAGAGTCATAGAAGGTCTCATTGTTTTTATATGTACAGTGAATAGCATCATTCCACCATCTAACCTTCAGATGAAACCATTTACTTACTTGTAAAATGTGCCAAATTAAAGTCTAGGTTTTCTGCCTACAAGTTGTTTAAATTCCAACAAAGTCCCTTGTAAATTTTTGTAACTATCAAGCTCAGTTGACAATCTGTTGAGTCCTGAAAGTCTGTCCTTTCGCTGCAGCTGGTACAGCAGGAAGACATTTGCCATGATGACTCACAAAATAAAAACAATGCCAGCTAGTGGAGCATATGTGCAATCATGTCCTATTGGACGACACATCATCCTAATGCGATGAGACGAGAATTGTGTCCCAGTTACTCCCATTCGCTTTGCAATATTCTTTCCCCTTCCAAAAAAGTGCTCCTTATTTTCAGTCTTCCACAGCTATTCTTACCATTCATTTTTCAAAGGCTCTGCTCTGCTTCCAGTTCACTCCCTTGACATTTTGCAGCTCGCCTGCAGAATCAAAACAAAGAAAGAGACCAAAGCGTACACACACCTAAAGCCATAAAAAAACAAGGGGAAAAAAGGGACTGATCCATTATTTGACTATTAGTCATAACACGGGTGATGTGTTTGAATTAGAGATAAAATATTTAACATGTGTTGTGGTCTCCTCGTGGCTTATAGTCACTGAGACATAGAGATTCCCATTGGGGGAAGGCAAGGTGGAGGTTAATTCAAGATAATGTGTAGAACTGGCATTAGAATGAGGTTGAATAGAGAGAATGGAGGTCATGGAGGTTAAGGCGAGCTAATGGGGAATGAATGTGCTCGCGGACGAACCGGTGGTGTGTACACGGGGCTCGGGGAGGAGTCCGAGCGCTATATATAGCTATCGCTTTGTTATTCCTGCCCCAGACAGTTATAGCCGAAACGACGGGTGTGGGAGGGGGGTGGGTGGGGGAGATGTAGTGTGCAGTGTGCTCGCCCTGACAGTTGATTAGTCTCCATTAGTTTGTCAGGCGGACCGGACTGGGCTGGATGGATGAAGGGAGCCGGGGTGGCAGCGTGGGCGTCCCGGGACCCAGCCAGGCTTCTCCATCCTCCATCATGACATGAGGGCGGAGCCGGGAGGGGTGGCGGGAGGTGGGCCGGCGCCTCCCTTTTGTGTGCCTTTGGCTCGCGGCCACATTATTAGCGTCAAGTGTGCTCCGTAATGATGGGAGTCGGTACTTAGCATGATCAGCTTCCCTCCTGCCCCGTCTCTCCATCACTGTCAGTGCAGCTCAGTCCTGTTTTTCTTTTTTTGTTCATCTTTAAGCTAAAGTCAGTTTGTAAATGTGCCCCCCCCCCTTTCCTGAGTCTGAGCCATTTTGTGGTGTCAGCAGATTTGCAGGTTGAGCATGTTATTCACGGCTGTAATTACCTCGTGCCGTGTACGCAGGTAATGATTCACGTGTCTGGCCTTTTTCTCCTCAAAACCTGTAAAATATTTAAGCTGCAGTCAAAGATTACTAATAAGAAAATGGTCTGTGGTAGAGCTGTAGGGCAAGAACACAGATACTTACATTGTGAGCTACAGGAAAAAAACCTGATCACTTATATGCTGAACATTTTTAGGAAATTACACATGCTTTTATTAAATATTGAATTATGCAGTTTGAAAATGAACAAGTTACTTAAAGTAATCCCTGTGGAAATTTCTTTTTCCCCTTCTTCAGTGTTATTACACACTGCAGTTCTCAACTCTTTCACTGTATAGCCAGGCCCATTTCTAGCTATTTGGGGGCCATGTGCAAGATTCTGTTTGGGGGCCCCCTTTATAATGGAGAGAATAATGGGAGAAACTCTCTCCCCTCCCAACAAAAACATTGAACAAGCTAGAAAAGCGCTCAGAGAGTGCATACCTCCGCCAAGGCTCCTTCCATCCCTCATGGATCACCTCCAAAATGTAATGAGTTCGTGTGCAGGCCACAAGCCAGTTCTGGTGACAATTGCATCAAAGTCTATTCACTAGTTTTCGAGGATTCTTGCAAACACACTATCAGAAGATAAGAGCCTTGGCGGAGGTATGCACTCTCTTCAGTGGAAGTAATATCCTGTCTTGTGAGATTTGCAGCCAGCTTTGAAAGTTGAAAAAGTGCATACCTCCGCCAAGGCTTCTTCAAGGTCCTTGGTGGAGGTATGCAGTCCCAGATCATCACCAAAATGTAATGGGTTCGTCCTTGGTCCAAGGGCTACCACTGGTGAAAATTTCATCAGAATCCATCCTGTAGTTTTTGCGTAACCCTGCTAACAGTCAGACAAACAAACAAACAAACAAACAAACAGACAAACCACCTCAATTACATTACCTCCTTGGCGGAGGTAAAATGTGTCCGGCATCCATATGAATGTTGCAGATTTACATAAAAATGGTACATTTAAAGGAAAGTAAAGCAAAAAGTTATGATAAAAAATACATGACAAAAATATATGCACATTTATCAGTGTGTGAATGTGCGCGTGAATGAGTGGATGACAGGATCTGTAAAGCGCTTTGGTCATCAAGAGATGAGAATAAAAGCGCTATATAAGTGAACACCATTTACCGTTTACCA
This sequence comes from Pholidichthys leucotaenia, assembly GCA_020510985.1. Taxonomy (NCBI): domain Eukaryota; kingdom Metazoa; phylum Chordata; class Actinopteri; order Cichliformes; family Pholidichthyidae; genus Pholidichthys; species Pholidichthys leucotaenia. The sequence continues at coordinate 52,880,098 of CM035849.1, read as the reverse complement.
TTTTTATGAGGGGGAAAGTAGTACATTTATAAGAAAAACTTGCACATTTTAAGGAAAACAAAAATTTGCAAGGAAAAAGTTGCAAATTTATAAGGGAAAAATTAAAAACGTACACAAAAAACTAAAAATTGCAAGAAAAAAGTCATGAGTTTATGAGACAAGTGTTGATAGAGAACTACTGTGCCTTTTTGGATCCAGCAAAAGCATATGATAGGGTGCCAAGAGAGAAACAGTGGTACTGTATGAGGGAGGCAGAAGTGGCAGAAAAAGTATGTATGCGAGGGTGGCACAGGACGTGTATGAGGACAGAAAGACAGAGGTGAGGTGAGGAGTGACAGATGTATTTACATCAGGCATCGGCTCTTGCCCCTTCTTGTTTGCTGTGGTGACGAACAGGCAGGAGTCTTCGTGGACTGTGATGTTTGCAGACAACACTGTGATCTGTAGTGAGAGTAGGGAGCAGGTGGAAGAGAACCTGGATTGCTTGTCGGTATTGCACTGGAGAGAAGAGGAATGAAAGTCAGTAGAAGCAAGACAGAACACGTGTGTGCAGGTGTAATGGTAAAGATGCAAGCAGCAGAGGTAGTGAAGGTAGATGAGTTTAAATACCTGGGGTCAACCATTCAAGGCAATGGACAGTGTACAAGAAGACAAATAAATAAAAAACCACGGAGGCCGCAGAGTTGTGCTGTGAATCATCCAAGTTAACAGAGAACCGATTAAAGCCTGACTCATTGTTTCCTCGCTTCCTCAGCAGTACAACAGGCCTCCATGCTGCCGAGTTTCCTTTACAACGACCGATGCCCTGTGAATCATGTATGCCGTAATTTCTTGCCACTGTGTTGGCTCTCTGCGGCCGCCACGGGCTTCTAACTAGCAACCAGATGCACAAAAATAACAGCTTTGGCTGCAGAAATAGGAAGGGCAAATGAGCGGAAAGCTGTGCATAATAAACCACCTCTGCAGTAAACATCACCATCATGGGTCTGCCAATGAGCCGCTGTCGCTCCGTTTCATGGTCACTCTTTTTCTCACGTCCGTTTGCGGGCCAAAAACAAAACGGAGCCCGCTTGATATTGGGATCATGACCCCCGCAGGGAAGTGAGAAAGCTCCGGCGTTAGATGGCACGGAAAGAAGCCATTTCACCGTGATTACAAGCGCAACAGACTCGAGCATGTGTGCAGCCAACCTTATTTCAAAACAAAAAGTGTGGGGATGTTCAAAGGAAGCAAAAAACATACTCAGAAGCTGTGTAGGAAGGAAACAGTGGGACGAAAATAAAGATGTCGCCCTTGACGCCAAAGCCGGCAATGAGGCACGCAGGCACACACCTTTTGATATCATCTCCAGGAACGAGACACATCATTTATATGCAAAACCCCCCGGGAGCCCCCAAGCCCCCTCGTTAATACGAGCCATAGCGGCGGTGGCGGCAGGTGAGTGACATGCAGGAGCACCCTTCCCCTTCCCCTTCCCCTCCTCTCATCGCTCCACTCAGATATAAGACAGAGCTGCGGGAGGGGTCAGTAGGAATGCCGCACGCCGGAGTGGCTTTCCGAGGGGAGATTAGTCGTCGGATGGTGGTGGGGTGGGGGTTGGGGGGCTGGGATTTATCCCCCCGGCTCACAGGCTTGAGAGGTGGAATTGAATCGCAGTTATTGGTATGGGGGGGGGGTGACATTGAAGAAGCTGAATTCACGGTCATCTGCTTTTTACATTATATTTCCATTATATACCCCCCACCCCCTACTCACACCCCCGGCCGACGGCGCCCCGGGGTGTGGCTGCGCGGCTCAAATCCAAACATGATTGTAAATTAGATGCAGCCCAAAGGGAGCTGAATGGGAGAAAATGGCAGCTCTGGTGCTCGGAGGAATCAAAACGGGCAAGTGGTGATTAGGTATTGGGGCGGAGGGTGGGTGGGTGGGGGGACCTGTCACACGCCGGCGGCTCATGATGAAGGTATTCACTGTGATTATGGGGCCAAATCCTGGAATCTTTTATTATTGGAAATGAGAATGAAAGCGAGCAACGCAAATTCAAAACTTGTGTCACTCACAGCCGTTTCTGGCTATAAAGCAGAGTCCGCAACAGCAACGAGCCCCCTCAGCCACTAGGGGGTCCCTAAGCTGCAAGTTCACTCAAGTTGTTGTTTTTTTTGGGGGGGGGAGGGGGGTTAAAATTACCTTTAGTTTTTTTTTTTTTCTCATATCCACCTTATTCCTGAGGGCACTGTTGTAGAAACGATTATGGGGCAACTTCTGGTTTTGGCTGAACTAGTGTTAAATCAGTCAGCAAGAGTGGAGTAGTGGGGCATTTAAAATAGCATTTTTAAAAGTTTTTCAAACTCATTTTAATGTATAGTCCACATACGTGTTTTGCACTCAAGTGGCAGCTAATTTCAGCACTTGTAGTTTTTGTATTTTTTGAATGTTTTGGCGTAGTTCTGGTACTTGTTGCTGTTGTTCGTGGTTGCGCCATAGACTGTATAAATGGAGGCTTCTCACAAATAAGCACAGCTAAATCTGTGGCTTCAACAGCGATGCGTAGATCATGCACTGAAAACTAACAAGGACTGTTGGTGTGATCGGTGGTACAGATGCAAGAGCACCAGGTATGTTTTCACCTGTATGAATGTCACAGATCTGACATTTATGCGTCATATATGTCACCAGATGCAAGGCTGCATGAAGTAAAATAATAAATAAAAAATAGTAACAGTTTGCTTCCTAAGGCTTAACGATTTAAGAAAGATATCAATAGTATTTTAGGGTTTTTTTTTTGCATTTGTTGCACTGCCTTGGAACGATATGGACTTGATATTAGCAGTTCCAGCATGCATTAATTTTTAAATTATCACAAAATATAGATCAATAAAATTTTGAACAATTGTCAGAAAAGGTCTGTACATGTTAACACTTTGAGTCTCAGAATTTGCATGCCCCTAGTGGCAGAGCATGGCACTGCGCCTGCCTTCTCACTCTGACTTTGTCAAAAGTAAGTGAGGAATTTCTGTTTTGTTTTTTTTTTAAATGTACTGATTTCTTGTTCATATACTTTGAAGATAAGATGATGAGGTACCTCTGTACAAAAACGGTGTCAAAAGACTGAACCATTTTTTGTGTAAACATGTCCAAAGTCCAGTTTTGACTGAGTTATGGAATTTAAAGAGGTGCTGCAACATTATGCAAATTACATGCATAAATTTATTCCTATCTGAAACTTTGGATCATATTTTACATCTTTCTAATTGACAGTAAGCCATTATATCTTACCACTTTCAAGTTATAGCCTTGGAAATCTAAACTATTTTATTGACAAAAAATATTTACCACTCTTGACCACTAGGGGGTATGTCGCAGTTCTGCACCATACACACTCAGAGGGTTAAGATAAATAACAAGCATTCACGGCATGACAGCAGCATGAGCATTTTAATGTTGGGCTAAAACAAACAGCTGCAGCTGTCTATTTTACCCCGACATTAAAACAGCCAAGCACGGTGTTGTGGTTCTTTGTGGCTCTGACTAGATTCTACATCTGCTCTGAGGTAAATTGGATTATGTCCAACATCTTTTAACAAAAAGATGGAAAAACTCGACATACCGAGAGAACTGAGGCGAAAACGCCGCGGCTGCCGGGCTGGAGTAAGGCGGAGGACAAAAAATATAAGGTACAGACCCTCCCTTCCATCTGTTGTCATGGGAAATGTACGGTCGATACTGGGAAAGTTAGATGAGCTAGCGGCTATCTCCCGTTATGATAGCACTTACCGGGAGTGCTCTCTCCTTTTGTTTACTGAGACGTGGCTAACTGAACTAGCAGCAGATGCTAACATTGAGCTGGAGGGTTTTCACACGATACGAGCTGACCGAACACCAGAGAGTGGCAAAACTAGGGGCGGTGGAGTGATCATGTATGTTAACAACAACTGGTGCAGACCGGGACATATCACTGTTAAACAACGACACTGCAGCAAAGACATTGAGTTGCTAGCTGTTAGCATGAGGCCTACATATCTCCCGAGAGAACACTCACACGTGATCTGCATTGTTGTTTATGCAAATCCGACGGCGAACGCTGGGACAGCGCGTGACGTCATCCATTCAGTAACCAGCAGGCTGCAGACAGAACACCCAGATGCTCTTCTCCTCATCTCAGGCGATTTCAACCACGTTTCACTGTCTCCCATTCTGCCCACTTTCACCCAGTATGTCACATGCCACACTAGAGACAATAAAACACTGGATTTGTTCTACGCAAACACTAAGGAGGCGTACACCTCATCACAACTCCCCCCACTTGGGAGATCGGATCACAACTTGGTTCATCTCCGACCGGTGTACAAACCCCTAGTGCACAGACAACCTCCGGCCATGCACACTGTGGAGTTATGGTCTGAGGAGACAATGGACACTCTAAAGGACTGTTTTGAAGCCACTGCCTGGAAGCAGCTCTGCGATCCACATGGTGAGGACATCGATGGCCTCATTCACACCTTCACGGGCTACCTCAGCTTCTGTGTGGACAAATCCGTTCCCACCAAGACCATACGGCGTCACTCAAACAACAAACCCTGGATCAACCCTGAGATAAAAACACTTCTGAGAGAGAAGAAGAGGATCTTCAGGTCGGGGAACAGGGAGATGCTGAAGTCCGTACAGAGGGAGCTGAGGAGAAAGATCAGAGAAGGCAAGGACAGCTTCAGGAAGAAGATGGAGGACAAGCTGCAACAGAGCGACATCAGCGGGGTCTGGAGAAACCTCAAAACCATCTCGGGGCTCCAGAATACCTCCCCCCAGGCCACGGGGGGCAGGGAGTGGGCGAACAACCTGAATCTGTTTTTCAATAGATTTGACCAACCGCCCTCCCCCCTGTCTGCACAACAACCACTGCTGCCTCTAAGAAATCAAGTCCTGCTACCCACTCCCCACTCCACCGACACCCCCCCCACTCCCAACACACAGCCCCCCATCCTGACCCTGACCAAGACCCAGGTGAGGACGGAGCTGAGGAAGATCAAGGCGAGGAAGGCGTCGGGACCGGACGGCATCAGCGCAAAGCTCCTCAAGTCCTGTGCAGACCAGCTGTGTGGGATTGTGACGTATATCTTCAACATGAGCTTGAAACTGGGGAGGGTACCACAGCTGTGGAAAACATCTTGTGTGGTACCTGTACCAAAAACTTCCCACCCCAAAGACCTGAACAGCTTCAGACCGGTGGCCTTGACGTCCCACTTGATGAAGACCCTGGAGAGACTGCTCCTTGCTCATCTCCGCCCCCTGGTGGAACCAGCGATGGATCCACTCCAGTTCGCCTACCAGCATGGCATTGGGGTGGAGGATGCGGTGATCTTCCTCCTTCACCGTTCTCTGTCCCACCTGGAGAAGCCCGGGAATATGGTGAGGATCATGTTCTTTGACTTCTCCAGTGCTTTCAACACCATCCAACCGATGATCCTGAAGGACAAGCTGCTGCGCGCAGGGGTGGACCAGCACCTGTCATCATGGATCCTGGACTACCTCACGAACCGGCCTCAGTTTGTGAGAACCCGGGACTGTGTTTCCGACACGATCATCAGTAGCACGGGGGCCCCCCAGGGAACGGTGCTGGCTCCCTTCTTGTTCACTCTTTATACTGCGGACTTCTCACACAACACAACACATTGCCATCTACAGAAGTTCTCTGATGACTCTGCGATCGTTGGTCTCATCTCCAGCGGAGATGAAGCTGAGTACAGAGGGCTTATCCAGGACTTTGTGGACTGGTGCCATCGGAACTGCCTCCAGATCAACGCGAGGAAAACTAAGGAGCTGGTGGTGGACTGCCGCAGGCATGGGCAGCCCCTCACAGCACCAGTAAATATACAGGGAACAGACATCGAGATGGTGACATCCTACAAGTACCTGGGTATTCATCTGAACAATAAACTAGACTGGTCACACAATACTGACGCACTCTACAAGAAGGGACAGCGCAGGCTGTTCCTGCTGAGGAGACTCAGGTCTTTTGGTGTACAAGGGGCGCTGCTGAAGTCATTCTATGACACGGTGGTGGCATCAGCCATCACTTTTGGAGTGGTCTGCTGGGGCAGTGGCATTACTGCAGCCGATAGGAAGAGACTGAACAAACTGATTAAGAAAGCTAGCTCTGTCCTGGGGCAACGCCTTGATCCGATGGAGGAGATAGGAGAGAGAAGGACGGTGGCTAAACTGTCATCTCTGCTGGAGTCCGAGTTCCACCCTATGCAGGACATACTGGATGCACTGAGGAGCTCATTTAGCAGCAGACTACATCATCCCAGGTGCACAACCGAGAGGTTTCGTAGGTCCTTCCTACCAACGGCTGTCAGACTGTACAACCTAAGCAGGGCTGCTCGCAGAGATAGCAAAAAGACGTAACAAACTAATAGTTTTTTTTTTTTTTTTTTTTTTTTTTTTTGAATGCAAAAGATGCAATAGACTTACACAATGGTCCTCTCCGGCATACAACTAGGAACATACCGGTCGCTATGGAGGGTGAGAATATGTATGGGCACATAATCATACCATGTAGGATAACTAAATAGACGGTTATGCTGTTTCATCCCACCTAGCAACAATGCTCTGCACTGTGTGTGTTTATATATTTACATATTTATTCCATCTAGCTACAATGCTCTGCACTGGGTGTGTTTATATTTATATATCTATATATTTATTCCATCTAGCTACAATGCTCCGCACTGTGTTTTTATATATCTACATATTATTCCATCTAGCTACATTGCTCCGCACTGTGTGTGTTTATATACTTGCATATTTATTCCACCTAGCTGCAATGCTCCATACTGTGGGTGTTTATATATTTACATATTTATTCCATCTAGCTACAATGCTCTGCACTGTGTGTTCATATATTCATATATTTATTCCATCCAGCTACAATGCTCTGCACTGTGTGTCTGTGTGTGTGTGTGTGTATATATATATTTTATAGTAATATGTACATATGTATATTAGCTGCTCTTGCTTGCTTGTTTTTTCTTGCCTTCTGATTGTTGCTCTGAGTGTTGCTATCCCTGTGCTGTTGCAATCCTGGAATTTCCCCGTTGTGGGACTAATAAAGGCTTATCTTATCTTAAAATGCATCTGACTTTATTGCGGTGGAGACACTGATATATCTCAGAGCTTTTATTCGTTTACAGCGTTAGCATCTTAGCAGCGGAGCTAACAAACAGAGCTACTGTCTGCCAGGCCACCTTTTAAGGTCATCTTCCCATCCCTTGATAGTCGTGGGAAGTGGTATGGTTATATTGTGGTGACACTAAACACAGCAAGAGGACATTTCTCTGGAACATTCTTCACACCCAGCAGCAGGGCTGGAAGAAGCAGAGGACAATTTACATGCGGACAGGGAACCACAGGAAGCAGTCAGACGGGACTGTACGCATGCGTCCTCGAGCCAACCAATGTCATGCTAATCATGTGTATTGACCGATGTGTATTAGATGAAAATTGATATGCTAATGTGCCACGCATTCTCTCTGTCTGTGTCACGGTATAAAAGAGCTTGTTTCACTCTCAGCTCTCTCTCTCTACGCTCGACTCTCAAGACCATCCAAGAGGGCCCCAGCGGCAAGGCTGCGGTCAACAGGCTGTATTCATGTTAGAGGATCAATAAAGAATCTGTGCTGACCTACGCTCGTGCCTCGCCTCCACATTCTTTCCTTGGCACCCTCTACAATATTACTATTTTTAAGGTGCAAAAGGCCGTGTTCCCACATTTTTGATGCCGAAATCATTGTTTTTTTTAACAAGGAAAAGTGTCCTGT